>CM029607.1:23570171-23998444 GCA_017311375.1 Mytilus coruscus
CAAGTTTATTGTTTTCTGTTTAGTATTAAACTTATAATTAAGATTTTCACTTTTTGGTCTTTTGGAAAATGTTGTTTGTGCTGTATTTAGACCCTCTAACAAGAAATTTATTTTGCATGCATACGTATAAAATTGCGTTTGTATCCAACGCAATCATAGGTTTGAAAGTTGTTTACAACTTAGACTTGTTTATATATATATATATATATATATATATATTGGCAATCGCCAATGGCAGTCAGAAGGGTTTAAGAACATCCGTTGTTCGACCTGCTAGTCAAATGCGTTTTGTTAAAATATACTTTTTCACTTTTTTTGGTCTTTTGGAAAATGTTGTTTGTGCTGTATTTAGACCCCTCTACCAAGAAATTTGTTTTACATGCACACGTATAAAAATTGCGGTTTTTATCCAACGCAATCATAGGTTTGAACGTTTTTTTCAATTTAGACTTGGTTGTATATACATATATGTGGGAATTTGTGTTATAGTTTTTATATATATATATATATATATATGATTTAAAGGTATATGAACATATTTCAAGCTATTTTACCATCAATGGTATGAAGGTGACTGGGCATGCCCTCCATTATAAACTAGAAAGGCAATTAAAATTACATATGGGTTTAGAGATGGGGTGCTGAACTCTAATATTATATGAGGGGGTGGATCATGACCCGTTCTGTGGCATATAAATTGTTGACTACCACTTTATTTTAAATCTGGTTGCTTTATCAGAAATCAGTCCACATCTCTTCATTTTCGTAATGATATGACAAGAAAGAATATGTTTGGTTTTAGTGTGACATATAGAATTAAATATTTCACCTTGAGTATTTATTTGACCTTGAAGGTCAAAGATCAAGGTCATTATCCATGGTACGCAACGTATCATATTCTCGTGCTGCACTTGTGTATCAAAAATTAAAAGTCTTTGTCAAAGGAGAGAAAAAGGTGTGCTCCTGACAATAAAATGTTAAACTCAAGTATTTTGACCTTGAGGTCAAAGGTCAAGGTTATGTGACGGTCTTAATATATATGACATATGATTTACACTGTCTTATTGTAATGAATCGTCATGCCAAATATCATTAGCCAGTGTCAAAAGATAAATAAGTTTTCATGATTAAATACACGGATTATTGTACACAAATACGTGAAAATTACACATTTGTATTCCGTTGCAATGGTTACGGTGTAGGAGAACCCCAGCTCAAACATTATAAAATGTATTGCATACATGGAAACCTTTATAGACATTTTCCAAACATGAAAATAATTATAGTACTTTAAAAGATTTAATGTCTTTTGTCGATCTTTTTAGCAAGTATTAAAGAATGCCCAAAATGCCCTTTTGAGACCGGTAAGCCCCAAATTATAGCTGTACTCTAAAGTAACATAACAGAAATACCGAACTCCGAGGAAATTTCAAGACGGAAAGTTCATAATCAAATGGCAAAATCAAAAGCTCAAACACATCAAACGAATGGATAACAACTGTCATATTTCTGACTTGGAACAGACATTTTCTTATGTAGAAAATTGTGGTTTAAACCTGGTTTTATAGCTAGCTTAACCTCTCACTTCTATGACAGTCGCATAAAATTCCATTATATTGAAAACGATGTGTGAACAAAACAAATAGAAATAAAAGGTAAAAATTTCATAAAAACAGGGCACAGCAGTGTATTATTTGTGAAGTTGATACAGAATATTTATCAACAAGATCTTTTTATCTTCCGATAAACTTTTTTAGAAAATGGAAGAGACGTTCTTGTGTAGCTTTATATGAAAATACGTTGTTAGCTCTGTTAGTTCTCTGCTGTGTCATGACTTCTATTTTGTTTACTAAGTTTTTTTTGTTTATTTGTTGTTTTTTTTTTTTCATAAAGAAAAAGTCAAATCGGGACTTCGAGTAATGAGACCACCATCATGGAAACCACCAGAGGGATACAAATATAAAGAAGGTCGTCTGATTGGGACTATTTTCCATGTTGCAAAAGGTGGTGTTGTCAAGGTTCAGTGGGACTCGTTAGAAGAGATAGAAAATTGTGTTAAAAGACCGAATGGACAATATGAGCTTCTTATATTTGACAATGCTCAGATAGGTAAGCTTTCTCATTTCAATCATATTATCTATGCGAGGCTGGCAAACAAAGAAAGTTATGTCCATGGGTGAATGTTTAATATTTCTCATGTTTTAAATGTTAAAATTTTTAAAGCTATTAATGTAAATTTGCTTTCCTTAGTTAGGTTCAAAAGAGACAGAAAAATGTGGTCTAGAATAATTTGCAATTATTGTAAGCATTGGTAAATACTTTTCATACTTAAACGGCTATTTCAATTGTAAATAAATATAGGTCCATGACAAGGCACTGACTAATTATTTGTAAAATTGATGCTTATTACGAGTCAGACATTTGTTGCAACAAATACACCGATTATCCTAATTTAATTTTGAATTTTATAAGATTTAGATTTTTTTTTGAATTATGTTTCAATATTCTGAAGGCATTCATGTCGACCTCATACACAGATTCAGAGGTTAATGTATAGACAGGCATTCCATATTGAATAACAATAAAGTTGTAACAATAATTCATCGAATTGAACGATCCATAAACATTAATAAATTGCATATTTTGCATTCATATTCACAATAAATAACTGTAGACAATTTCTCCCATTGAAGTCAATATGTGCAATTCATTTCAGGTGTGCGGCAATGGTATCCTTTTCCTCAATTTCCCTACCCATATTGTAAACTTGGATATGTAAAATGTTTTTAAGCGGATACATTTTCATATAAGTGGTTACATTTTCGTAGGGTTAAGGTTAGGGTTAGGGTTAGGGTATGGATTAGCATATCATTGATTTATGCATTCCTTATTTATAGATATTCCGTATTGTACGATTTGTTCAATCATTGTACAATATAACAAAGCAGATGTGGTATGATAGTCATTGAGACAACTCTCCACAAGAGATAAAAAGACACAGAAAGTAACAACTATAGGTCACCGCACGGCCTTCAACAATGGGTAAAACCCATACCGCATTGTCAGCTATAAAAGGCCCCGAAATGACAAATGCAAAACTATTCAAACGAGAAAACTAACAGCATTGTGTATGTGAAAACAAACGACAACCACTGAATTACAAGTTCCTGACTTTGGATAGGCACACACAGAACGTGGCGTTGGCCAAACTAATCTGAAGGCACTATTATTCCCCTAACCTGGGACAGTGGTGTAACAGTACAACTAAAGAACTAACTATAAAACTCGGTTTGAAAGGGCTTAACTCATCAGATGGATACAGAACAGAAATACATCTAACAAAAACACAGAGTGGACGTGTCAGGGTACTTATACATCCCCACAACAAGAAAACACTACGTATAGATCAGAGAGTACTCGCAGTTACTGACAGCTAGTTCAAAGTCAATAACAACTGATAAAAAAATCATGCATCTAATGACTAAAATATCAATCAGTTCACATTTGACATCCAATAGATTTATTGTAAAGACTTCATTAACAGTCAGAAAAAACATGTATGTTTGATCTGATAAAATAAAATAATGTCTACATGGTTTCTGTGGATTATATGTATTATACATGGTTGAACACAATTGAAATAAGCTAAACTACTCAATAGAAATCTTCTTACTGAGAGGCGTCAGAATAAGACGAATAAATTGGGTAGTGTTCAAATTCAAATTCCTGTGACAAATATTACATGCAAATCAGTGCGAGAACAAGATATGTAATTTGAAACCTATGCATGTTTCGTAATATCATGCTTTGCTGAGATTGACTGCCAATGCACTAGTTCATAAGGTACAAATGCAATTAGGCAGTTGAAATTCATGATGACCTTTATGTCGTTTTGTTCAAAGCATTTCTTGTGACCATTATATACGTGAATTGTGTTATGAATACTTTCAGATTTACCGGAAAAAAATCTATAAATGATTTCGCTCTGTTTGCGTTTTTCAAACCTGCCAAGGCGTTGACACGCTCTTTCTACAGAATTTGAGAATTTGATATTATAAAGGCTTCCGGTATTTTTTTTTATAAGCTTTAAGATATGCCTTTTTTTAATAAATCACCGTTTGAACTATTTTCTGCAAAAACAGTTAATGTAAATGTACTGTGCTGTTCAATATAAAAAAAATGCGAAAGATACAAAAAGAACATTCAACCTAATAGGTCGAGAATAAAATCTCATTACAAATTTATTTGCTGTAACTCGTTTAAAGCCTTTTTCTGTAACGAAAAAGGAAAGTATGCTAGATACACTTACTGGAAATGTGAAGATATGATTGAAGCTTTAAATTTTCTCCTGGACAACATATATGTACGTTTCGGCGATAAAGTGTATCGATAAGTAGTAGGTATTCCTATGGGCACTAACTGCGCCCCTTTAATAGCAGATTTATTCCTGTATTGCTATGAATCTCAGTTTATGACCAAACTCAGTAAAAACACGTCATTGTTACATTTGGTTGATACATTCAACAATACCTTCCGTTATCTAGATGATATGTTTTCGTTAAATAATCCAGAGTTCTCTAAATATACTACCGAAATTTACCCAATAGAACTTACTTTAACTAAATCTAACATAAACAGCAGTAGTTGTCCTTTTCTGGACTTGGACATTTCAATCTCTAAAGGTAAACTCCATACGAAAATTTACGACAAAAGAGACGATTTTTCATTCCCTATTGTTAATTTTCCTTTTTTAGACGGCGATGTTCCTTTGGCTCCATCATACGGTGTGTATATATCCCAACTCGTTCGTTATGCCCGTGTGTGTAGTGATGTCATAGATTTTAACGAACGTAATCAATGCATCACTAGTAAATTATTAAGTCAGGGATTTCGTTACCATAAATTACGTAAAACTTTTGCTAAGTTCTTTCATAGATACAAAGATTTGATTAGTAAATTTGGCTGTACCTGTAGAAAACTGATTAAAAACGGTATTTCACATCCTAAATTTTACGGTAATATTGTACTTAAAGCGCGGAAATCACTATATGATCCGTGTAAACTCATCGAACCTTTAAATAAACTTATTAGTTCAGGTTATCTTACCAATGTTGTAATTAGATCTTTGAATATAGTTTACATTGGCACTAATATCGATTTTGTCATCAGCAAATTAAAACATAACTAAATTTGTGTTCTTTTCAAACAGGATGTTTAAAGACACACCCACGTTCATTTCGATCTATAAAGAGGTTAAACTCCTAACTATCCTACTGTCTGTCGATACATTTATTTTTGGCATTGCACTAGTCATGTCTTCTTTGACTGTCCATGACGTTAAAATACTAAATCCCTGGGATGTGTTTTAGTTGATTTTAGTCTCTGATGCATGATTTTTTATTATTAATTGTTTTGGCTTTTAACTAGCTGTCAGTAACTGCGAGTACTCTCAAATCGTACTTTCTTGTTTATTTGACCTGTTGATACTAGTTGTAATGCTTTTTCTGTTATTTAATGTTATTCAGGGTTATATCTGGTCTTTATACCAGCTTTGATAAGTGTTTAGTACTAATATAAATTTCCACTTCGTACTATGAACATCAAAATTATTTATTTTGTTAAAATATTTCCTTTCTCTATTGTAACTGTATACGTATACCTAACAACAAAATTATTTTATTTACCTGTGTTTAAAGTTATTGCAAATGGCTGATATTTTTGTTCGAGCATATTGTTTTCTTAAATTGTTTAACATTTCATACCGATATTACATGTTACTTTTATTATTCTTCCCTTAGTTTATTTATTTTGAATTTACATTGTATCATAGGTCAAACTTATTTGTTCAGTGTATGTTCAATGGTGTTACTATGTCCTTTGATTGAGTTAAGCTATTTCAGTTGATATTTTATAGTGTGTCTTTCTATGTTGTGATGTTACACTATTGTTTCAGAAAAAAGGTGAAGGTTTGGTACCATTAAAACGTTTAAACCCGCTGCATTTGTTTGCACCTGTCCTAAGTCAGGAATCTGATGTTCAGTAGTTGTCGTTTGTTGATGTGGTTCATAAGTGTTTCTCGTTTCTCGTTTTTATATAGATTAGACCGTTGGTTTTCCCGTTTGAATGGTTTTACACTAGTAATTTTTGGGGCCCTTTATAGCTTACTGTTCGGTGTGAGCCTAGGCTTCGTGTTGAAGACCGTACTTTGACCTATAATGGTTTACATTTATAAATTTTGACTTGGATGGAGAGTTGTCTCATTGGCACTCATACCACATCTTCTTATATCTATTGACAACGAAAAGAAAAAAAAAAGAAACCATACCTAAAGACAAATAACAATTTACGAAAACACAATATAGAAAACTAAAGAGTAAGCATCACGAACCCCACAAAAACCAAATTTTTGCTCAAATAACTACACACCCTGTGATAAATCTAATTCGATAGATCACATGAGGGGAAAAGAAGACGGGAAAGAGGTTACGACAATTTGATAACATCCGTCGTCATCTATGAAACCGATATTCCATTATAGTTTACCAACTCGTGATGGCGTCTGTAAAATTTTCGAATTGATGATCTCAACCTCACTACTTGGAACTCTTGGTTTTAAAGATTTCTTGAGGGCACCAACATTCTATGAAGGAAATCATGATAGGAAATGCAAAGTCTGGAATGTCGCAGCAACTAAGAGATATGTACTCCATATACAGACGCCGCTAGAATGTTGCTACATAGAAATGGAAAATTAGCAATTTGGAAGCTGAAATCATTCGTTTTGTCGTAAAGCTTTGTTTTATCCGATCTTCATTGTCAATCTTTAGATGTAAGTCAAGATATTAGGCAAACCTAACTGTATCTGTTGTATCCTTTCAAGTTCAATGGGATAGATGCGGTCACCATAGTCACAACACTTTAGATTATTGATTGAGAGGACATCATCTATATAGCGGAAAATAAAATAAAAGGATCATGCTAACTTCTTTTTGTTCTTGAAGCTTTTGTATGAAGTCAGCTTAAGGGATAAGTCGGCAAAGAGAGTAGACAGTTGATTCCCTTGGAATTCTAACGTCCCCCAAGCGTAACAAATATGTTATCAATCAAGAAATTTTCCTTTTCACTTCTAGGTAGTTAAATTTGAATATCTTTTCATATAACTTTTTTGTATTTGAAATTTAACGTTTTTAGCTTAAATTTGCATCCTTGTTTATTTAAACTTGATAAGATAACAGCAAAAGGTTTTAACCATTTCAAATCCAAACACTACTACACTCTGTACGACTTTGCCCCCGCAGCGCTATAAAAAAAACAGTACAATAACGGGTGTTACACGGACACTTTTTACGAAATTACACGGACACGAACACTTTTTATAAATAGAGACACTCGTGCAATCAGGAGTTCATAGGCACTTTGTCGTACACCTTGTTACTAATTACCTTGTTTTACAAAATATGATTTATATAAAAAGGGTTCATAAAAATTATATTTAAACTATGTCCCAAAATACTGTTATCAAATGAATTGCCTACGAAGTTGCTGACTGCAAGAGTAACTGCAACCATAAAATTTTTCCATGTGCAAAACTCTCGTCGGTTTACTTATCAGCTAAGTTGAAATATTTCAAAGCTTTTAAAGTCTGAAATGAACTACACGGGAGGATATCCCCTTTTCTCTTCGTGTTCAATGAATTTGTTTAAGTCGAATTGAGATAGCACAAAATCAGTCTCAACGTTAAATAAACCACCACCCATTTTGGATATAGGGATGGAAAATGAAAAAAAAAAACACTGTATCACGTGAATAATAATTGGGTCAACTCGAACATCACATTACTGTTATGTGCATGAAATAAACAAAAAATAAATAAATTGATTTCCCAAATAAGTGGATCATAAACTTTAAAACGAGACAAAATCAATTATTTGTTATTACATGTTATTCCCCATAAAAACAAAAGAGAACAGTTTTTTTTTTATTCTTTCATATTTTGTGTTCTTTTTTTATTGATTTCATATTTTTAAATGGTGTAATTACATTTGTCTGATTACACCTTTCTTAATTAATTTTTATACGTAGTTGAAATTTTAAATGTCATGTTATTCATATTGTTGTTGTTTATCTTGTGTGTGGGCTTTTTTATGGGGAATATGAGCCGGGAAATGAAGCAATTTCTGCACCTGTAGTTAGGTCAAGGTCGTCGGCTATCGCCTCGGACTTGACCTGACTACTCGTGCAGAAACACTATACGGCAACAGTTGTTATCAGCCTGTTTTTTTGTTACCTTTGTTCTGTATCTTATACGTATTTTCGGATTACAACATTTAACAGATTTATAAACTTCTAGTTGTGGTATTTTATTGTTTAATCTGTTCAAACTTTTCCTGGGTATGTGCATTTGAATACTTTTCTACACTTAAACCACTGTAATAGTTGGTTAAACTTGATAAAACTACACGTGTTCAGGTAAGTTAACTGATAAAAACAGTTTTGGATAACTTGATTCAATCTCTTATGAGTCCCAATTCTACCCATACTTTCGACTTCAACTAAAACAATATCATTTAGAAAACTTGTTTTAATAAACAGAAATCTACATCGAAAAACAAAAACAAAAACAAAAATTAGCAAAAATTCAAAACCAATTGTTCAGAGAACAATTGAAGGTCTTTTCGCCCCAAAAGATATACGTAGACAGGAAAATATCAAAGTTTAGTTTAAACTGTCAATTTTGGTGTCAAATAATAACTTAATTTATGCTCATTCCGAAAATATATGGTTTTGTATACTTTTGGTAAAAATAAAGGCGATTATAAGGTACTTCTGGTTTACACACAGCTTATTAATGATACATTTGAACCTGACTTCAAATTGATTCCAAAGATATAAAGATATCATAAATTGTACATGAAAATATTGCAAACATGGCTTCTCCCGGTTTACAAAAGGTCACATCCTGTTGACTTTCTTCAAGGTCATATATATGTAACAAAATATAAAAGACCCTCTGACTTGATCTTGAACCAATAATAAGTAAGAGCAAATGTTAAAATCTAGAACGTCAAATCAAACTTTGACCTTGACCCAAATTTCAAAGTTATTAAACAAGGACTTAAATCAAAAGACCCTAGGTCTCTACTATATATGGTAAATGAGTTATATCACCATACGGCTAATTTGAAATATAGAGGGGAGAAAACTCCCATTAAATGTCTACGTAACTTTTCAACAAAATTTATGTGTTACGACATGTAGCATCTAACAATTCTGTAAAAATATTTTGTCGATATCTTATATGATTTCTGAAAATAAGTGATAACAAGCCAAAATAAAAATAGTTGAACGTGACCTTGACCTATGCCCTTGACCTCATTTTCCTTTTTATGGACCAAGGACCCCAACTCAAATGATCTTATGTCTCTATCACTTATGGTTTGCCAGTTACAAATACATTTCACTTATATCAAATACAGAAGGGGAAGTAACTTTCTTATGGAATCTTTATACCGCTTCGGTCAAAATTAAACAAAACATCCCGAGGATATAACGAGCAATTTGGAACATATATATTTGTCGGTTTCTTCTACGGTTACGAAGTATGAGAAATAACAAGAAAAACAGTGTTCGGGAAGATGACTCTTACATGGAAAAGTATTCGGTTAAGCGGTGTCAGTATCAAAAGCGTATAAACTGTTCGGCATCATATACCAAATGTCTAAGCGTTATCTTGCAAAACAACCAAACAGTGAAAGAAAAAAATTAGGCGGAAGAAACAAAAAATAATAATAATCAGAACAAAAGCAAAAGGTCTTTCCACGGAAAAGTGGAAAAACCTAATAAATAAAAAACAAACATAACACTAGCATATATTAGCAAACACAGGGTCATCATATAACAACTTAAACATTGAATATATTCCGTTCAATGAGTAGGTAGGCTTAGCTGTTCAAACTGTCATTAAGTCTTTTGATATGTAAGTAGTTACTGCGTCTTCTTAACATTTTGATACAAATTAAAGTCTATTAATTCATTCTGAGTAGGTGTTACGCATTCACATGTACAGTGTGATGGGTGTAGTGAATATCCTTTAAGAGGAATAAGATGGAAATGTGTGAATTGTCCAGACTTTGACCTGTGCACCAGTTGTTATATGGACGACGAACACGAGTTTACTGGTCATAGATTTAAAAGAATCCAAAGCGAAAATGCAAAGGGGTGAGTTTAATTTTTTGTACAATTCAAATAGTCGTTTTAAAAAAATGAACTTTTTGTATGTACTCTTATTGTGTAATTTTCCCACTACCAGTTTGACAAGCAAGACACAAAAATATCGGATTCCAAATAAGTAAGACGGTTGGGTGTCAATATAAACACACCATCACAATTAATAAAAAATGACCAAACGATACATGATTAAACATAATACAAGAAAATATTAAACAAATGTTCAATGCGATCTGCAAATTGAAACGAAGAACAACTCGTACAAATGTATTACAAAACTATTTGTTTTTTTATTAAATTCTGAAATTGACAACTAATGAATGATGAAACCTAAAACATGTTTATAGTGTGCAGATGATGTCGAGAGACGGGGTAAATTGTCATGCGGAACTGACTACTGCAATTGGAATTAGAGAAGGCGCAAAAGTTAAACTTCGAAGTGACGATTCATGTGAGGGTAAGACACGGTTTTCAAAATAGAGATAAAGTCAAAGGGTCATAACTTTGCATATTTCTAGATTATGAGTTTCCACTTTTAAGGGCCAATGTGAGCATGTTTTTGGCATTATCTGCTTCCTTGGAACATCGACTGTATATTTTCAAACAAATGATTCTTGTTAACACACTTGAATAACAGATCCGAAAGTAGAATGTATCAATCTCAGGACGTCTTGTGATTATATATATCAGATGCTAGTTCAATTGAAGTGTATAACAATAAAATGAATTTACCCATCCTGAAAATCATATAATGCTATCATTTTGGATGACCAATTTTAAATCTGAAAGCTTCATATGAGGAACAGTTTTTACAAATATTTTGCTAGCTAAAAACTGTTATTAGCATCTTCATAAACCATGGTTGATAACTTAATGTTTTTTTCGACAATATCAGGCATGGTAAAGAATATAAATGTTGTCACTCAGTGTGTTCGCCGATTGTAATGGAAATGAAGAATGTATCAAAGAGACAACATCCCGACCAAGGAAAGGAAAACTGCCCAAGACCACAAATGGGTCTTTAACACAGCGAGAAAATCCAGCTCCCGGAGTTAGGCTTCAGCTAGCCTCTTAACACAAGTGTGTACTTGTTCAATAAAAATGGACGTCACACTAAATTCCGAAACATATAAATGAACTAAAATTTTAAAAACATACAAGACTAACAAATGCGAGAGCTTCTTACTATGGACAGGCGGCGGGGTTACACATGTTTAGTGAGATCTCAACCCTCCCCTTATACCTCTAGCCAATGTAGAATAAATAAACACACATCAAAACGCACAGCAACACTTAGTACAACTCAGTTTTAAAGAAGTCTTAGTCCGGTGTCAGAATGGCTAACAGCTTTACAATCGAGTTGAAGAAAATTGTTCTCTGAACAAAATATTTGTGATCCGCTTTCGACTTTACTTTTATAAGACATTGTTAACGAAATTGTCATGTAGCAAATAATAAAGAAATCAATGATGTATATTGTTGTTGAAGGCATGGCAGTCAATATTCACATTACGCCGGCTAAGAACATTATCTCTAGGTGATTTAATTTGTATAGATCACACAGAAGAACGTTTAGGTAACTTTCGAAAACTCATATTCATACTTTTTCAAAGTTGATCTTAGATCGATTTGATTATTTTTAGGTACTTTTGGTCATATAGCTCTTCAGCTGTTTCGGTACTTATACATCCTTGGCTTTCAAATATTTGGCTTTGAGCGTTCCTGATGAAGTTGAATCTAGAAAAACTCTGCGGACGCATTAAATTTATAACGTGTTGTTTTCATTTTCTTTTTTTATAGTTAACACAAGTTTATGGATCTGTATCTTTAGAGTTTTTCATTCGAAAACATGCATTGATCAATATATAATTCAGCGTCTATATATATATATATATGTTCGACCTGCTAGTCAAATGCGTTTTGTTAAAATATACTTTTTCTATTTTTTTGGTCTTTTGGAAAATGTTGTTTGTTCTGTATTTAGACCCTTCTACAAAGAAATTTGTTTTGCATCCACACATATAAAAATTGCGGTTTTAATCCAACGCAATCATAGGTTTGAACGTTGTTTTCAATTTAGACTTGTTTATATTTTTTTCGTTTGCGTTTGGGCTTGTATTATATTTGCCTTCGGGTTTATATGATCCGTTCATCCTATTTCGACTCTTCAAAATTCAAGAGTCTATCCCAAATTGAGGTAAATTATATGACCTTCCAAATACCGTTTCGATTCCTAACATCACGGAAGAGACATTAATTGTCGAAATCCGGATATGGTGTACTAATTTTTGTTTGCGGTATACCACCTTTTCCGCAAGTTTATTGTTTTCTGTTTGGTATTAAATTAATAGTTAAGATCCATTGTGTTACATCTGGTGATCCGTTTATTTAACAATCGCCAATGGCAGTCAGCAGGGTTAAAGAACATCCGTTTTTCGACCTGCTAGTCAAATGCGTTTTGCTAAAATATACTTTTTCACTTTTTTGATCTTTTGGAAAATGTTGTTTGTGCTGTATTTAGACCCTTCTACCAAGAAATTTGTTTTGCATGCACACGTATAAAAATTGCGGTTTTTATCCAACGCAATCATAGGTTTGAACGTTGTTTTCAATTTAGACTTGTTTATATTTTTTCGTTTGGGTTTGTTTATTTTCAAACTGATCCACGCCTAGATAGATTGAATGTTGATTGTTTTTATTTTATTTTATTTTAGACACTATATATATATATATATATATATATGTGTGTGGTAACTCATGTTTTACATAAGTATGCATTAGTGAAATTATGATCTGTTTATTGTTGCTCGCTTTTATGCTTAGATGTCAAATACATATAGGCTGAATGCAATAAAACTTGCATTCAATTTTCGCAGACAGTGTGGTATGTGTTGCAAATTATTTCCTGGGAAAAGTTGCGTGTTATCTAACCCCATTGGGCATACATTGAACAACTATTTATCCTTTAAATGAGAAGGATAAACTATAAAAAGAAAATGATTAATCAATTATGGTTAAATATTTTGTGATACGGATTTATCGAAACCTTCATGAAAGGTTTCATCTTATATACACATACAAATCACTTGCATCCAACAGCCAGAGCTATTTTTTGTTTTGTTTAAATACAACACAGTTGTCGTTTTTCATTCGGGTGATTTTTTATTTTTTGTTTTTTTTTCCTATTTTCAAAAACAATTATAAAATTATCAGATCTTACTAAAAATACGGATCATTTTATGTTACATGTATTCTTAACTTAGTTTAACAGCTTCATTTCCACATTGAATTTGATTTTTCCTTTTTCAATAGGACAACATCTGTACTATTACTTGAAGTATAAAGGACCATTTTTGTTTCTCTGATGTTATTGTACTATAGAATCAATTGGTGTTATATTTATAATGCAAAAAATCCATATTGACCCATTATGTATATATTTGAAAATTAAAAAAATATATATATAATAATTTCAAGTTGTATAATTCAATTCATAAAATTTAAATTCAATGTCCCTACTTTAAATAGGAGAAGTTGAAAGGTTTTGATCTGAAACAGTCGTTTCAATTTGAACAGATCTGACGCGACCGAACAATAATTTACTGTGGATTCATTTATTTTCGTGGGTACCAATTTTCATGGATTGCGGAAAACTTGCCTTTTCGTGGATATGCGATTTCGCTGTTTTGTAAATGTCTGAATACAACCTGCCGAAAACCACGAAAATTGGTATCCAACGGCTAATAATGAATCCACAGTATAAAGTCCTTTTCCGTCTTTCAGTCAATTTTTAGAATTATTCACTGCGGAAAATTCAGCACTGTTCAGACTATTCGCATGATGTGAATTAAGATATGTTCAGTCTGTATTCAAACTGTTAAGTAGACGAAATACATAGATATAAGAAGATGTGGTATGTGTGCAAATGAGACAACTCTCCATCCAAGTCACAATTTGTAAAAGTAAACCATTATAGGTCAAAGTACGACCTTCAACAAGGAGCCTTGGCTCACACCTAACAGCAAGCTATAAAGGACCATAAAATTAACTAGTGTAAAACCATTCAAACAAGAAAACCAACGGTCTTATCTATATAGAAAACGAGAAACGAGAAACACATATGAACCACATCAACAAACGACAACCACTGAACATCAGGTTCCTGACTTAGGACAGGTGCAAACAAATGCAGCGGCTTTAAACGTTTTAATAGGCGCCAACCTTCACCCTTACCTGAAAGAATAGTGTAACATCACAACATAGAAAAACACACTATAAAATATCAATTTTAATAGCTTAAATCAATCAAAAGACATTTTAACAAAAAGAAGTGAACGAATAAATTTGGTCTATGACAGACTGTACATACACTGAAATTACCTATATACATCAACGACTCACTGAATTTTCTGAACTACTACTCAACATTACTGAAATGTCTGAACAGTTCTGAAAAATCACTCCGTGAATAAGTATGAAAACAGACTAAAAGACCGAGCAAAACTTTATTATCTATTGTTCTTAATTAATACTAGTGAAAGATGTATGTTAAACGTAAACTTGTTTTTAAACAATCTTCTTTTTTGAAGGCACACTGTATATTGGAACCAGATGAAGTCTTCTTCCTCGATACTATGTTTACTACGAAGTTTGTAAATATCCTCTATGTTGATAACATGGCTAATAGAGAACACATGGATCAAACTGTTCATGATCTAGTTTTTTGGTTAACATCGACATTAATACGACAAATGAATAAAAACTAATAGGCTAAAATATGAAAAAAATAAAAAGCTATATCGATCCTTAATATGTTAGACAAATCTGTAATAATTCTGATATCGTTTAAAATTTAAGCGTGTAGAAAAGATCAACATGGCATGTTCTATCTTCTTCGAAAACTTCCGAAAATTCTGCAGACTTTTTATAGAGTTATTGGCCCAGATTTACAAGTTTGAATAAATGTTCAGATTTTGGTGCACTTCTTTTTTTGCGACTGCCATTTGAAAGTACCCAATTTTAATGATTTTTCAATTATTCATCAATTTTTACCCATTTTTTGGTTATTATCGTGAAAAAATCAGAGTTTCACAATAATTTTTTTTTTCATACTTTCACTAAAGATGGTGTGGACCAATCTGAATAAATTTCATTTCAAAAAAACTATAGGTAGGTGTTAATATAAGAAAAATTAATAAAATTTTGTTGTTCTTTCGTGTCAAATTTACCATGTTGTCAATTTTATAAATTTGGGATTTTTCTCATTTTTTAGAACAAAAAGCATATTATTTCAATTTTCAACTTATAAATGATTGAAAAAATATATATCTAAGAAATTTGAAAAGAAAACAATGATATGGGATGTACATGTATTCAAAATGATTTTTCCATCCAAATTGCGTTTTGTCGATTGATTTCAGGTACTGTTAGAGAGCTTCTACACAAAAAGATTGACGCATTTAGATCGGATGCAAAAGTAAAATGGAAAGGTACTGAAATAAGATATGCTTTAGGCAGAGACGGAAAATGTGATTTGAAATTCACCAAAGAAGGAGCAGGTCCAATGTATTATGTGGATCACTTGCCTATTGTATCAAGCGGTAATAATTTTATTATCTATTAAGTTGAAATACTAGCACAAGAAAACTTCTTCAACACACAGATAAACTGTTGACACAAATGATGTGAAGTTATATTAATGTATCTCTTCAATAAAGGGTCAATACGAAAGATAGAATTAAATATTATGATTTTCATCATTGCCAGCACTACAAACCAGTAAAAGTCTGAAATGGCCTATATCTGTACTCGACTGTACTGATTTTACTCGACCAGTCTGAATTAGTCAGAATCTTACTTAATATTACTCGACCCAGTCTTAACCATACTCGACTGTACTGATTTGTAATTGCCCCTTATCGTTGCTATTAAAAATAGTTTCAACTATTACTCGACCAATCTGAAACAGTCTTAACCCATTCTTGACCTGTACTCGACCAATACTTGACCAGCTCTTGACCTATTGTTTTCAGTCTGAACCGTACTTGACCAAAGGTCTGAACAATACTGGACCTGTCTGAACCATACTTGACCAAATAACCTCTACTTTTTATAATTTTGATTGTTAAAATAACTTTTTTACCTGACATGACAACAGCCACAATAAAATAAAGATATATATTTAAACAGCTTGTTACACTATTGTTTCAGAAAAAGGGTGAAGGTTTGGTACCATTAAAACGTTTAAACCCGCTGCATTTGTTTGCACCTGTCCTAAGTCAGGAATCTGATGTTCAGTAGTTGTCGTTTGTTGATGTGGTTCATAAGTGTTTCTCGTTTCTCGTTTTTATATAGATTAGACCGTTGGTTTTCTCGTTTGAATGGTTTTACACTAGTAATTTTTGGGGCCCTTTATAGCTTACTGTTCGGTGTGAGCCTAGGCTCCGTGTTGAAGACCGTACTTTGACCTATAATGGTTTACATTTATAAATTTTGACTTGGATGGAGAGTTGTCTCATTGGCACTCATACCACATCTTCTTATATCTTTTTACATCCTTACATGATTCTCTTAGATATATCAAATCGAGATAGTTAAATTATCTAATTGTAAAGTCTGAGTCTTGTTAGATAAAAAGACTTTCTTTTACCTGAAAGCCACACCTATACTGAGGGTAATAAAACCTTATTAAGGTTCTTTTTGTTTGGCATGTGTGTTTTTTTTTAAACAAAACTTGATTTTCCTAAATTCCTAAAAAAAACTACTTAGGTTTCATGGTTACATACAATAATGAGGTAACAACAGTCAACAAAACCACAACCATGGACGTCATACTAAACTTCTAAACATATAAATGAACTAAAATTTTTAAAAAATACCAGACTTACAAAAGCCAGAGGCTCCTGACTTTGGACAGGCTCATGCGGCGGGGTTAAACATGTTTAGTGAGTTAGTATACATGAAGCATCCAAAAACAGTGACCGCATGGTAACTTAGGGTTAATCGTTTGAATACATTTGATAGATGAGATCATTTTTGATGTGCATTGAACTATAACTGAAATTTATGATCAGGATTCAGCCAGAATTTCTCCTTTTTATTCAAATACTTAATTGTCATTAAAGCTCAGTAGTCTTTATATATGTTTCTCTAATTCTTTCCCGATTTATTTCCTGATCGGTTGATTATCTTTATTTTATCAACGTGTGGTTCGTTTGATCTCAGTTCGTCATTGGTCAAAATTCGATTATGACGTCAAATTTGCTTGCTTTCCTCTCAATTAGTTATTGTGACGTCATGAAAAAAGATGACCATGCCTGAAGACGTCCCATAGAAAGAACGCATCTTTTTTGCAGATCATGCGAAATTAAGGATAAGTATTGTCTGTATATCGTCTATAAATCAGTAGAAAACAGATTCCACCATCAAATATCGTGCAATACGATGCAGTGGTAGAACCTAATTATCTCCAGATGTTTATTTTTTTTTTATAGAAAACATAATTTCCAGCATCAATCCACACTGGCCATATTCCTAGTATTGAATGAAAATCATATACCGGTATTGTAAATGAGTAACTTTGGTAACACAGGATTGATTTTATGTAATCAACGATAGCGTTGTTGGTACACAATGACTACAACGTTTAGTGGCCGTTTATTAAGGAGTTTTTTTATATTGAAAATATTCATCTGTCATTAAATAATCAAGAGTTTACTTCATCTAACAAAAGCATCTCTGAAACTATTGTTCCAATTAAAATCTTCCTAAAGATATTAACATTTGAAAGTTTAACTTATTGTCTCATTGTTAATGTGAAATAAAACTCACTAATTAATCTAGATATAAACTTTAGAAACTATTATCCAGTTACAATACAAATATTACTGTAACTGCATGAATCAGTTGCAAGGCAAACATGAATCGTTACGAAAATAAACGTATTTGTTAATTTGATAGAGTAAAATGTATATATATATATAGATGAAAAAAAAATGCCAAGAAAGCGACCGATCACCACTCTGTAAAATAAGAAACATAATACAATTCATTCCGAAATGTTCGCTGTAAGTTATATGTATGCCTTATGTAATTGTGGGATTTCTCATGATCACTCTATATATTTTATTAAGAATTCTACAAGACAAATGTATAATTTGATTTAAATTTATCAAAATGTTCACAATAGATTAAAATAGTCATATTCATTATGATTTATTTTTATCTGTTTTACCTGTAAAATGAATGTGCGCATTTGTAACTAAAAGCTGCGCACAAACGTTAACATTTTTCATTCCCAATTGCGCACAAATGTAATGCGCCTATTACCAATACAGTGTAACACAATTAGTTTTTTTTTTAAATCTTGCACACACATGTATTTAATCTGGTTTGTTTTAGTTTATAACAATTTTATTTGCTTAAAGATACAAAAAGGATCGGACACAAGTTTAACCAACTTATGAAGTCTTCTCCTTTACATAATATTACAATCACAATTATACAGAACATGCATAGTTCAGTAGATATATATTAAAGGTAATACTAAAATGGGGCATGTGCACAGTCTGAGAAGAAAAAAATAAAAAAGCCTAACACAATTAACAAGGAAAAGGATAGAGAATTGAGAAAAAGAAAAAAAAAAAAAAAAAAAGAAATAAAAGAAAAAAAGAAAAATTAAGAAATAATACAAATATGAAAAAAAAAAAATAAATAAATAAATGATATTCTGTGGACACGGTGCTTTTGTTTATTCATATCTTATTTGATAAAACTACAAGAAATCTTTTTGATTTTTTTTTATATATTTAAAGACTTCTTTAAAGATTTCACAGTTTTCCTCGTATGTTAAAGTTTGGCTACCCTCGGTGAGCAACAGTAAATTTATTGTCACTTGAAAACGATGAATGTTGGTTAATAGATCGTTCCTTATATCGGTGTATTTATTGCAATTAAAGAAAAAATGAAATGAATCTTCACGCGGAGCGCCACAAGCACAATATGGACATTGTATTATATTTGATTCAAATAGGTCGTTATTTAAAAATGAGGCTGAACATCGCAGCTGTGTTAAAATTACACTCAATTTCCGCGGACCATACATAAAATGCTTAGGTACAGTCTTTGCTTCGTATGTATTATTCAACAAAGAGCGTTTGAACTTAGATAGGGTATCAAGTGTACGGATAGAATTATCAAGTTTGTTCCATTCTCTGATGGACGAGGGAATAAATGCAGAATTTGTTAAGGAGAGTCTGCAAGAGGGGGCTATTAAGTCATTGCCATTACGCAGTGGATATACAGTTGTACTTTGTATAGTTGGGGGAATTAAATCACACAAATATTGTGGAGAGAGACCATTGTACATCTTATCTGGTTTGTTTGAAGTGTTATAAAAAGTTTTGCATTATCAAATTATTCTCGCATAATGGCCCTTTATTGTACGGTGAATTTACAAAACTTCACATCATTTGTTTCGAAAGGTAAATGTGCGTCAACGACGATATTTAGTATTTCATTCTAATAAACGGAGGAAAGGACTGCCTCTGCCCTAAACTTACCAGCGATGTAAATTTAAAAAGTAAACCCCGAATTGGTAACAACACACGATAACTATCAAACGAATTAAGGATGTTCGCTACTCTGTTTCAAAATAATAAGCTTTTAAAAGACTGTTATAGATTGATAAGATAGAAATAAAGGAACTAAAAAAGCAGATAAAAATAAAGGGTCCGTGTGCTTGTTTTCGAGATATAAGCCATTGAACATTTGGCGGGAAATGATTCTCTCTAGATTTTTCATACAGATAACATTGGCACCTTTTTTCTGTCTAAAAGTATGAAAAAATAACAAGGATTTAAAAAGATTTTCAAAGATTGCATTTTCACCTATATTTTATCAAATTATGAAAAGAAAAGCAGGGGTTAGTGGGCAAAAATTTTTAATGGCACCACATGGATAAAACCAGAGGATTCCGAATATCTGGCAAAAATTAAAAAACAAGAGGAGCGAACATCCTTAAATGTTTAAGTACATAATAGCATTTGAATCGGATAAAATAATGGCCTTACACAAGTCATTACTGTATGCCTTGGAGCAAATGTCTTTGAAAATTTTATCGTCCGGGTTGATTCTTAAAAAGGAAGACCTGTCGTTCTGAAGGAAAATAACTCCATATTGGTATTTAAGTTGAAATAACCGAAATTTGCTGTCGACTGCTTATATGAGTGTTGTCCTTGAATGATGATTTGTTTTGCAGATACTAAAGTAAAAGAAACAAGAACTTAAATTTATAAATATCTTAATAAGCAAATTTATTTGACATCGACATTGGTGAAATCGTCAGTAAATTCCTGATATGAATTATTCCATATGAATGACGATTAATACCAATGTTTGTGTTTTTCAGTATACAGTGTAGTAAAGAGATGGTCACCAATACTATAGAGATAAACCATATGGCTTCAATAATAGTCGATTTCTTATGAGAGTTTTGCTCTTGTTTGACGAATTTAAAGCGTTGTTTTTATGTAAACTACGGACGAAAATGAAAGAAAAGTTTCACCAAATCCTGTAAATAGAAATATATGGTCTATGAAATATAATGTTCCAATTAATCAATATGACCAAAAGAGTCCATGAAATTAAAAAGGAACTACTGAATAACATTGTTTATGCACTGTTTTCGGGATTTATGGTAAATAAAGAAATGTTGTACACAGCGACAATGATAAACACACACTGCCTATAATTATGTCAATATAGTTGAAATCATCAGCGACTCCGTTTAGGAGTTATTTCCCTTATCAAATGAGTATTGTTGATATTTTTACAGAAGCTGTATTAGATATAGCGAAACTGTAAATTAAGGTTATTGAAAAAAAAAATAAGAAAAAAACATCTGAATAAGATATAAATAAGTCAGCTTTGGCGAAACTGTCAGTGCTATTGTTTTAAGAGTCGCTGCCCTTCAATGATTATGAGATTTACTCGATTTGTTGGGGTTTTTTTATATAAAAAAATTAGCACACAAAGAGATTATAAATACCAAAAAAAAAATGATAAAAAGAACTAGATCTATACTGCTTATGACTAAAATTGCTAGTGATTCCCTGCAGCATTCTCCTTACAACTAAGGACCTCCAGCTGCTATGAATATATTTAACTGACAACAAGAATAAAGATTAGACAAACAAAAGGGTACTGCTACAGGCACAATTACATTTACGCATTCATGCTAATAAAAAAAAACATATTTGAAATATGTTGTATGATGAATATTTATATATAACTATCTTCTGTTCATTAAAATGGAAGGGGGACTTATTGTCCTTTATCAGAATTATATATTTTAAATGTTAATTTAGAGTCTGCCTTTCCTGGATTACGAGTTGTCAGAGGCCCAGCATGGAAGGAAAACGATGAAGACGATGGAGGATTAGGATATCTTGGAACAATTGTAAAAGTTCCCAAGGTGATACAGATTTAAAATGTTTATATTTTCTACTTCTGTTACGACAGGCAAATTTTACCTTATTATCTCCTTAGATTTCTCATCAACGTAAAACAATTAAATGTTCATGCTTTCAAATGCTAACAATCACTACATAATTCTTTCTGCTGTTTTTTCAACACTACATATCTTTTGAGTATTATTGTTATAATTGCACCAGACTAATTGACTCAAGAATTGCTACATTACATTCATGTGTTTTGTTGTGTATAAAATATCCATTGAATTACGGTAGGAACGTCTTAATTTGAACAAGTTCAATTTTGAATAACAATAAAATATATGTTTGAATGTACATTGTAAGGTTGTGTAATAGATATCGATATGCAAGTACAATTTTCAGCACAAAATAAAAAAAAAAAGATTGGTATCACCCGATTGTAATACTTACCAAAGTTTACATTTGTACGAGATTCATTACACTTAAACAAAAACCAGAACTGGCGAAAACTTTAGCCCAATCAGAGCTACATGGAACGATATGATAATTTTCAAGTTTTAAAATGATATCATAATCGTATTACAAAATTTTTAACGGTGAAAGCGAATTCGTTAGCAACTCAAACTTGATATCCGATTACAATCTTTTCAGGTCTTTACATATGTTGTATATATTAATATTGAATCGTAGCCCAATCAAATTATTCTGTAAATATTCTACTAGTGCAACACATCAAAGCATAATTTTGTATAGATTTTAAATTGATAAGGTTTCTTTTCATTATTTTTTTTTTATATTTAAACACATCGTTATTATGCTTTAATATTTCTTTTAGGCTACTATTATTTCTTCTGTAAACGCCATCTAGACTGTCCTGAAAAGACCATAAAATAGAGAAAACTAGTTTCGTATTATTTCAACTTGTATTTACAATCAAATTCACACTGTCGTAAGGCTGGGTAGACAATATTTCTATTAAAGGTTTGCTGTTTTAGTATCGTGTAATATCATATATCAAAAACGTCACATTAAAAAGCAATTGGACAATGTAAGTAAAATGTGTTTTATATTTATTGTCATGACGGACCAGTTATAGTTTACAATGCGTTATGGGTATTGTTTAATGTCAAACGTTGACTAAAGGTTTCCTTTTTATTCAAGTATTATGCAAGTTTACCAGAAAACACAGAAACTTGATGTAGTCTAACGGAAATGTACACGTCGTCTTCAGTCGTCATCAGTGTAATGCTTCATTTCTATCTTACTGAACTAATAGCTGTATTGTTAGTAAGCGCAACTGCTCCTTTAAATTTTTACAGGAAACAGCAGCACAATTATATTTCGATTTGTTACGATATTCTACGGCATTCATTTCTTATCATAATTTCATTGATAGAGGGTCGCTGCTTACGAGGAAGCTATGAAATCAAGGATTCCAAGATATTGAAGTTTTGTCAATCAATTGAAAGTGTTTCCAACTGCCATCACGAGTTAGCTGACTGTTTTGAAATATCTATGTTCCAAATGTCGAATCCACAATCATGTCCATTGTTTCTTCGATTTCAATTTCACCGATTGTGGCTTATCTCATAATGTGCAATTACTGTACACAACACTATGTGTGCCACATATGGAGGAGGATTTGCTAACACTTTCGGAACGCCTTTAGTCACCCTCGTTTTTGATGGAATTCTTATTCCATAGCTTTAGTTTCATCTTGTATTTTGTTATTTGTCGCTTTTTTTTTTTTTTTTTTTTTTTTTTTGGCATGTCGGTTTCTGTCTGACTTATGCATTTTAGGTTCAATTTTGTATATTCCTCCATTTTTACACTTTCTTAGGATGTGCGTAAATGAATATTCCCCTGTTAAAATATGTTCTAGAAGAATAATTAAATATGCAGTTTCATGGGATTATTAAGCTAACTCACTGATTAAACTTTTCATTTTTTGTAGATGTTCATGCACAGATAAAGTTATACGATATAAAAAATTCATGAAAACAAATATATGTATATGACAAATTTATAAACTTTACTTTTGTTTGATTTCTAGTATTACAAAATAGATTTAAAAAATTACAAGCTATAAAGCGTAATATACAATCATATGTATGTATCGTTGTAGAAATCCACAACTGATGATAAATCAGCAAAAAATCAAGAAACATCTAGTGAACCGCAACTTGTAGAAGTTCAATGGGATAATGGAAATCTACGTTCTTATAGCTTGCAGAAGGAAATGCTACGAATGTTTGACAATGGACCAATAGGTACTTTAATGCAAATAAACCACTGTCGTCCAATAAAAAATCCTTACTATCTCCAAGATGATTTTTTTCAAATTATTCGAAGCTTACAAATTTAAGACCAAATGTGATTATTACTTTGTATCTGCAGTACTTTTTAAACACACGTTTATTAAACTCCGGAGGAAGCAACTGTAATATAACTTTACATTTGTCAATAATAAGTCCAGTTTGATGAATTGTTATCTCTCTCCAAATTGTTAGAATAACCTGTCATAGAATTGTTCAAAATTGTTTCGAAACAGATCGGTAGTGAAACTGACATGTTTATGACATTTTTTATCGTAAGAAATTTGTTTTTGAAAATAAGTTCAATGATTTCAAATGATTGTATATATTTTACAACTGCGTTAATATCTTTTGTAAACTAAACCGCACTGATAATGTCAGTATAACGAGGTTCTGATATATTATGCTGTTAATAATAATGACTGCTATTTTGGAGAAGTTTTTCACAGTCAGTATAAAAGCAACAAAAATAATGAGTTAATTATTAACCTTTCAAAGTTAAGTTGCAATATATATGCAATACAAATAACAAAACTCATGTGACATTGACTGTTTGTCAAAATATTTCCTTTGAAATGGCACAAATCTTGGGTTTTTAGAAAGATGTTTAATATTTGCGGCTTTGAACACACAGACATGGGAGTGCAGCTATATTTCGTGTATATGTTCATCACTAGTACACCAATTTTGAATTTGATATGAACAGCTCTAAAAAAAACTGAATAATCAATAATCAAGTAATTTGCAGTTCGTCATTAAAATATCAGACTCATCTTCTACGGTAAAATCATCACTGTTCATACAATTCGTTTGCAGTCAATTTAGATATGTTTAGTCTATATTCAAACTGTTTTGTAGTTGTGAATTACTTGTAAAATTGAGAATGGAAATGGGGAATGTGTCAAAGAGACAACAACCCGACCATAGAACAGACAACAGCAGAAGGTCACCAACAGGTCTTCAATGCAGCGAGAAATTCCCGCACCCGGAGGCGTCCTTCAGCTGGCCCCTAAACAAATATATATACTAGTTCAGAGATAATGAACGGGTCCGTGTATATCTGCGTTCATTCGTTTTTCGTTTTGAAATATCAAAAACAAAAAACAAAAAACGAAAGTGTTTTCATTTTTCGTTTTTGATTTCTTAAAAACCAAAATGAAAAACAAAAGTGTTTTCGTTTTTCGTTTTTGATTTTACAAAACAAAGAACGAAAAACAAAAGTATTTTCATTTTTCAATTTTGATTTCTCAAAAACTAAAATCGAAAAATGAAAGTGTTTTCATTTTTCATTTTTGATTTTACAAAAACAAAAAACGAAAAACGAAAGTGTATTCAATTTATCTTTCCCACACTGTTTAATTGTCATTCAAAAAATGACAATGTTGTCATTTGTCATTCATTTAAAGGTCGTTAAAGTATACATGCACAGCGGTTGTCAGATCAATATTATTATTTTAATCGAAGAAAATGTCGACGGATGCAAAAGTCTTTATCAATCTAAACAATAAGGGTGCGTGATCTTTACTTTTAAGTTTGGAGAGGTTAATCTAAGATGATAATACAGAAGCGTAACTAGCCTCTTTTACAAATAAAGCAAACTATATTGTTGGCGAGGGAAGGGCTCAAGGACCCCAGAAGAACTGGAAAAAATGATACAAAATCTTTCAGACCCTTTCTTAATCTAAAGCGCAAGTTTTGTTTTATCTATTTTATTATGTTCTGGTCTCGGAGCAAAATATATAGATACAGTGTAAGACTTTTAGTATTTACATGTATGAACAATATCAAAAGACATATGTAAGATGAAGAAAAAAATAATGTAATCCACAAAGTCAAGTGTGTGGCTATTGTTAGTTTAACATATTTATTAATAGTGGATTGGAAATTTTCTCCCCGGAACGGGGATCGAACCAGGAATTTTTGTTTTTGTAGTCCGATGCACTAACCTATGTTACTTTTGTATAATGAGGATCAATGGTCTGGTTCCTCGTTGAAGACCCTCCAGCTCCTTTCAAGATGAAGAACAAGAAAAGCCCTGTTCATGAATAATTTGTATTTTTTCTATATATTGTGTGCGATTTTGTCACGTGTACATTTACTCCACATCTCTTTATTTTCTATTTAGGACCTGGACACAGCTCAATGCTAGTTTAGCCCTCCAATGTTAAAGGTCATATTTTTTTTTTTTAATTATTTGATGCCGTGGGATTGGGATTTTTAGCTTTAATGTAAACCATATCCGGTTTTTAACTTGTATGTACAGCAAAGATAGCCACTTTTGTGTTCTGTAATATACTGTAACAGTTTAATTTTCCATGTCCGGTAGCATCGTAACTTCTCAAAACATCTTCCGAACAATATCTGGACATCGGTGTCGTGGGCATGTACAATTGCCAAACCACACATGAACGTTCTTTAGTCTTCGTAGATCTATTCCAACTTGAAGTCTTTTTGAGTCTACGACAAGCAGAACGTGATATTTTATACCAATGAATATTGAAGCCATAGTCATGAAGATCGATTACTTGATTGGTGTTCCGTTAACGTAGCCGCAGAACAAAAACGAGAGAGCTACTTTTGAATATTTCTACAATTTTAAGCAGTTTCCCACTCACAAACACAATAATATTTTCAACATTTATTAAATTTTTTTTTTTTAACTTTTTTATTTTTATGTTGTTTTAAAATATCAATTTGACCTGAATTTGGGATCCCGCTAACATGTTTAACCCCGCCACATTCAAAATGTATGTGCCTGTCCCAAGTCAGGAGCCTGTAATTCAGTGGTTGTCGTTTGTTTATGTGTTACATTTTTGTTTTTCGTTCAATTTTTGTTCATAAATTAGGCCGTTCGTTTTCTTGTTTGAATTGTTTTACATTGTCATTTCGGGGCCTTTTATAGCTGACTATGCGGTATGGGCTTTGCTCATTGTTGAAGGCCGTACGATGACCTATAGTTGATAATTTCTGTGTTATTTTGGTCTCTTGTGGAGAGTTGTCTCATTGACAATCATACCACATCTTCTTTTTTATATTTATAAGAGAATATTAAATAAGCATGTATATACCAAGCTAAGTCAGTTTATATCTTGTTTTTCGTCTGACTATACAAAAGGCGAGGAGAGCTACTTTGATAGATCAGGTTGACTGATAAGCTGTCTATATAAAGTAATGGGACAATGCATGACATGAAGACATCACCAAATCACCGTATGCAAGACGCAAAAAGACATCCAGAGCTTACCATATAGTCATCAACTACCCACCAACAGGCCGTGAGCTCTGGTTGGCTCTTAACTCAAATCGAAACTCAGTACACATATTCTATATCATATGATCTTTTTAATTTTAATGCCAAATATAGAGTTCTGACCCTCAATTCCACGGTCCACTAGACATGGAAAATGATAGTGCGAGTGGGGCATTTATATTTTATGGACACATTCTTATTCAAATCCTTTATTAAAGAAGTCAGTAAATTTACTACAGATAATACTACATTTGTAAATTAGATTTGATTTGATTTTTGGTGTTTTAACGCCACTTTTAAGCACCGCTTTCATTTGTAAATTAGACGAACTAATCTAATAAAAAGGATTATCTCTGATTTCGTTATACTTATGTGTATGAGAATTAATAAGATTGTTGAACGAACGCGTTAAATCTTAGGGTTTTACTCTTGTCAATTTTTCCGAGCAGAGCGGGTCAAAAACAATTAAATAGACGTCTTTCAAGCCAAAGTTAATATGTTTGCTATACACACATTATGTTTTTATTAAACTTGGTTATCAATTATTAATCAAAAATACAGTCCTAGATATTAAAAAATCATGAAATATTTGGTCTAGTAATCAAGTAATCACACAAAAAAACAGTAGTTGTCGTTTGTTGATGTCGTTCTCGCTTCTTGTTTTTTAGCTCACCTGGCCCGAAGGGCCAAATGAGCTTTTCTCATATCTTGGCGTCCGTCGTCGTCCGTCGTCGTTAAGCCCCGGTCACAACAGATCGTACGATTTTTTGTCGTGGAAGATCTATTAATTAGTTGTCGTGGCACGGTCATGCAAAATGTCAAAAATATTTCAGTGGTCACATCAGCTACGACATGTCCACGATGATTCCACGATGGGTACACGACAGAAAAAAAAATTGTAATTGTACTGTCATGGGTTTGTCGCAAGTCGGTCGTGCGACAGTCGTACGGCAATCGTGGGTTGTTTGGGGCTATTTTTCAGGTTTTCATGTCATGGGATGCGCGTGTTACTGTCGTGTTACTGTCGAGTCACTGTCGTGTCACTGTCGTGCCACTGTCGTACGACTGTCGCGCAACAATCGTGGGTCACTCGCGCGTTTGACTCGAACTGCTAGTAAGGCCCGATTTATTGGGTCATGCGTGGGGCGACTCTCAGCAAAAGCTCTGGAAACATGTCAGCTTCACCGGCAGATTACCGCTCCAACTCTTGCATCAGTGTACTATTCTGCTCAAACATCAGGTGCCGTTCAATCCATGGCCTTACCAACCAACGTCGGGCGTTTCGATGCTTCCTATGCGAATCAACGCTAACAGGACCATATTTTGCTCTTGTTTGAGTCCGGTAAGGCGCCTATTTAGCAGGGCCAAGCGTAATCGTTCTGGTGGAATAACCATCCTCTTAAAACCGCAGACTGTATGTTTTTTTTCCAAACATTCATTCCAGCCGAATTGTATTCTTCTAAATAAAATGAAAATATGATGCACGTCGTACGACAGACAATCAATGTTGTGCGAGCATCGTACGAATTTTTTTATTCGTGAGATAATCGTGCGACTGTATCACGAGTGTCTTGCTACAATCGTGAGATTGTCTTACGACCGTCGTGCGACAGTCGTACGATTATTTTTCATTAAAATGGTTTATGTTGGTACCCACGACAATGTGTTTATCGCACGACAGTCCCACGACTGTGGTAAGACACTCTCACGACAGCCACAAGACAGTGACACGATAAAAAATCGTAGAGCAAAAAAAGGTGCATGTCCAATTTTCGTCCCACGACACACGACAGCGCCACGATGCTCAAAATATCGTGCGACTGTCGTATGCATAAATGTGTCGTGGGTTCGTTGTGACCAGGGCTTAACTTTTACAAAAATCTTCTCCTCTGAAACTACTGAGCTAAATTCAACCAAACTTGGCCACCATCATCATTGGGGTATATAGTATAAAATATGTGTCCGGTGACCTGGCCAACTAACCAAGATGGTCGCCATGGTTAAAAATAGAACATAGGAGTAAAATGTAGATTTTGGCTTTTATCTCTGAAACCAAAGCATTAAGAGCAAATCTGACATGGGGTAAAATTGTTTATTAGGTCATTATCTATCTGACCTGAAATTTTCATATGAATCGGACAACCTGTTGTTAGGTTGCTGCCCCTGAATTGGTAATTTTAAGAAAATTTTGCAGCTTTTGGTTATTATCTTGAATATTATTATAGATAGAGATAAACTGTTCACAACAATAATGTACAGCAAAGTAAGACCTACACATAAGTCAACATGACCAAAATGGTCAATTGACCCCTTAAGGAGTTATTGCCCTTTATAGTCAATTTTTAACAATTTTCATAAATTTGTACATTTTACAAAATATTTTCCACTGAAACTACTAGGCTAAGTTCATTATAGATAGAGATAATTGTAAGCATCAAGAATGTTTAGTAAAGTAAGATCTACTAACACATCACCATCACCAAAACACATAGACCAAGGTGAGCGACACAGGCTCTTTAGAGCCTCTAGTTATATATATAGTTTAGACCTTTGGTTTTCCCGTTTGAATGGTTCTACACTAGTCATTTTGGGGGATCCTTATAACTTGCTATTCGGTGTGAGCCAAGGATTCGTGTTGAAGAGGGTACTTTAAACTATAATAGTTTCCTTCTACAAACTGTGACTTGGATGGAGAGTTGTCTCATTGGCCCTCATACCACATCTTCTTATATCTATATATTCTTTCGATAGGTTTAATTGGGGTCTGGAGCTGGCATGTCAGTTACTGCTAGTAGTTCTTTGTTAATTTATGTATCATATTCATTTTGTGTAGTTTCTTTTGTTTACTATTCTGTCATCGGACTCGGATTTCTTTTAAACTGAGTTTTTCTGTGCATATTGTTGTGTGTTTGTTTATTCTACATTAACTAGCTATAGTTGTATAGCGGGAGGGTTGAGATCTCACAAAGCATGTTTAGCCCCGCCGTATTTTTGCGCCTGTCCCAAGTCAGGAGACTCTGATCTTTGTTAGTTTTTTTTATGTTTTTTTTATCTAAGTTAAGTGTGACGTCCATTTTCACATAACTAGTATATATTTTTATTTAGAGACCAACTGAAGCCCGCCTCTGGTTGTGGGATTTTCTCGTTGTGTTGAAGACTCATTGGTGGCCTTCGGCTGTGCTCTTTGGTTAGGCTGTTGTCTCTTTGACATATTTGTTATTTCCATTCTCAATTTTATTGATTGATCAATTGATTGATTGATTGATTGATTGATTGATTGATCATTTTACTACAAGCAAAAGCCATGATCATTGAGAATCCTTTATTTGTATTGTAGTGTTAATTTCACCAATGAAACTCTACATTAATTTTTGTCTTAATATTAAATTTCTTTGTAAACTCTACAATTACCGTCTGATTATAATAAGACACGCAAGAATAAAAAAAAATATTTGGCCTTCAATGTCTCAACCTTTTTTAATGTGAGTAACTTCATTGTTCAGTTAGAATTCGATTTTGATATTGTTTTTGCAAGTTTCCATAATAGATTTCCGGCAATTGTTCTGCATAAAACCCTATGGGAAAGCACATTGACTTAATTTTCCAAACGTTTATTGGAACCCAATAATTTGGCAAGGTGTTGCAACCTGTAATGTAAAGAAGTTACAGCCGATTGCATTGAGTGTGTAGGCAAAGGTAGCATATCCTTGGTTAGCTTGCTTGTATTATTAGGTAAGGTAAACTACCCTCCTTTAAGAGTAGACTAGTTCGACAGATAACCAATCAATCTGTCTGTAGGACTAGGCTCCTTCTACAGGAGGGTAGTATGCTTTACCTAGTTACTTCATAGTTCAGCTAACAAGCAAGCTAACCAAAGATATTACCTTTATCTACACACTCAATGTAATCGGCTGTAATGAAAATGCGGAGTTTGTGAGACCAGGCTCAAGCAGCCAGTCGGTAGCAGCTAGTTTTCAAATATATAAACACAAATATTGCATAAGACTCAAACGTACTTCAAATGTTTTTATTAATATATAACCACTATATCATCAGTTTTTAATATATAATTAAGCAGTCAAAGACACTATTCAATGAATTTTAAAATTTCATTTCTGGTTCATTTAAGAATTGAATGCTTCTTTTTGTTACTTTATTGAGGTGTAAAGCGTTGACCGAAATACATTTTGTATGAAGCGCGGAAGCGCTTCATTCTGAAAATGTGCGCACAATCAACGCTTTTACAACCCTATGAAGTTACAAAAAGAAGCATTCAATATCTATAATTACATTTTTAGCTAGGATCATGAAAACACGATTTTTATCAAGTTTTTATTAAATTCACCTTTGCACTTTATTGTGGGACCTCGTGTCATCATGAATGATGAATTTTATTGTGTAATGCAATTGCTTAAGGAATAACATGACATGTGCAGTTAGCCAATCAGAATAACGAATTATAATGAAACATACATCTTATGCAATAATTAGTTATATAAAGGCAAAATCAATCGCTTTCGATATATTACACAGCGTACTGCCCGCTTTACATTTTAAATAGTCAACACTTTGAGTGTTTATAGAATCGTAAATAATTATGATTTTTTTTTAATGATGGCAAAATTGCACTACTGTGTGAAATAGCTTTCCTTATTATCGGCATCCGTCAAATAGTTCATGAAAAGTAATAATAATTCTGCATTAAAAGAAAAGAAAGTTGCACTCGTGCTTTAACTTTTTTTTTGCCACACAAAACTGTTTTTACAAAACATTCTACCTCTGAACTAGTGGATTACACTAAAATTGACTGCACAAAGGTTTATTTTTGTATTCAAAGTATGGTGGGCAAGAAAATTATTTATTAGCTTAAAAAAGATTGATCCGTGCTATAGATTAACTTGTAATTTTGATCAAGTAGGCCCTAGATCTCTAGCTTACGTTCTCACCTAGTGCAGATAAAAGTATTGCCGCAGAATATTTTTATTAACTGTCCGGTAAGGGTTGGGTAGGGAATACGACCTCAACTTTAGACCTACTTTAGAAAAAAAACTAAGCAGAACAACACCCTAGATTTTTCTACAGTAGACCCCAGCTACCCAGCTTCCCTTTGCACCCAGTGGGGACAATTTTTATTACTTTTTCGGTAAGGGTGAGGTTGGGTGTTCGACCCCAACTTTGGACCTATCTTTGAAAAAAAATAAGCCAAAAAACAGCAACCTTGATTTTTTTCTCCAGCAGACAACAGCTACCCAGCTCCCCTTTACACATTGTGCGGACAGAAGTATTTCCGTAGAAATTTGTTTATTAACTTTTATGTAATGATGGGGTAGGGTGGGTAACTGAGGTCCACCTGAAAAAAAATAACAGGGACTCCAATGTGGTGTGGTCTATGCAGAACAAGTACCGGAAATCTATGGTAGTTTGCAAAAAAATAGTCTTTTTTTATAATGTGATATGTTATATGTTGGCAAATAATGAAAGCACGCTTCTTAATTAATAGACATAGAAATAAAGAGAAACCGTATGATAACTAATAACAATCTCCCAGAGACAAACTAACGTTCATTAAGGCAACCAGTATGATTGTCTGGATTCAGGATTCTTAATTTCTGTATTCTTTGATATTTGAGGCCATTTCTCTATTCTTTATACTTTTGACAATTATTCTCTTCTCATTACATTTTAACACCATTATTCTAGCTATTTTATTTATTTCATGGTCCATTGTCTCTATTATTTATATTTTTCCACTATTCTCAATTCCATAATCCCCCATCAACGGCCTCTAGTTAATGTCACCTTATAGTCTTCACAAATAAGCAAAACTAATACCTTATAGGCTCCTAATGGCAAACTAATTGAATGATTTAATATCCCGGTTTGAATTGTGAAATTGCGGAAATTTTGAAAATTTGATCAAGCAAAATACATTATCGTCCTCGTAGTTCGTAAAATACTGGCAGATGGACCTTGGTCATCAATTCTAATAATCTTGGATCGACCTTTCTAAACTTAAAAGTAAAGTTCACGCACCCATATTGTTCAGATTGTTAAAGACTTTTGCATCCGTCGACATTATCCTCGATTAAAGTAGTATTGATCTGACAACCGCTGTGCATGTATACTTTAACGACCTTTAAATGATTAATGACAAATGACAACATTGTCATTTTTTGAATGACAATTAAACAATGTGGGAAAGATAAATTGAATACACTTTCGTTTTTCGTTTTTTTGTTTTTGTGAAATGAAAAATGAAAAATGAAAACACTTTCATTTTTCGATTTTAGTTTTTGAGAAATCAAAATTAAAAAATGAAAATACTTTTGTTTTTCGTTCTTTGTTTTGTGAAATCAAAAACGAAAAACGAAAACACTTTTGTTTTTCATTTTGGTTTTTTAAGAAATCAAAAACGAAAAATGAAAACACTTTCGTTTTTGGTTTTTGTTTTTGATATTTCAAAACGAAAAACGAATGGACGCAGATATACACGGACCTGAACGCCATACTAAACTCCAAATTGTACACAAGAAACTAAAATTAAAAATAATACAGGACTAACAAAGGCTAGAGGCTCCTGACTTGGGGCAGGCGCAAAAATGCGGCGGGGTTAAACATGTTTATGAGATCTCAACCCTCCTCCTATACCTCTAGCCAATGTAGAAAAGTAAACGCATAACAATACGCACATTAAAATTCAGTTCAAGAGAAGTCCGAGTCTGATGTCAGAAGATGTAACCAAAGAAAATAAACAAAATGACAATAATACATAAATAACAACAGACTACTAGCAGTTAACTGACATGCCAGCTCCAGACTTCAATTAAACTGATTGAAAGATTATGTCTTCATCATATGAATATCAGGCACAATCCTTCCCGTTAGGGGTTTAGTATCATACCATCATAACATATATGAGAAGAACATAATCCGTGTCATGCCACCAACTGGTTTTTAAATAAATGTGTTTAGTTCCGATGCAAAGACCCTATAAGTGAATCAATATTAACGCAAAATATGCAATCTTTAATGACCTGACAACAGTATCGTAACTATATCCCTTCTTAATAAGTCCATTAAAATTTTTGGTAGCTTCTGAGGTGAATACTGACATATTTGTGCTTTATAAAGAATATTTCCATAAAAATTGGATGTGAAATACCTGAACGTATAAGAAGTCTGCATGTTGAGCTGTATTTACGAATGATGTCCTTATACCGATGATAAAATTTAGTAAATGTTTTGACTAGTTTGTGATATCGAAAACCCTGGTGTAATAATTTTCAGTAATACATAAATTTCTCTCGTTAAAATCTAAAACATTGTTACATACACGAGCGAATCGTACAAGTTGAGATATATAAACACCGTAAGATGGTGACAAGGAACGTCACCATCTAAAATGGATAATTAACGATAGGAAATGAAAATCATCTCTTTTATCATATATTTTAGTATTAAGCTTTCCGCTAATGATAAAGATATCAAGATCGAGGAAAGGGCAGTGGTCATTGTTAATATTAGCTTTATTTAAAGTAAGTTCAACAGGATAAATTTCTTTAGTATAGATACTGAAGTCGTCATTATTGAGAGCCAAAATATCATCCAAATATCTAAAAGTATTATTAAATGTGTGTATCAGATGTTGTTTCGATGGGTCTTTGCTGATTTTTGTCATAAATTGTAACTCATAGCAATACAAAACAAGGTCCGCAATAAGTGGTGCACAGTTAGTCCCATTTGGAATTCCGATAACCGGACGATATACGGAATCTCCAAAGCGAACAAAATTGTTATCTAGTAAAAATTCAAGGGCATATATAGTATCAAAGCATGTCCAATTGACATAGTTTATTGTTACTAAAAATGACCTAAAGAGTTTGAACATATATATTCACATTCTGACTTTTAAATGCCCATTTAATTAGGTGTGTGAAATTTTCTTAATGAGAATGTGAGGCAATGTGGTATATAGGGTAGAAAAATCAAAACTTTGAACAGATTCAAAATCACCAATATATGCATGCAATTTATCAAGTACTTCCAACGAGTTCTTGACACTCCAAAAGTAATTAATTCCACTATTTTCGAAGGCCTTATTTGAACAATTTATTATCAGGTTTTTGATTGTACCAAGTGTACTGGTAAGAAGAATAGACAATTTAGTAGTGGAACAATGGCTTGAAGACGAAATGAATCTATATTTGTAAGGTGTTTTGTGTAGCTTCGGAAGCCAATACATAGTTGGGACTTTCATTGTATTTGGTTCTGCTTGTAAAGCGGTAGCTAAAAGTTTATGTTTGTTACAGATGTCGTTTTCTTAAAATGGAGTCAGTTGGAATGTTGGTGAATTGGTGATTTCTTTTTTCAGAACCTCAATGTAAAATTTACGTCAAACAATAATAATATTATTAGCAGCTTTATCGGCCGGGACAAAAACAAATTCCTTGTCTAGTTCTTTTAGTTGATGTTTGATACGAGAAATAGGTTTATTGTGGTTATTGTTAAGAGTAAAATGTTCTTTAAAATGTTGAATACGTATATCAACTATGTTCATTACTGAATAAAAAAAAAAAGAGTCCAAAGATTTTTTGTCAGCTTTTTCCTGTTTTATCCATTTCAAACAGTAAGTATGGAGTGAGTCGTGGATGATATTACGACACTCATTCCAATTAATAATTGACGGGGGACGATATTTAGGTCCTTTACTGAGGAATGATTTTAACTCTCGGTCTTGAACGATGTTAAGATCTCCTGTTATAACATGGGAAATGGGTCCATAAATGTATTCGGAATTACTGCAATTACATGAAGTAGGTGTATTTTCACTGATATTAACATCTTTACACAATTGGCTATAATTAAACACAAATTTCCGGGTAGATTTCTTGTAAATATAACAAATAAGAGGAGCTCAGTATTATCAAAATATCCAGGAATTTGTTCTTTAACAGAATGGTCGTTAAAAATACCGGCAATATTTACAAAATCAAAACCTTTATTGACATACTTTATTTTAATAAACTATTTTTATGATCTTCAGGGCGATCAATTTTGCGAAACAGTTTAGAATAACAATATGCAATTATAATTTGAACGATTTCATACTTCGGACTGCTATATGAAATTGTGTTGCAATCCTTTAAAATTTTATTTAACTTATTAACCGGTAATGAACAGAGCTTTGTTAACAGATAATGTCTGCCGTTGTTTTTAGAAATAGAAATTAGATCCGAAATATTGGTATGATTGGTCCAAAATTTTCTTGGATTGCGATTTTTTCTACGACCATGAGAACGGTTTTTACGAACAGTTTTAGAAACTCTATCCAAAATGTTAACAGAATCGGTTCTTGATATATTACCAATTCCCATGATATTATCATTAAGACCGAGAGGGTAGACTGTCTGTAATTTTTTAATCCAATTTAATTCAATTATTTTCCGTGATCGTACAAACTTTGAATGAGATTCACTAGGCTGCTTGTTTACTACTTCTAAAGGTTGAACTGCTAAATATCTAATAGGATGACTGTGCTCCTTAAGGTGTTGATAAATGATACTTTTGAATTTATTGGGTCTTTTAAAACGATACAGATATTCTTGAGTGCGTTTAGATAAATATCGTCCAGTTTCACCTACGTACTGCATACCGCATCCCGGTTTGTTTCATGTGAGTAAATAAATAATACTGTTTGTTTTTCAAGTTATATCAGTTTCAAAATTTAAAGAAAATGTGCGACCATTAAACGTGGACCTTACCGTATTGTTGGTGGAAAGACAGGGACATGTAAGTCATTTTTCTGTTATCAATTTCCGATTTCCCGGTCGGCGTCCTGTTTGTGTAAACTGATTAAATGTGTATATTTCCTTGCGCCACACATTCCTCAAGTAAAGAGTATTGTTTGATATGTTGGGCTGCATACTATTTACAATACTACTTGAAGTTACTGTCATGTTTCGTGTATTCTTATAGATATCACTTTTTTGCAGGAGTTGAACATGAAAGTTATTGCTGTGATATATGTAATCCACCAGGGCAATATAATGAATGCATAAAAGGTTTCAGATGGCGTTGTTTGAACTGCTCTGATTATGATTTATGTAATAAATGTTATATGGAAGATAAAGATGATATAACTCACAGGTTTCAAAGAGTTTTTGCACCAAACAAATGGTAATTTTCCATAAATCAACATTAACACATGCAGTCAATTATTTGTTTTTTATAACTTAGTCTAATGTCTGGTCGAATATAGAATGCTGTAAATCGTTTGCATAATGTAATAAGGCTAACAATTTTAACATGATAATTCATGTTCAAGCACGTTATCTATATACTTCCGTTAAAGTTTTCATTTTTTAACTTTTAAAGATACCCTGCTCAAATAACTCTTTACGTCATTCGGTACCCATTAGGTACCCATAAAACAAATTTTATTTTCATTGTTCTGGTACTTCCTCGTGAAGGTTCATCTCGAACGTCGCACATGTGTAAAGTGATAGTTTGATGTTATCATAAGATTGATAGGTTTACATAAAAAAGTATTACAGGTTAAAAATTACCAATTGTTTTGTGCATATCTATTTTGTTCACCAAATATTAAATGAACTGTCTATTGGATAGATGTCTCATTAGCAGTCATATTACATCTTGTTTTTATAAGGTTTTAACAATCAGTGCTATGTTATCTACTTAAAGATATGATCTAGATACAAAAAATGGCGGCTCAACACCATAAGTACAATAAAAGCAAACAAACCATTTCACAAAATCATAATGAAAACAAACAACAAGCCACAAGTCAGGATACAGAAAGTCTAGATATTGAGAAAAGTAAAACTTGAGATGAACTCATAAATTACGGCAGAGTAAGCATGTCCTGCATTTTAGCTGCATCCATTAAACGTGTACATCACTGATAAACCGCTATATAAATGAATGTGGGGTTATACATTAAAATGCATATATTTTCCTTTATATTGAAATATCCGAGTTTTCCTACTCACTATGGACACACCTAGGGTCTTTGGTTTGTTCTAAATCTTCAACTTCACTTGTCATCAAACTTATTTCATACTAAAAGATATATATAACAAGACTGATTAAAATAATTGGGTTTTGTGGTTAATAAAAAGAACACTGAACGCAAAACTATCCTATACATTTTTTAATAGCAATTGATGTCACTGTCCCGTAAATCTTAAAACAATGAAAATGAATTGATTTTCACTTCTTATTTTAACATGATAAAACAAAATACACAATAATAGCGTATCAGATGTTAAAGACACCTTTCTTAAGTTTTAGAAGTTATCTACTGACTGTAATATGTGAATTGTATGTGTATTTGGATGTCTGTCATATAGACAGTTTACACTCGTCCCTCGTATTTGCTTTTCAATTTTGACGGGAATCCGGTTACCAAACAGAAAGAATAACAAACAATCATTTACTATTTTTTGTGATAGATTTCTAAAAATTACTCAATAATGATTGTTGTTTTCGTCTTCATCCTTATAAACGTTTGTTTTAATTAAGTAATTAAATAACTCAAACATTGACATCACTTGCTTAAGAAAAATATTATAACTCCTATTACGTACTGTCCAAAATCAGAAAAATTGTGAGCGCTTTAATTATTTGAATACATTCTCTTCCTTTAGCGACTCCAAGCTATTTATAGCTTTGATTATATTTTTGTTATTTGTTGAAGACAGAATGTTTTCGCATGTATGCATTCGTTTGTTTGTATTAATTGTTTTATATTTATATTCTTTATTGTACATATTAAAACCATGTCAGATTGTTAATCATGTCAGTTGTTCCGCATTTAGAAACGTTGTGAATATGTGTTACAGAGATTAAGTATACATTATGTAACCAGATTTTAAAAAAAGGATGGCAACGGACGGCAACTATGTACAAGCAAGAACACATATGACAGAATGATTTAATGTTTATTTTTTTTAAAGCCGATCGCTCGAGCATCAATATGAAGAACAACGGATATACAATAATACAAAATTTTATTAGCGGCCGTGTATAATTAAACTTATCGTTATCAATAGATTACAGAAATATTATTAACTCTGCCGTTTAAACAAAGATATAACCTTAGGTAAAACACTAAAGTATATTTTAGCAGTGTCAAATCTTTATAAAGTTTTGCAAGAAATTAAATAAATCATTACGTTTCAAATTTGCATGAACTTACAAATAAAACTCTAGCTTCTTCATACCTTTTAACAAAAATGCATGAATTCCTGTATATATAATGTAGCATACACGTTATATACATAATGAAGATATTGTGAGAAAGTTGTATGTTGAACGATAAATTTTTTAATTATTTTTTTAGGGAACAAAATGATTCAATCTTTTGCCGAGAAAATTCGAAAAAAGTACAGTCATACGGAATTTTCAAGGGAGCAGAGGTGATTGAACTTGTTGCTCAGAATAACGGTAAAGCACATCTTATAATTAATGAATAAAGAAATTTTTGTTTTAAGGGATTTGTTTTCCTACTGCTCTCTCAGTTCAGGCAAAACCAAACTTGTTGATATGAATATTTGTTTTGTTTATTGCAAGTATGTATTGAAACGATCTTATTGAACTGAAACACTTAAATGACTACACAAAAATGAGAAATTTTTTGTAAGCTTAACAGTTTAATCAGGCAATAGTATAGGCTGCAGCAACCTTAGGTTCTGTTTAAATAGAGATTACATGTAGAAGAACAATTTATCACGGTAATAATGTCATTTTTACTTACAAAATTGCAAGAAACTGTAGTTATTTTTTTTATTATGGCAATTAGGAGTAATGTAGATAATCTACAATAGAGTAATCAATTCAAATGTCCTCGAACAGGTCACCTGATTTTCTTAGTTTCAGTTGATATTAATTTCGTAATGAGACAAAACTAAGAAGACCCAACGCATCCATAGACATTCCTCTATTTCTAAAGGTTTACGTCGTTTTCGATAATATGAAAATGCCATCTCTTCTTTACACTTGTAGAACAGAGTCCACATAAGCTATTGTACCCTGTAACTTTTGTGTATAGTTTTACATTAAAAACGGTTTTATCAATATTGCCTGTTCATTGCTATATTTTTTCAGGTTTATGTGTTTAGTCAAGTATTTAATAATTAATTCCTTTTTTATTTCTTACAATTAAAAGCCCCTTAATATCTATTGTATCCTATATTTCAAGTTCGATAGAGTAGATGAGTATAACATGGTCGACAAACTCAGGATTTTGTTTTTAAACAAAGCAAGGCCAATTTGTTTATTTTCTCTTTCAGTTTGGAATTGGGATTACTTGTGCAAAGGATAGACAAGTCAAATGTGTTAATACTATTGCTTAATGAATGAGTTATAGATTGTATGAATTCTATCAGATCTTGGAATTTTTTTAGTATCCACATCTTATTCACGCCGCCGCTAAAAAGGTGGTTTCACAAAAACTTTGAAGCTAGGCTTTGATTGTTAATGAAACTGAAATTCATAACTTAGAAAGAGGTAACGAGGTTTCGTGAAGCACTTGGAACAACCATCAATATAATGTTGTTTGTACCGACACTTGTGCTATTTAGGTATCCAAAAAGTGACAGAATTACAGACAAAAATAAATACAATACGTAAGTTCGAAAATAGTGGCCAACTGTGATGAAGTTAAGGATTATTTAGTCTGCCACTGAAAATGTACAGTATATTGGATTTGTACAGAAATTTTGCATTGCAAAGGACGACCTACGAACCACACAAGATTTTAATGCAAGGGTTCCTAAGTGCAGAGAGCAAGACACTTTCTTTACACGGGGCATCGTATTACCGGACATCCTTGGGAGAATTCTAACACAAAACAAGGTCACAGTCCCGTAAGCTTCATATGATGGTGTTTGTGTTCTCGTTATTATATTACGTCATTGCCCGCAGTAAATATCATTACTGACAATAGCATGGCAATCACATATTAAAAACAATCTTGGAATTAATGCTTTTACACTATTAGTAAATGTCAGCTGTTAAATGGAATCTTTCTCAACATGCAGTCTTCAAAAAATAATTGTTGACGATTAAAAACATCAACTGTCATATAAAATGAAAATAAACCTTTAAATCTCCGATATTATTCCAGACAAAACAAATTCAGATGAGCAAACTGGAACAGTAAAAGAAATTTGCAATTGCAAAATGGACAATGGGAGAAGCGACGTCGAAGTAAACTGGTCCGATAGAAAAGAGAGCCAAACTGAATGTATAAGCAAACATGATTTTCTCGACTTGATGTGCATAGATAGTTCTTGTGATTATATTTATCCTGATCATCTTCCGACCCTGGGAAAAGGTGACATATATCTTATCATGTACAAAGTGAATGTGTGTATATATCACCCATTTAAAGCAAGCGTAATTCCCTATATTTTCTTATTCTTTTTTTAACGGCACGAACACTTCAGATTTTTACAAACAAAAATGTCTTTTTTTAAGTGTCAATGAAAATCTATCATTAACTTTCGTACTGACTAAAAGTTCATTAAGTAAATTCTACGATAGACTGAAATGATACGTCAGAAGTATGCACATATAAAATAGCAATGATTCAAAGCTTTGTTTACGTTTAGCAGTATTTGTTCGAACAAGAGACGAACTAACATATGTAATAGAAAAGACAAAACAGAAGATATAAGGTATCCACCCATGACACAAAGTTAGTACATGCACAGAAAAACAAACAAAGAGCAAAGGAATATCACTTTTACTGCTGTTTTCATCTCAATGTCACAGTAAGGCCTTCAACCACAGCAACAAACACTCTCACCTCCTTGAAAGTTTATAATGGCGAATAGCACTGGATTGAGGGTAATTCTTTGCAAAAAAATATTTCACCTACTACAGAACTTAACAAAAATGAAAATAAAAACCTATATAAAAAAACATTTTCTTTAAATATAACCTTTGCAAAATAAGATATTGTATGCATTTTCATTTCAGCAAACTTACTTTTCGTTTTTGAAAAAAAAAATGTTTTCATGTATTTCCATTGAAATACCAAAAAAAAAAATTCAACAGTTCATATGTGACAAATTTTAACGTATTGCAGATACAAATTCATGGTCGTCAAAGATGATAATATCGGTCTCATAACGAGTGAGAATTGGATATCGTTTGATATCAACTTGAGTTTTTTAATTCTAATATAATAATAAACGAGCCTTCAAATTTTATACTATTTGAATAAAATAACGAGAGTTAATATCAACCGATATCCAATTCCCAAGAATTATTAAACCTATTTCTCACACTCTCATTGTGTTAAATCAAAACTGAAGCGAATCGTTGATCTAGTCTTTTGCACAAAATAGTATGCCGTCATACATCCTTTTCCGGCGTGCAACTTTAACATCAGACATTTTAAACCTTTTGTACGCTTCAGAATACAATAACATTTGACAAAAAGACGATTTCCAGGTGAAAAGTGGGCAAGTTTTGTATATATACTCCGTGTAGTGTGATACGAGATTTATCGTTTTATGCAAGAAACCAGGCCACAACCATAAGAGAAAGTATATGTATTGATTTTAGTGACTTCTATATCATATCGAAGCGATCGTTAACAAGTTTTCTTTTGAATTTTGAATTTTGAATTTCCTTAATGTAAAATCTTATTTCTGATATTTTTTTTACTTTTCTTGTTGTCTTTTCTAGCCTAAAAATCTGATGTTTTAGTTGTAACAGGCATATATAAGTGTTTTGATAACTACTTCAAATTCGCTCATTATAAAATAAATGCACAGCAGTTAGAAATATGACGAATAAAAAGTAAGATTTCATTGTCATAACCACGTATTTTTTTGGCGCAAATGATTCCGATATGTAGAAGAAAACCCCGTATCATTAAGTTCCCGTCCTTACTTCTTTTGTTTACAAAAGAAAAGCATCAAACAAATTTGAAGGCAAAACTAAGAAGTTGTTACGTCATAATAAGATCCATATTTGTCATTTGTCCATGTTAAAGTTTTTTTTTTTTAGATTTTCGTGGATATTTTGAAGTTGATTTTTTGTTTGATGGCAGTAATACAAAGAAGAAGGTAAATGTTAAAGAATTTACAAAAAATGACCACAAGTAAGTCAGGAAAAAAGTTTCAGTGAGTAATAATAAAAAGTTCAACAGAGATTCTATAGCCTTTGGCATTAGAATCTCATGTTTGCATCCGTTTTTGTTTTTAGATCAGGTTATTATCTAATAGATGTATAACTTCGAATTCATTCTGTTCATTGAAAGATTTCTGCATACATTTACTGAATTATTACTTCCGGTGACTCAATGCAAGTCAAAATGAATTAGTGTATTATGTTGATTTTCCAATTAATAAAAACCGAAAATTTCACATGTTACAAAATCAGTTATTTCATTTCCACAATGTCAAGCAACAATGTATGATGTGACGACATTGTAGACGAAGATGTATTAAAGAACATTTAACATGCGTAGAAAAAAAATATTATTCCTTAGATTTCTACTTTTTTGAAAAAGTCAATGTTATAAATGATTAACTAATCCAATAATTCAAATAAAAAAAAAAAAAAAAAAATATTCAACTCGTGACAAAACAGCAATGATCGTAAACTCGTGCGCTACATTCGTGAAATGATGTAATGTGCGTACTTCTTGAATATTTGTCTACCTTTGAATTCTTGAATTAATTTTGTTATGAATAGTTTCAAAGTAATAGTATCGTACAAACAACATTCCGTATAAAAATATTAAGTCCAAAAAAAGCAATTATGTAAGCTTGTAAATACAGAACCATATAAAGCCGTATTTGGCAGTTTACGATTCTGCTAGATTTTATTATAAATAATCCTACTTATCTTGAAAAAAAAAATTCTTCCTTAGGTGCGTGAGGAATAAATCTGTATATTTCTGAAACATTTCTTGAAATTTTTGACCGATGAAGGAAAGTCATATGAGAGTTGTATGTTGTTGTTTTTTTTTTTTTTTTTTTTTGGCAAATGAAAATGAATCGGTTATACAAATATCAAAGGCACTACAAAGACGCATATTCGAACAAGTTACAAAAGGGGGAAAAAGAATAAGATTAGAAAAGTTGTTCATGTTGTTAAAATACAGATTTCCATATCAGTATCACATATACCGTCTCATTATACAGATAACAGGGGTCAAACTTATTTGCACGAATTGATGAAAAAAAAAATCGGTATGTAGTTTTCAAAATCTGCTAAATTAATCTATTTTTTTAGATCGTGTTTATCCTTTAAATTTTGAGTTCTTATACCGTGTTTTTATTCATGTAGGTGTAAAAAGAGTATTTTTGAAGAAAGAATGAAATGCGAAGTAAACAATTTCATGTGTTTGCCTACATTTTATGCTTTTGAAAAATAATCAAAACTATTAGACCTTTTCCGGATATTAGATGACTTGATATCAATAAAAATTGCATGATATAACATTAACGATACCAACTTGTCTGCTCCAAATGCGCCTTTCGACAATAAATGTCTCTTAAGTGATGCTCGATGCCAAAATATTTGAAACTCCAAAGCTTATTAAAAAATATGAAGAGCTATAATAAAAAAGGACAAAAAAGTGTAGCCAAAGTCGGGCAAGGAATCAGAGCTTTGCATGAGGGAGATATATTCCTTAATTTACATTTTTTTCCAAAATTTTGTAACAGCAAATTTCAATTAAAAAAAAGCATATATTCATGTCAGTTCTGGCTACTCGGCTAGTGATACCCTTGGAGACTAATAGTCCACCAGATATGTATTGCCTTGGTCTTTATTTGTGGTAGCTAGTTTTATTAAATATATCAGAATATGAAAATTCAATGGAATATAACAGTAAATTTATACAATTTTCTTTTTATCAAAGGATGTCAGTGTATCATTTGGACCTTACAGTTTTAGTTCAGCTCTGCAAATTTCTTCAATGATTGAAGTACTATAAAAATTATATGTTTTCCTTATGCAATTAAGTGTGAAAGTGTTAAAGTGTTAATCGCTTAACTTTCAACTATGAAATTTCATAAATATTTATGAGATTTCAAAGATATACTGTTGGACATATTTAGCACATACTGAACGACTATTCTTATAATGGCGTATTATTGTAATATCAAATGTTTGTAAGCCGATAAAGGACTTTATTTATAATAAACTATTTTGAACAAAATAAATAGGAAAAATTATTAAATATTGATGAAAAACATTCGTTTGCGTTATGATGAGTCTGATGAAAATTTTCCTAGCTGAAAAGTTCAAAATATCTGGTTATTGAAAATAAAGGTGTACATCTTGGAAATGATAACAAAAACCGTTAGGGACTCTAATCCGAATGATAATCGAAAATTTAAATTTCTACGAAGTCATTCCGATTTTAATCTTTCCTCAGTTATGCTTTATGTTTTAAGTTCTTTTGTCGGTTTTTGAAATAAGGGTGAAAAAAGATCAATAAAACTGCGAACAAAAAATTAGTTTTTTTGGGGGGTTTATTTCATTAGTTTTGATAGGAAGAGATAAGACCAACAGCATGAACAGGACCATTCTTTCTTTGTATCATGCAGTTAATAATATAAGGAAAACATCCACTGTTATATTTCGTTCGTGTGTATATGTTAAAAATAATAAGATATGTTTTTCATGAATTATGAACTAATTGTAAAATGTTATTTTACAGTAGGATAGTAAAATGAAATAACTCCCTGCTAATGCCATCTCTGTATTGCAGTGGATGTTTTAATTATGCTCATGTAATGAGGTGTTTATTAACTCAAACGCAGGGCATACAACAAAAGATATACGACAGCAGGTTTTATTGAAAAAAAAAAAAAAAAACAACTAAAAATAAATCTTTACGTTCTACGTTCACAATAGGTTGTAATTTGTAAATACATCTGTTTCACAAACCACGCTTCTTTTGTGAGAAATTAAATATTCATAGATATTTTGTTTTGTTAACCTACTGGTTCCCAGATATGACCTATATTTTGCATATCGTCGAGACCTAACTTAGAAAATTTACAAGTATAAATTCATTGAAAATCGGTCAAATTAAATTCTGAAGATTATCCAAAGTGAAAGGAGGGGTAGTACAGAATTTTAGTATACGTTTAAACTCTTAGAAGTTCGAGGCATATAAATGTTAAAAATATGTCGTACAGCCCTATGTTTTGATCTTTGAAAATAAATAGTAGTGCATATATAATTTTCAAGTATTGCATATATATTTTTTTACGAATATTCATAGTACAAGTGGCACAGTTTTAGCCGTAAAAGGAGTTCCTATATGAAATTACATTGTCTGCATTTATGGAAGCGCAACCTATACCAATGTGTTGATTACGATCACAATGTTCAATGGCATTGATCCGTTATAATCATAATATCTCGTCTGTCATTATAAGATTAAATACATTTCTAATTTTCTCGTCTACATAACTTGAGAAGTTGATATACGGTTATGATTGACAAGATATTTCGTGATCGATGAATTTGATTTCATACCATTTTATTTCTGTAATGATGTATTGTCTTATCTTTAAGACTTTCACTGATAAATTACATTGCAGAACATATAAAACTCTTTGGTAGTCTTGAACATAAGGTTAAACTGATAGTTCACGTTGATTTAGTTCACTTTGATGAATAATTAATTCAACATGAAAATATAGACATTTAGCCATCATATCTACGTGATCACTTGACTCTTAACTGTGTATGTATTACGTTGTATAAGATTGAAGTTAAAGCTAAACTGTTGGAATGTCTCCGTTTCTCGTATTGAAATGCCAATGATTTGCCAAGTATTTTCAGATAAAAGTAACTATCTGGCGAACCATTCAACAAGAAAGAAAGAAAACATTCAAACCCAGCTTATTTATAATATTTGCTGATCACCCTGAACTTGAAAAAGGAGATGGAAATCAACAAAAAGAAGAGAAGACAGATAAACTGGTTGACGAAGTCATGGAGTTTGCAAGTTTGCATTCCAAATATGTGATATAAAATTAGTTTGCATGGACTAAGGACAAACATGTTTATTTCTTCAAATTTTCGCATGAACTATATTTTAGATTATATGAATCTCTGATATAAGTGATTTCAGATAAATGTTTTAGACCAACATAAACAAAGTTGTACATTATAATAACAAAATCAGCATCTTTTCCGTTAATTTTCAAATTTAAAATACCAAATGACAGTTGTCCGTTGGTTGATATATCCCATTGAACATGAAATGAAGGATACACCATACAGAGTTTAGTCTGCCACATATCTTGAATTACATCTAGATAATATTTTTAGTGTCAGTTGAGAACAAAACTTTACGACAAACGAGATGATTTCAGCTCCCCGATTGTGTTTTTGTTTTTTGATCTTTTTTTTTTCATGACTTTTTCGACTAATTTTTTTATTATCACTTTAAAACCTCTCGCTGATCTTGATAGAGTTGAGTGATTTGTCAGGATTTATCGACTGTCTTTTTTTTTTAAATTTACCTTGGAAGTCTGAATTTCTTTTTACACTTTTTGTTAGCAATCGAATGTAATTGTACGAGTACAATAACATAACAGTATTAATTCATTTGTTTCGATTTTTTTTTATTCTTTTCTACACTGGTCTCTCCTTTTCGTTTTTGTTTTTTTAGAGAAAACAAGACTACCATGTCATATTGCTGGAAGAAAAATTATGTTTTACGGAGGATCATCCAGCTCTGTTTTTATTCACTACAATACAGACAAGGATGTAATTGAGGTATTAAGATCGGTTATTTTTCATGCAATGCTTATTTCTTATAATCTGTTAAACCAGACGCTCGTTTCTTATAAACAAGACTCATCAATGAAATACAATCATTTGTACGAAGTTGGGGACATAACACATCTATTTCGAAAAGATATTCGAAATACGGTTAAGGTGATATATATATTTATATATTGGGCAGAAAGAATTCTTATTTCACAAACTTTAACACTGTATTAGCAGAACATTTACATCCACTGAACTAATCAGTGATATTTGAGAAAAACTTCCAAACTGATTGTTTCTGGTATACGGCAAAACACGGGAAAATCTATATCTAAACTATAACTAATAATTTTGTCGAACTGAATTAGATTTAACATAAATACGCAGTTTCCTTGCAAATACAATCAAATCAATAATGATTACTTTGAAATAGCATAAAATAATTTAGGTAAATTACTATTAAAGTTTTTCGTAACTGGAGCCAATGATTGAAGAAATCACAAGCACATCAGCGGTGTCTTTTTTTTTTTCACCGGCCTTGCATTTTCCAACAACTTTCGTTGATATCAAAATGTTCGGCTACGGAAGCCCCACTTGCTTTAAAGGCATTCAAACCAATGTTCAATTATTGACAAGTGCTTTTAAATCTGGAAACTTGACACTACTTAGTCCCGGTATTGCTTAATTTGTATATATTGATGAACCTACTTGTATTGCCCTGAAAATAAGTTCAAATACAAAATTGTATCTGATTCAATGGTTTTAACAGTTTTTTAAGAAGAAATGCAGACAGAAACTTAACTGTTATTTGCCAATGAAAATTTCCTAACATCTATAGTGATCAATTATACTCTTTGATACATACATTGATTAACAATGACAATTTAAAAAACGTCTTTACATTGAATAGAACTTATAAAGATGGAAACAAACAGAACACAAATTTATGATATTTAAATTTCAATTTGATAATAAGAATCTTTGTATTTAGAACATAAAGGTATCAAAACATCAGTGGTAATGTACATTTCCTTCGTTTCCTGTCTGGTTGTAATTTTGCAACTGCCATTGCATTTACCTCACGATAATTTGTTTGCAGATCGATACTTATAATACTATGTAATCATTTACATAGTATTATAAGACAGTTTTTGCTTATCACAAGACAGTTTTTGCTTATCATAAGACGAGAGTTAATCCAGCAAATCTGTTAAGTATAACGCAGCGTAAATCGAAGAGTGGGACCGAGTCTCCCTTTTTCTTTGCATATGATATGTAACCAAGGTGGTGTTATCTGTACGTGATTGTAAAAAAATATAATTCATTTAGTGAATTGAATGTTTTTGTTCATTGTTCGATTCCTCACTGTGAAATCTCACTCTTGATGATACCCTTGAACCCGATCCATAAAATAAAATTTGAAGTGCCAACATTTTGAAACTCGTCAAGATGATTCTAATTACTTTTGTAAGTATGTACCGGAATTACTTATTCAAAAAGACAAGACGCTAAAACAAAATGATTATAGTTACTTTCTCTTGTTCAATAAACTAAACGAAACCTAATCTTAAAAAAATAAATCTGATGATATGCTGAGCGAAAATCCTATCTTTTTGTAGTTAATTTTCTTGTGTAAAACTGAAATACTTTAAATTCGGAAATCATTACGAGGTTTTTATTAATGCGAATTATGCGACTGGTTGAGTATCGCAATAATAAGAACTCGCATTCTGATATCTGTTACATATATCTGTATTCAGATTTTTATGAAATCGCAATAACTAATCTCGCATTTTGTTCATTCTTCAAAAATCGTTATAATAAATGCACGCAATATATTTCAATTTACAGTATATCAATTTAGGAACAGACTGCTGTTAATATTTTATTTATTTACAGTAAATTTCATTGTATAAATTTTGGCAGTATATTTAAAAAAATTCTTGATTATCTAACGAAATGATACCATCGAAATACCTGTTAGTGTTTTTGAATTTATCAATTAAATGGAATTAGACTAGTCTTTACTGAGTTTGGCCATCTCATCACACCTCCATGAAGTATATCTAGTATACTTACCTTTTTCATAGAACAGGCTTTATATGAGTTGCAGAAAATGAATTTGCAATCAGATGTTTTGAGACAATTTTAAAGAAAGGTAGACTTTTGTTTGATACGATTGTGTAGAAGTTTAGTATCAAGAGTGGACAAATCAAAACTGTCATCCGAATCAAAACGAACATCGACAGCACGTTATTTATTTGAAACATCCAAAGATTTGTTTATGCTTTGAAAATAATTAATTCCACTATTTTCATGTTTTATTGCAACAGTTAATGATACGTTCTTTCATAGTAGCAAAAGAACTAGCTAGAAGCCCGGACAAATTAGTAGAAGAACACTTCCGAGGTGAAACGATATGCAACTTTTTATTTTTTATGTGTAGTTTAGGCAACCAATACATAGTTGGGAACTTCAAATATTCAGAGGAGGCATTGAAATGAGCTATGTTAGTGACTCTCTATGGAGAGTACGGCCTTGAATATAGTTGGATGTATAATTTCATTATTAAGAACTCCATCTAGTATTTACGCCAAACTACCACCACATTGTTGGTTACTTTGTAGGTCGGAACGAAACGTCAAATGCGTTTACAAGTCTTTTTATCTTGTTTTCTTGCAAAACTTCAAAGAGAACACCAGTTTGATGACTCGCCAGTGTTTTGGATAACCGCATTCATAGCATTCGTTCGGTTGACCAGGAACATTATTTTTAAGTAGAGTTGAAATATCTCGAAGTATGAAAGTAATATAATGGGTTGACCTGTGTTGTCATCTTGATTTTTCATTTTTGATTTTCTTAGCCGCTTTGTTTACGCCTATAAAATTGTTTTATTTTTATCCTCAGAGTCGACGGTCAAGCTTTGTGTTTCATGTTCTGTCACTATTTTCCAACTATTTGTGGGTTGATCTGTCAATTGTCTCAAACTGTGTGATGCCTATTAGTTTTTGTTCGGTTTGCTCCTGGTCTTCTCTCAAGAGATATTTAGTTTCCTTTATTTGGTTGGTAACTTTGGAATAAAGATTAATTCAAAGCTTTTCTGCGTTCCCCTTTCTTTTGAAACCGTTATTGTCTGAATTCATCTTTGTCTTTGTTATATAGCTAATGGTGGATAACTTTGTAATGAACATTAAGTGATGGGACATTAACAGCCTTCTTGGTGTCCAATGAATAGTCTAAACATTTCAAGTTTGATTGACATACATATCCGTGTATCGATATTCATTAAATAAATTGTTTGATTGTATAATGAGATTTTTTGGTCTTTATTTTATTTTTGTGTGTGTACAAAAACAAAAGATTTATATCAGAGTAGTACTTGTTTACGAATGACAATTTGTGCATGTTTAGTCCTGAAGCTGTCAATGAAATCTTTATGTTTTTTTTTTTTCGTTTCATTTGTTCAGCGGATATTCTGTTGATTAACTTCGTAATATGAGGCCACATTATAGATGTCTGATCTATAAAAACATTAACAGTGAAAATTTTACTGCTTAGGATGATGCCCATTTCGACGCCAATGTTTCACCAGTGGTGTTCGAGGCAAACTATGTGACAATGCAAAACTTGTTCAACAATTTAAGACCTGTACCGTTTCAAGAAATGTACTTGTTTGAAACCAAAATGAATTTATGTTTCAAATTGATTGCCAGCATTTGTCATTCCAATGAATACTCATATTATAACATGAAATCATAACCCAATAAGAAATTGATATCTATACTAATTACTGGTACCCATTGTGTAGGGAACGCATACCATCCATACATGGGCGAACTATAAGACGAATTCTTTTTTTTTTTTTTTTCTTTTGTTATATGTCCCAAACAAAACTGATCACAAAATCGAAATAATTTGATGAAATACGTAATAGTACTCAAACATATACTGGAATAGAAAACACAATAACTAATGAGAAACATTCAAAAACTAATCATTTTTTTAAACACAAACATATCGTATTATGTAATTAAGTTGAAGTTTGATTGTTTCTTGGTTTAGGAACTTGTTAAAAAAGGATTCCGACAATTTGAAAGAGGCGATATAGAAGAAGAGGAAGACGAAATTCATTATTTTAAACGAATGGCAGAATGTTAGTATTTTCATAAATGAATACAAATCAGGGATTTAATTATATTTTCTCTACCTATGACCTTTTTATCAAAATAGAAAACAACACGTTATTAATTTCCATGCATCCGAAGCGCTTTTCTGGATTAACCTTCATCAGGAACGCTCAAAGACGAATATTTGAAAGCCAAGGATGTATAATACCAAAACAGATGACAAGCTATATAATCAAAATGACCTAAAATAATAGCCAAGTCCTTCTAAAGTCAGCTTTGCCTGAGGGAGTTGAAACCTTAGTTTCTTTATAATTTCAAAATTTATAAACGGGCAAATTTAGAAAGGTTTGTTATTAATCATGTCCAAATATACATATATATAATAGTCAACAATCTTTCTTACGAGGGCGCTGGATCGTTACAAGTAACGATTCATGTACACAACAAAACAACACCAATATTAAAAAAAGGAAACATTAAATGTATGTATAAATTTAATATTTCGGATAACAGATATCCTTCATCAGTATGATTATGATGTAAAATGAACCATATGAATCTATTCTGATTTAACTATAACTATCTTGAAAATTATGCAATTAAAACCGAACACAACAACACCTGTGCAATTCTAAAATTTCAAAAATGACCTAGGTTATATATGTATTTACAACAGAGACTGCATAGATATGCTTCTAACAAAAGTAGTAATGTGCGATATGAACTGGTACATTTCTAAAATTTCAAAGGTGACGACAGTTAAGATATTACAACAAAGACTGCGTAGAGAAACATTCCAAATGAACAGCACTAACCGATTTGAGCTGGTATAATATTTTAAATTTGACGACGGTAAAGTAATTACAACAGAAGCTGCGTATTTACACATCGCAAATAAATAGCAGTTTGATAATGATTAAAGAAATAATTTTATTTTGACAAAGGTAAAGTAATCGAACGTGGCTGCGTACTTATACATCCCAAATGAATAGTACCTTGCGATTAAAACTTGTTTGATCTAGAATTTTGAGTTGACCAAGGTAAAGGCATAGCAACAGAGACTGTGTAGTAATATGTTATATAACCCAAATGAAAAGCACTGCGCGAATTAGAACTACACCTTTTCATTGATCTAATGTGGTGCCAAAGTTTTTAATTTTCTAATCCAAAATCGTTCCCCACTGAGCCTATTCTCCCTATACCACGCAGTTTTTTTTTTTTTTTTTTGTCTATGAGTGTAATTGTCAGTCGATTGAGATCTGCCTTTGTGTGTAAATATACATATACTCAACAACGAATTCTCCAGTTATGGTATAAATATTAGAACATGATATCTGCATATGCAAAGTAAACCGTGTGAAACAGTCGTGTTTTACTTGAATAGATGGAGTTTAAAAACGTTTAAAAACATATTAATTAATAACGTGTATTGTTCATCCGTAAATTGGAAAGGTTGTAAATAGAATAATGCAATATCCGAAACGTTTAAACACATACGCTATGGCACATTTCAATGATTATGCATTTTAAACTATTCTATTTGTCACTTATTTTACACTCAATTAGTTTATATTGCTGTTTGTAACACTGATAGGTAAATTGAAATCAATTAGCCCAAGCTGATCTCAAAAACCTTACCATCAATATCATATACCACAAAGATGGTTAGTGAAGGGCCAACAGACTTGCTCGGGAAAGTTTTTGGATAAGAAAGTTAAGAACAGTTTCCCCAGAGGGCATTAATAAATAAGAAAATAGAATGAGTCCCTACCATCACTTGTTTCTAGTAACTCTGACTTTAATACAGTTTGACTACAACATGTCAAGATAAGAATCATTTTACATCTTACTGATGAAGGATATTAGATATCCGAAATATTTAACATTTGTTCATGATTTCTTTTGTGATGTTGTACCCTTTTAGACTTTATATATATATAGTGTCTAAAAATAGCAAATTTTCCAAAAGACCAAAAAAGTGAAAAAGTATATTTTAACAAAACGCATTTGACTAACAGGTCGAACAACGGATGTTCTTAAACCCTGCTCACTGCCATTGGCGATTGCCAAATAAATTGATCATGAGATGTAACAAAATGGATCTTAATATTAAAACAAATTTCTTGGTATCATAGGTTTGAACGTTAATTTAAATTTAGACTTGTTTATATTTTGTCTTTTGGAAATTGTTGTTTGTGCTGTATTTAGACCCCTCTACCAAGGAATTTGTTTTACATGCACACGTATAAAAATTGCGGTTTTTATCCAACGCAATCATAGGTTTGAACGTTGTTTTCAATTTAGACTTGTTTATATTTTTTCGTTTGGGCTTGTATTATATTTTCCTTCGGGTTTACATGATCCGTTCATCCTATTTCGACTCTTTAAAATTCAAGAGTCTATCCTAAATTGAGGTAAATTATATGGCCTTCCAAATACCGTTTCGATCCCTAACATCACTGAAGAGACATTAGTTGTCGAAATCCGGATATGGTGTACAAATTTTTGCACCTCATGTTTGTGGTATACCATCTTCTCCGGAAGTTTATTGTTTTCTGTTTGTTATTAAATCAATATTAAGATCCATTTCGTTAGATCTGGTGATCAATTTATTTGGCAATCGCCAATGGCAGTCAGCAGGGTTTAAGAACATCCGTTGTTCGACCTGTTAGTCAAATGCGTTTTGTTAAAATATACTTTTTCATTTTTTTTGTCATTTGGAAAATGTTGTTTGTGCTGTATTTAGACCCGTCTATCGAGAAATTTGTTTTGCATGCACACGTATAAAAATTGCAGTTTTTATCCAACGCAATCATAGGTTTGAACGTTGTCTTCAATTTATACTTGTTTATATTTTTTCGTTTGGGCTTGTATTATATTTTCCTTCGGGTTTATTGGATCCGTTCATCCTATTTCTAATATTTCGACTCTTCAAAATTCAAGAGTCTATCCTAAATTGAGGTAAATTATATGGCCTTCCAAATACCGTTTCGATCTCTAACATCACTGAAGAGACATTAATTGTCGAAATCCGGATATTGTGTACTAATTTTTGCACCTTTTGTTTCCGGTATACCATCTTTTCCGCAAGTTTATTGTTTTCTGTTTGGTTTTAAATTAATGATTTAAAAGATCCATTTTGTAACATCTTGTGATCAGTTTATTTGGCAATCGCCAATGACAGTCTACAGGGTTTAAGAACATCTGTTGTTCGACCTGTTAGTCAAATGCGTTTTGTTAAAATATACTTTTTCACTTTTTTTGTCTTTTGGAAAATGTTGTTTGTGCTGTATTTAGATCCCTCTATCGAGAAATTTGTTTTGCATGCACACGTATAAAAATTGCGGTTTTTATCCAACGCAATCATAGGTTTGAACGTTGTTTTCAATTTAGACTTTTATATTTTTTTTTTCATTTGGGCTTGCATTTTATTTTCCTTCGGGTTTATATGATCCGTTCATCCTATTTCGACTCTTTAAAATTCAAGAGTCTATCCTAAATTGAGGTAAATTATATGGCCTTCCAAATACGGTTTCGATCCCTAACATCACTGAAGAGACATTAATGTCGAAATCCGGATATGGTGTACAAATTTTTGCACCTCATGTTTGTGGTATACCATCTTTTCCACAAGTTTATTGTTTTCTGTTTGGTATTAAATTAATATTAAGATCCATTTCGTTAGATCTGGTGATCAATTTATTTGGCAATCGCCAATGGCAGTCAGCAGGGTTTAAGAACATCAGTTGTTCGACCTGTTAGTCAAATGCGTTTTGTTAAAATACTTTTCACTTTTTTGGTCTGTTGGAAATTGTTGTTTGTGCTGTATTTAGACCCCTCTACCAAGAAATTTGTTTTACGTGCACACGTATAAAATTGCGGTTTTTATCCAACGCAATCATAGGTTTGAACGTTGTTTTCAATTTAGACTTTTATATATATATATACAAGTCTAAATTTAATTTCAATTTAGACTTGTATATATATATATATATATATATATGTTTGTATTTCAATGAACAATAGATGCGTATGGAGAAACAGTTTTGCCAGTCATCATTTCACTTAGAAAAGGAGGGTTGAGGGAATCCGTGATGCGCAGTGCTGCAGAATCAAGAATACCTATAATTCGATTGAAGGTAATATAATACTGCGTAGTTATACGTTCTTTAATATATATATATATATAGACCATTGCACTGCCTCAATATTGTTTGTCGATTTCATTAAGATATTCTACTTGCATTAGAGTTTGAAAATCTAGGTTCTAGTATATATTCGTGTCCTATGTGAACTGATATCAACAAACTAGGATTCTAACATTTCTAATAGAAGCATCCGGAGTCACAGTCATCAAAAGTATGCCTGCGCCTCACATAGTGTTTTTGGTAGTTTGTTATTTTCTCTTACAATATTATTTAGAAATTCACTATATTCGAACTAAATTGTTTTACATCCCTTTAGTAAATCCAAAATCACTATGTGAAGAGGCCCAAAACACTTTCATTGTTCTAACAAAGTCTGCTCAATAGATTTCAGTTGAAGTACTAATGGACATTGCCAGCCACAGGAAATTCAAACCTGTGAAAGCTACTTCAAAGATTACGAAAAAAAAAAACATTAATTAAGAATCGCTAACTAAAAATAGTTCTGATATTATTAATATCAACAATATTTTCACTAAAAATGTGTACAGAAACAATTCCTTGTTCATTGAAAAACCAAACTACACCCAACCTATTGCATCCAATAGTTTAAACCGCAAGAGGGTATTATAAACTACTTTCCTCAAAAATGTAAAATTCAAACCTGCCGATTGCTCTTGTATATCGTCTTATAGAAATAAAATTTCACTGCTCATGTAATAATTGGAGACCTTGGTATCATCAACAATTAACACTTAATAATGTTGTCACCTGAAGCCCAAATATTGCATTCATCAGTCTATCATCAGAGAGAAGCACGCAAGGTAACAAATTGATGTAATTGACGACTATGCTAGAATATGGCCATGAGTAAAGCGTTAGTTAGATAAACCAAATTGCAAATGTCATCGGAATGGATTCAAGCTGTTTTGTCTCGCATTAAGAAGCGCATTCATTAACTACTGTGTACCATGAGCATACGGTTTTTAACACTTTCACGAACCTAGAGGTTGTGTTTGCTTTGTTCGCATATGTTGTTTTTCCAGCAGACAAAGCCTCAAACAATATTGAGTCTGTATGCAACAATCATTATGAGGAATGTCTAACTAAAGAACTTGGAATTCATAGCAAAACATGAAATTTCACATATGCCTTACGTCATTCACAAAAGAAAAGATTCGTTCTTCTCTCCTTTGTTATAAACATGAAAAGGAACTTCGGCAATATTTAATTTAATTGGATACCTGAACTATATATTGTATACTTAGCACTACAAAAATTCTGATTAAGAACGACATTCGCCTGGTCGTCAATATGTTCAACTTGGTATGTTTCTAAAATTCTTATTGCACAAACTTTTCTGTGGATTGTTACAGATGGTCTTATAAAATGTTAAGATTGTATCCAGATATACTTCAAAACCTTCCATTACAAATTTTACAACTTTACAGTAATATCAAACATGTTGATTGTTCTTAAACTTACACTACTATTCTCCTTACTTAACTGAAATATTGTCTTCATCGTCGTACTCAATAAAGCTTTTGCTACAAAAAATAAAACAGTAGATACATATTCCTTGTGTTAAATCATGACAAAATTTTACTTGGAATGCATATAGATCATTCGCAAAGACAAAAAGAAAATAGCTACTTGATACATTCTTAAATTTTGACGTCAGATATGTTGATGATATCTTTTTGCTGAATTACCTATGTGTCAGTGCCCGCTAGTATCTTATATAAATCTTAGTGAACTTATAAGAAAGGATAGTATGCAGTTCAATACAGCTTGGATATGGACATATGGTAAATAAACGTTATCGTGTATGTCACTGGCTGTCGACAACAAACAGTTTACAAAATTACAGCATTCATTGATTTCTCAATGGGGGTAACTATATTTCTACCTTTACACATTCCCATTCATAAAATAAGAGTATTTGCATAAAAGATTATAGGAATTTGGTTAAAAAATGAATTGTATAATAATGTCAACAAGTATCTTTGTATAGAATAAGTATATTCAAAGACGATATCATCAAGTAATCGAGAAAAAAGTAGTTTCATATGTTTATTGCAAAAAAATATGTTCTGTGGCTTATAAATAAATACGAACAAATCTATTCGTCTGAGTTGAGCAGACGTTTAGAGTATTGTAGAATATTTTAGAGATGCCTGTGATACAAATAACCAAAAGATATTTCCTCATAATTTCATACAAACATATACAGTAATAGGAAATGTGAAGATGGTAATAAGAAAAATATTTTGCTTTAAACAGAACAGGACCCCTAGAATGGGACGTCAGAACTAATTTTCATAAAAATTTCAAAATACAAAATGTAAACATGCCCAAGATTAACTGACCGTCCGACACAATGAACTGAACGTAGTGTGACCTACTACGAGTTATATACATTTGTACCACTAAAAACACGTGAAAATAGGATGAAAAGTATCATTTTCATTATTAATTCAAGAGATCTCATGTTTACTTTTTTTTTTGCTTATCGTGTGTGATAAATGTAACGTATTTAGCATCATCGTCATTCCAATTGCTTTCTGACGTTGTTTATAATTTTAATACCGTGAAATAGTATTCTTTTATTTGTTTTTGTATATTATTACTGTTACTGTTTGGTCTATTCTGGTAATATTCATTTGACGTGGCTCGTTACTTATACATCCCGTCATTGTGTTATTGTGCTACATGTATGGTAAATTTTTGAATTCTGGTTTTTCGTTTTTGCTAATGTGCTTTGTTTATATGCTTTTTTGTTTTTCTTTGTTGACAAATTTGTATGTTTTATAGTGATTAAGATTATAACACAATGTTGACTGCTGTACCCCTATTTTTCACATTATTACATATTATGTCTGTTTGTTTTGTTCAGACATCGTTCTCAATATAATGGAATTTTATGCGACTGTCATACAGGTAAGAAGTTTGGCTAGCTATAAAACCAGGTTTAACCCACAATTTTCTACATAAGAAAATTCCTGTACCAAGTCAGGAATATGACAGTTGTTATCCATTTGTTTGATGTGTTTGAGCTTTTGATTCTGCCATTTGCTTAGAGACTTTCCGTTTTGAATTTTCCTAGGATTTCGGTTTTTTGTTAATTTATTTTTTAGATTTAAAAAAAAATGTTCAATAGCATAAAATCGATGTTCTGTATGGTAACAGTAGTTGAACAAGTTTTGTACAAGTCTATGCACTGTAATGACTCCATTTCAAGTGATTTAAACATGGCCCTCTCATTCGCTGTACTTGGTTTTTGTTATGAAAGTAGTTCAAATATGAAAAAAAGAACTTTATTGTATCTAATCAACATTTCTTATTTCATTTTACGGAAATTTGTCTCTTTTTTTCCAAATTTGTTAACTCTAATTTTCGAGTTAACTACAATTGCGTTAACGCGGTCAAAATGGCAATAGCTAATGTCTACTCGAGAAAACGTTAGTTTACTCTATAACCGTTTAGTCAGTAGTAGATAGATATAAGAAGATGTGGTATGAGTGCCAATGAGACAACTCTCCATCCAAGTCAGTAGTAGACCTGTATGTGCACTTAGAAACCATGCGTTTACTATTTCCGTTAACTTTTTTGTCGAAATTATAAATATTCTTTTTCTGGCTTATTCATATAATGTAAATAATAAATAAATAAAGTATCGCTAAAAAATAATTTCAGAAATTTGTGGATAGGTAAACTACAAAAAAAGGTTTTGTATCTCAACAACAGTATTCATTTCGGTAGAATTATCTTGGTAATGTTTCAAGACTTGAAATAAAACAGACGACATAAAATGATCTATGAAATTTTGTTTTAAGACGATACACTAATTTCAAAATATTTGCTGTAGTTCATGGTTTACTGAATTTAAAAATAATTTAGTTGATCGACATTTATATATACGATGTATAATGTCAATTTTAGTAAACCTGGTCATCCCTGCAGACATAATGAATTGTTATCATAAAAAATTATCATTGAAATAATTCATTCCCTTTTATGTCAAACAATCCATCCAAAGGTATAAAAAGAGAATTCGATGGTACTAGCCTTAAATGATTATAAAAAAAAAAAATATTGGCAATTTTTATTTGTGTCGTTATATATATAATTAACCGTAGACTTAAACTCAATTTGTGTAAAAATGTCCCTCATTATGTACCAAAGGAACATAATTTTTATGCCGTAATATAATATTTTTACAAAAGTTAAAATACTGAAGCCTTATATTGATGCAATTTTGCAATTTTAAGCTTTAATTTCATCACTTTTATGTCTAACAAACAATTCTGAGTTAGAAAAAGTACTCAATTATCAAGCGATTACAAGAATATTAATAGAAAAAAAAAGAAATATTGTCACTTCTATTGTTATCGACATAGATATTAGTAACCGTAAACTTATAGAGCTCTCAATTTATGTAAAACTATTCATCCTTAGGAACCAAACGAACAGAATTTTAATGCTATTATATAATATTTTAACTAAATGGAAAATATTGGCACTTTTTTTTTATGCGACAACAAATTTTACAATTTTAAACCTATGTTTCTGAAGTTGTATGCCTAACAATCCATCCTGAGGTATTAAGAGTATACAATTATCAGGCCAGTACAAGTTAATTAATAAAAAAAATATTGTCACCTTTTATTATTATTGATATAAATATTAGTAGCTGTGGACTTATAGAGCTCTCAATTTATGTAAAACTTTTCATCCTTAAGGAACAAAAGAACAGAAATTTAATGCTATTGTATAATATTCGAACAAATGAGGAAAATATTGGCACTTTTTGTTTGTTTGTATGAGACAACAAATTTTACAATTTTAAAACTTAAATTTCGTATTTTTAATGTCCAACAATTCATCCTGAGGTAAAAAAAAAAAGACACAAATATTAGGCCAGTACAAGAATATTAATAAAAAAAAAGAAATATTATCACTTTTGATTGTTATCGATATAAATATTTATAACCGTAAACTTATAGAGCTCTCAATTTGTGTAAAAATATTCATCCTTGGAGACAAAAAAAAAAAAAAAAAAATGTAATGACGTTGTATAATATTCTAACAAAATGGAAAATATTGACACTTTTTTTTTTTATGTGACAACAAATTTTACAATTTTAAACCTATATTTCTGAAGTTGTATGCCTAACAATCCATCCTGAGGCATTAAGAGTATACAATTATCAGGCCAGTACAAGTTAAATAATAAAAAAAATATTGTCACCTTTTATTATTATTGATATAAATATTAGTAGCTGTGGACTTATAGAGCTCTCAATTTATGTAAAACTTTTCATCCTTAAGGAACAAAAGAACAGAAATTTAATGCTATTGTATAATATTCGAACAAAATGGAACATATTGACACTTTTTTTTATGTGACAACAAATTTTACAATTTTAAACTTTAGTTTCTTCACTTTTATGTCTAACAATCCACCCTGAGGTATAAAAAGTACTCAAATATAAGGCCAGTACAAGAATATTGATAAAAAAAAGAAATATTTTCACTTTTATTTGTTATTGATATAGATATTAGTAATTGTAGACTTACAGAGCTCTCAATTTGTGTAAAACTATTCATCCTTAAGGAACAAAATAATAGAAATTTAACGCTAATAATTGTATAATATTCGAACAAATTGGGAAAATATATGCACTTTTTTATATGCGACAACAAACTACAATTTTATCTTAAATTTCTACACTTTTATGTCCTACAATCCATACTGGGGTATACAAAGAACTCAAATATGAGGCCAGTACAATAATCTTAATAAAAAAAGAAATATTGTCATTTTTTTTATTGTTATCGACATAAATATTAATAACCGTACTCTTATAGAGCTCTCTATTTGTGTAAAACTATTCATTCTTAGGGACAAAAAGATCCGAAATATAATGCCGTTGTATAATATTCTAACAAAATGGAAAATATTGGCATCTTTTTTTTATGCAACAACAAGTTTTGCAATTTTAAATTTAAATTTCTTCACTTTTGTGTCGTACAATACATCTTGATGTATAAAAAGTACTTAAGTATGAGACCAGTACAAGAATATTAATAAAAAATAAGAAATATTGTCACATTTTATTGTTATGGACATACATATTAGTAACCGTAGACTTATAGAGCTCTCAATTTATGTAAAACTATTCATCCTTAAGGACAAAAAGAACAAAATTTTAATGCCACTGTATGATATTCTAACAAAATGGAAAATATTGGCACCTTTTTTGATGCGACAACAAATGTTGCAATTTTAATTTAAAATTCCTTTATCTTTATGTCTAACAATCCATTCTTGAGTATAAAAAGTACTTAATTATCAGTCTAATTATTTTTCAAATTTGAGATGAATCCTTACAGAAATTAAAAAAGTTCTTAGTATTTTCATTTGGTCCTGTCATTGTCAACGTTCCTCAGGTCACATTTCGCAAGCTTTGAAAATATTTTTTCGTTTTTTTTTTCTTATATTTAAATATTAAATGAAGAAATCTTACTATATTCCAAATTTGAGATAAATCCTATGATAAATAAAAAAAACTTATCATTTTCATGTTGATCCTGTCATTCCTGTCATTGTCCTGTCATTGGTCCAGTCATTTTTTTACCCACTATACAGTAATAAACATGCGTTAACTAATTACAAAACATAGAAGACGTGCCTTTTTCGAGTTAACGCGAAGGTAAACGTGAAGGTAAACGTCCGTTTACTTTTTATTTTAAGTCTACTAAAATTTAGGAGAATAACACAGAGTTAACGCGGCGTTTACACGAAGTGCACTCGAGTTAACGCCGCGTTAACTTTTTCCGCGCGTCTACATGTAATGCTTGATCTGCACCCAACTGTATGTGTACATATATGGTGCTTTTGATATCTACACCATTATAATGTCCTACTCGATTTTTTTCTATCTGCCCATTCTAATTTTATAACAACGGGACGGGGCGGCTGCATTTTAAGGAAGCTTTTTTTCAATTCCATAAAAAGGTTTGCATTTAATTTTTTCTGTAAAGTTTTTAATCGTGAAATTAAAAAATTGCTTTTGTATTTGTATCGCTGAGATTATGTCACATTGACAACCAAAAACATAAAAACTACGAACCGCGATTTGTGTTCACTCAAAATATCAACATACACTTTCAACAAAAAAGGGCCGGATTCGTATTCTTCTTGAACGATATTTCAATTTTGGATTGTATTTAAATACTCTAGAAAATCTGACAGATGGAGTCTTGGATGTGACATCAAATGTGTTTCATGCATTAAATATCTAGTCCTGAGGACTTAAGTAATTTTTGTAAAAGTCACGGGTTTTTATTTTTAAAAACTTTTTTTTTAATCAGCAACAAAACTTTAGTTGTGAAAAGAAAAACAACATATAACTTTTTTCTCATTTCTTGATTATTCCATCTCAGAATATATCAATTCTTTCAAAGTGAACTTTTTGATGTGATTATACATGTATAATTCATTTCAAAAACGATACCTATAAACTTTTATGCAAACACTTTTTTTTATGACAGGAAATGTATAAAGATAGTAATTAGGTATATCCCCACTTAGTTTGCCTCTCACATACTGTAATTGCATTAAATCTTTGTTGTCGACAACAAGTGACAAACATCATCAAGGTTAAATACCAGGTGTCCACATCCACACTTTCATGAACTTATTCACACCATACGGAGTTCATTAACAGGGATGTGCTCTTTACAAAAAATATTCCAACAGTGTTAGGTAAAGGAACGGTTGCTTTTAATACTTGATAATATTTACTCTTACCATCACGAATTGGTTAATACTGCATGAACGATGTGTTTGTGTTTCAACTATTAACCGATTTGCTTTCGCGGTCTAAGTTCTATAGATAAAAGTGAAGTCGTATGTTTTGTTTAAATTTTCGAAAGTTGATAATTCCCGATTTTTACATTTTGGCCGAGTGTTAGTCACATTGCGGGAAGTGCATGTATATCATACAAGGCTTATCTTATGGACGCACAAAGTTTACTTAAAAATGAATATATTTTCAATAAGACCTAAGCAACGCTAAATTAATATAATGAGAATAATTTTTTGGTTGCGTTTTGGTTTTTTATGCTTAAAAGTGTGTTGTCGACAAATAAAATCTTTGACCCTAGTATTAAAACTTACATTTCTTCTATCATGTTTTGTTTTATGATGACAAAGGTTATCATTCAGATTACATAAGATTATGATAAGAAACGCTTATAATGTCTACACAACCGCTTTGGCTCCATTTGGAGTTCATGCTGTTCTCTCAGACGTTTAATATTATTTTATATGATTTTAGAAACACACATATGATGTGGCTGTTTTGACACCTGTGATGTATGCTAACAGTGAATTGTCAGTACAAATGACAGAACATATCACAGATGTTAAGAACCCATGGAGTGTCCAGAAATCAAAGTCAAAAATTTTTGATTTGGGACGTTATGATAAAGAAGATGATCCATACGAAATAGCATTCATCTCAGAGGCTCCAGCTGACTACAAAGATAACTTTGATGCTCTAATATGCTGTTTGATAATCGGAGGTAAACATGATGATGTTTTTTAAATTCATTTCATATAAAGTTTTTAAAACTGAATGGCGTAAATTGTAATATTGTTTGCTTATACACAAAATTTACTTGATTAGCTTTCTATGCGATATAACTTAGCTATCGTTGAAGATTAACGATTATATATAGAAAATATCACTGACATTTAAACTTAGGTTGATATTTGTCATACTGGCAATCAAATATCTACCTATATCTATTTGACCACATTTTCGTTATTTTGTAACCGTATTCAAAAATTGATAAAACAGTAAACACAAATTTATTTACATATTTTGAATGAATAAACCAACTCTTTTAGCTATAACCTGATAAGGATTTGTCTAACATAAAAGCCACTCTATAAATTGGTATATAAAATCTATCATACAGACAATATTAGACTCAACGAAGTGCATTGATTGAATTTTCTTGCAAATCAATGTATAGAGGATCTTTCTGTCCTTGTGTTTGGGATATGTCGTGCTACGTCAGGCACTAGAAAACCAATTATTAGCGGAAAAGGTCATGATGATCTAAACAGCTCTTAAAAGACAGAACAGAACCATATATTGTTCAGCTCTTAAAAGACAGAACAGAATAATATATTATTCAGAACAGTTCAGTCTTTTTGTGAGTGTTCAGACTTATTCACAAATAATTCCGTACTGTTCTGATAATTTGCATCCAGTCTATTACGATATGTCCAGTGTATGACCAAATAATTTATTGCTCTGACTTTTTAGATGATGTTCAGATTAAAAAGACCGTTTAAGACAAAAAGTCACTTATTAGTGATGAGGGTGACCTTACAAAATATACATTATATAGAATTAAAGAACCAAATGGTACATAGCAACATGTGTAACAATATAGGAAATTGATGCAGTTGGACACAGTCAAAGAATAGAAAAGAAAAACGTTTTTATTAAAATGGTTTTGTGATTATTTAGGAAAGTAATTATAAAATGTTTTCATACCTTTAACAAAGCCTCTCTTAGGTTTTAAATTTCAGTATTTTTTTAAAAAGAATACATGATTTTACACCACTACAGCAATTATGTTTAACTTAGCTATGTGACAAAATATGTTGATTAGTGATACCTATTGCATCTTTGTGTTTGCCGGTTATATGACGTAAATGTTACATTCACCTCCAAATTCACTTATTTCAACCAAATATATATAGTCTGATTTTTATTTTCTTTACATTTATCATTCATTTAAATTACAGTCAATGCAGTAAAGATGTACGCAAGCTCTGACCACTACTTATCAAATAATGTTTTGATACTGTTTTTTTTTTTCAACTTCGATAACATTTTCATGATATTTAGCGATTGTAGCTCTTTTTGAATGCATTCTGTTAGATTTTATGCAACTGTCATACAAGTGACATGTTTAGCTAGCTATAAAACCAGGTTTAATCCACAATTTTCTGCATAAGAAAATGCTGTACCAAGTCATGAATATGACAGTTGTTATCCATTCGTTTGATGTGATTGAGCTTTTGATTTTGCCATTCAATTAGGGACTTTCCGTTTTGAATTTTCCTTGGACTTCGGTATTTTTGTTATTTTACTTTTTAGAACTAAATACACATTTTGAGTTGGCATAACAAAAGTACATTACTATGTTATCATTGTATAGTTTTCATTATAATTCTAGTGTATAAGAAATCATCATGATTACAGTTATTGAAAAAATATGACTTTCCAAATCAAAATCTCTGTATTTCTTTATACTTTTCTTTCAAAAAGTTAATGACATTTTTCGCGGAAAATATTATTGTAGGTATCAGACAAAATAATTATCAAAAGTAATTTACAGACGTCTTAGTACTTTTGAAAAACATCAGTACATACATATTACATAACAAACAAGTTGTCTTATAACTTGATAATTCCGTACTAGAGTTCCACCTTTAACGTGAAAGGGTTAATAGTTCTCAATTAATAATTTCAGTGTCGATGGAAAGCAACTCCCAGAAAAAGAGAATTTATGTAAGATATAACGTAGATTGGTAACTAGCAGAATATCATGTTGATTTATACACAGGATTGTTTATTGATATGTGTAATGGCAAATCAAAACGCATTTTAAACATTTGAATATGAGAACAGCAACTATCTTTATAAGTCAAACTATATATAAAATATAGGCGAAATAAAATAAACGGCATAAACAACGTTATCATAATGTAATTCATCATCCTCCTATATGACTTTTAAGTCATAGGCAATATAGATTTATTCAAGTTCCTGGTATGTGCTTTTCATCCATTTTATTCTTAAATTGATTGTTTAAATTAAATTTGATTACATAGAAATCGTCTAACTAAGTAAGAAAATTATACGTGAATATTCAACGCAATCAACTTAATTATTTTAATTTACATTTGTATTTTATCCGGATGTAGCAATCTGGAATAAAAAGATAATAATGTCAACCATTATTTTGCATCTTATTCAAGTTAAATGACAATATTTTCAGGGGAACTATACTGATATTTACCCGAATGCCTTATCGATGTATCTTCTAAAGGAAGGTAAATGGAAGATTCCAAAAGAACATATTAAGAAGTCATTTAACCAGCGATCAATAGAGTACATCTATGAGAAGGTATACTCATACAACAACGTACAACAAACTTATATACACATACAACAGACTTACACACATATACAACCATTTGGGTCGATGAAACTGCTGACTCAGATTTTCTCCACGATGATATCACAAGCAAATAAGTCTGTACTTCTGTTTTGACATGAATTATTCTTGATATGTTCATGCTTAAAACTACTTGTAAACAAAACGTTAAAGTGGTTGAAAAACTAAGGGTGTTCTACTCCAGCTAGGAATACATAAACTTACTTGTATTCGGCAAAACCTTTCGGAACTTAAGTTACCCAATGCTCTTCAACTTTGTACCTTATTCGGCCTTGTAACTTTTTTATGAACTTATTATTATAATTATAAATGTGTCTTATACCATGTCTTTTAGGTTTATATATTGAAAATTGTAATTTTGATCAATATGTGAATTCCATGAAAATGAGAAATGTTTTTTCCTCAATCGATTTATGAATTTCCAACAGCGATATACTACTGTTGCCTTTATTTATTAGATAATGTCTAATATAGATAAATACTATGTTTTTTAATTTTAGTTCATTTATATGTTTTGGAGTTTAGTGTAACGTCCATTTTCACTGAATTAGTACACAATTTTATTTAAGGACCAGTTGAGGACCACCTCCGGGTGCGGGATTTTCTCGCTGCGTTGAAGACCCATTGGTGGCCTTCGGCTGTTGTCTGCTCTTTGGTCGGATTGTTGTCTCTTTGACAAATTCCCCATTTCCATTCTCTATTTTATTAATCCAAACGATGAAATTTATATTTGAAAATTACGGTTTGATTGAATTCTGAGCATTTACAAATCACTGAATATCCTTTAAAAAAAGAAAATTGTAAATAAGTGATTTTTGTGTATAACTAATATCTTAATACCACAACTGGTACAAGCGCCGACAATTTATTCAATTTATTCAGTGCAATATTATTAATGGAATAGCAGATCAAATTGACCCCCTCCCTTTTCCAAAAAAAAAAAAAAAAAAAACCAACGTAAAAATCTATTGCAAAAGGCGGGCATCAGTATTTACATTCAACGCTATAGGTTTCCTCTAAAACTTTGTGCATGCATTTAACATGTTATATATGTCACAACAAGTACAACAAATTAAAACAACTATAAGTAACAATTGAATGTCTTCTACGAGTAAGAAATAAAATATGGTGTCCCTAAAACACAACAGCCGATAATGTCAAATGACAAACAAAAAAAAAAAAGGACCAAGGAAAGTCACATTACTCTTTTGTTCTCCTTCTCATATTGACACTCGCCTTTTTAGATTCTTTTTATCGATAAAATAAGCATCTTCCATAAACGTATTTGTCATTTATTTAGTCGTAAAGCTAATTACATACTCTTTAGAAATTAAGTGTCGATCAATGAGATATCTTAATAAACGATACTTTTGCATTGGCTTTTGATTATTAAAGTACCTTTTAACTTTATTTTTTTAACAGGATTTGGCTTCTGAGTTTGAAAGCGGATTGTGGTTAGATTTACAGAAGGAAACAAATATGGCATACAGATCTCCGCGGTTAACCGGTATGATAGATATTGTTAAATCGTACTGTGAATTATAAAATGTACAACAATCGAAACATCACAGATCAGCCACCTTTGAAAAAAAACAATTATGTGTCAGTAAATTACAGGGTAAACAATTGTACCTAAACCCTCACCAAGAACTATCGACATTTTCTTAGGAAGTAGGAATTCCAAATCATGTTATAGATACTATAAAGATAAGAAGATGTGGTATATTTGCCATTCAAACAACTCTCCACACGAGACCAAATCACACAGAAATTAACAACTATAGGTCACCATACGGCCTCCAACAATACCGCATAGTCAGCTATAAAAGGCCTCGAAATGACCAATGTAAAACAATTCAAACAAGAAAACTAAATGCATTATTTATGTTCAAAATAATGAAAGAACAACGAATATGTTCAACAGCACATACGACAACCACTGAATTACACACTCCTGACTTGGGACAGGCACATACATTATGTGGCGGGGTCAAACTCGTTTGAAGGCGCCAACAATCCCCCTAACCTGGGTCAGTGGTGTAACAGTACAACATAAGAACAAACTATCAAAATCAATTGAAAAAGGCTTAACTCATCAGATGGATACAAATAGAAATACATCTAAAAAATACACAGAGTGGACGTGGACGGCTGCTTATACATCCCCACAACAAAAAGCGGTAAGTTCAGATCTGAGAGTACTAGCAGTTACTTACAGCTATTGCAAAGCCAATAACAACTAATAAAATGCATATAAAACTAAAATATCAATTAGTACACATACAACATACAATATATTTTGGTGTAAAGACTTTATAAACAGTCAGAGAAAAACATTACCTCGTGCAATGCCAAGATACAGGTATCGACAGATTGTAGAGCCAGGAATGTGCATATGTATATAAAAATAATATTACGTTTGATTTTAATTTACTGATAACAGTATCAATATTAATACCAATAAAAAGAATTTTCAAAGACCTCATTACAGTGTTGAATTGGTAACCTTTTAGAATAGGTTTATTTAAAGTGTCGATAAGTTTACTAAATTTCCTGGCTCGGTAAACAATATCTCCGTAAAAATCAGAATGTGATATCCCGTTTGAAAAAAAGCTTTCTACAGGTACAACCAAAAGACCATATATTTATATCTATGGAAGAATTTAGTAAATGCTTATTTAGAAATGTTACTTGTCATATTATACCGAAGGGTGTCAGGATTGATCAAATGAAAGACATACCGTAGGAAGATAATTTTATAGACACAGGCGTTCCTGACAACACAGGGTTGTTTATACGACAAGAACAATCTTAAAACGTTTTCATTGTTACATATGCAGGCTTTTGTCTTTAATAATGAATTGTATAAAGTAGTTTTACAATCAGCTTTATGTATTTTAAGCTCTGCTTAATGAATGTACAAAATGTTAAATTTAAGTTAATTCTTACTCCTTTACGTATGTATTACAAAATAATAACAACCCAAGGACTACTATTGGTTCTGGACAAAAAAAGAGCAATAATAAAAATCAGATGCATTACATAAACATGATTAATATCAGCAATTCATCGTAGATACGCACATATACGGAAGCAATCATGCACCAAAGAGTTGAGATCCGATATATAAGTCAACAACGATATATATTGACAGAAAAAATGGCGGACCATAAATTTACATACAGTGTAAAACTCGACGACATGTAATGAAATTTCCATATAAGCAATATAGGATGAACAGAAGCTAATAAAAATAATAATTGTCTTTTTTAACTAGATCACAGTGAAAGCAGAAGTTTATTTAGATATTTTAAGAATACCGACCTTGACAGTGATTCCGATGATGATAGTGAATTTGAAGATACTTCATTTGGTAATTACGATAGCAAAATACACATGCATGAAGGACGAACAAATGGTAAAGACTTTAGACAATCTAGTTGTGCAAATACTGAATACTAAGTTAATGAAATAAATGTGAGAAGTTTAAGAAAGATTAAGAAAGCAAAATGGTTGGATTTTTTTGGTTCATTTGCAATCATATTATTTCACCTTATTTTCTAGATAAATTATCATGATTCAGGCATTATATTGACATCTACTAAATTTTTCTGCAATTGTTTGTCAGTTTTACCAATGAAACATGAACCCTTTCAACAAACTTTTAATGATCTTCTTTTAGAGTATATGCCGTAAACATTTGATGCAAAAATCAAAAAAACAAAATATGCATAATTCGCACAAAATCGTAGCAAATCCTTCATAAAAGGCAAGGTGCCATTATAGCTAAAAGTGCATATCAAGTGATTAAAAACTCCTACAGAAGAAAGGAATTGCATTGCATTTGTTGTGCAAATGAAACAATTGTTAAGTTATCATTGACGAATAAATCATGCTTTAATGAGTATAAAAAAGTACCATAAAACAGGAAGTGAATGACTGCAAACTTTGAATGGCATATATGATACAACTTACCATAATACAATTTCTCTTAAATTTAGCATGAAGTATATTCTTTACAAACCAGAAACTAAGAATAATTGAAGGACAAATTAAATACAATTAATTGATTCGCAAATGAGACATATCGGACCACCAGTATTTTATACTGGAAATACAAGGCATTTTTAAAAAAGCTATCATACAATTAGCATTTGTCATTTAATGAAATTGGTATGCTATGCTAACTATGAGGTACAAATGTATAATGATTGGAAACCTGAACAAACTGCTCCCAGCCCCAATCCAACCCCAACAACCGAATTCATCGTTTGTTAAAACTGATGATAGGCTTTTCATGGGGAACCGTATCGTATTCATTGCTTGTCTCTTTTCTATTCTTATAATTGTGTGATATTGAGAAGCAGAGATACACTATACTTTAATGAGTGAAGTAAAGTATTGAAAGCAGCCTTTATGATGTGAATATAAAAGCTTTGAACGTTTAAATTGCCGAATATCGTCCTTGAGAATTGATTTGTGTTTAGCTATAAAGTTTTGTTATCAAATATGTGTGAGTCTACAGTGAGATTGTGCATTATAAATATATATTTTTAATCTTTGTCTACTCTCAACAAGTGCCTAAGTAGAGCCCTGCGACAGTACATCAGCAATGTGGTGTCCTTTTCAGAATTTAAATCGTTACACTTTATGACATAATGTCGATGCACTGTAAAAGAGAGGCAAAAGATACGAAAGGGACATTCAAACTCATAAGCCGCAACAAAATTCCCACCACAAACTAGGGGTCATCTCAGGTGCTCCGGAAGGGTAAATGAATACATTTCGAATTTCAAAATTCTCGACTCTTATTCTATGCGGGCAAAATTCGCTAAGATTCATAGGTGTTGAAAAGAAGGTTTTTGAAAGTTACACACGGTAGAATTTGGTTTGCCAAAAACATGCCCGCCAGTCTTTATAATTATCGTGTCATTCACACTACATGCTCACACCAGCACTAATTGACAATTGGAATAGGAATTGATCAACAACAATACCTCAATTTCTATAATTGATTTTCCTCTAATCATGTTTGTACTTTCTTTTTACTGTTTTATTTCGAATTCAATTAAGGACTTTCCGTTTTTAATTTTCCTCGGAGTTCGGTATTTTTGTTATTTTACTTTTCACAATTTCATTAACAGATTTCTTCATGATAAAAGTATTTATTTTGCAGAAAAAGGATCAAGACTGAAAGTGTCAATATCTGAATTATACGGGCTTATATTTTTGGCCCTTCTACAAAAACAGTATTGGAACGGAGCAAAACAGTTAATAGAAACTGGATGCGTAAGTAATATGCGTGCAATTACTATTTGAAGTGTTTGCAGAAACATATGGGTTTTAATAAAATGGAAGCCCTTTCAAAACAACCATTAAAAAGATGGATTCATCCACATATAACAATCCGAACACGAATTTTAAAATTCCTTTTTGCGCGTTTCGTTTACGTTCGTTCTACCAAATTTTGGAAATAATTATTCATAGGTTTTTTAGTTCATAAATTCTTTTCTGATATTTGTATAATTCTTAATAACGGATTACTTTCAGAATATTAGTTGATGAACCTTTTCTAATAAAGAACATAGTGTTCATTGGAATGTTTCTTACATCATTAACATCTGATGCCGCAATTTTGCAGCAGATTGCTGATATTGCAAACTTTAAGATTATTAGAAGAATATTGTCTGATTTTAAAAAGTAATTGAATAATTGAACTACTGTGAAAAAAAAAAATCACGATATAAACGTAATGTAAGTGGGCGCTTTCGTGAATAAATAATTGAATCCGTTATCACGAGTTATCAAATCAGTGATCTCGAGTTTAGGATATATTTTTGCAGTTCCAAAATGAGCTATCGTATATTAAGGTAATGCAAATCAAATAATTATCATATATACAAGAATGTATACATATATATATATATATATATATATATAAGTCTATAAAAAAGCTCAATGAGCAAATTTACTATGTACCGGATCGTCGAGAATAGACGATACTGTGCAGATAAGGAAAAAATTATATAAGTCTAAAGATTTGCACAACGGTACTAATATAAGATGGCATTATACGAAGATGTTGTTATTAAATCGTGTTGACAAATATTTCGGCTTAACAAATAGCCTTCGTCAGTGTCAATAGTTTTAACAATACTGATTGTATGTATAAAAATAGCTCAGTAATCCAGGTAGTTATCCGAAATATTTAACATTTGTTCATGATTTTACTTTTTTTTTGAAAACAGAAACAGAACATGCAATTTGTTGATTTTTATTTCAAAATTTATGTCATTTTAAAAATCGACTAGGTATTTTTAGTCATTTTATAAATTGCCTGAAAATTCAGTCATTTATATATATATATATATATATATATATATATATATATCTACAACAGATTTTTCCACACTGTAGCCGTCCCGCTAGACCACACGACCACCTGGAAAGCAAATTTACAGATCTAACATTGTTGGGTTGATGTTTAGACGAGTTGTATATACATATACATAGCCATGTATCACCATCACTGCTGGTGATCCGATGGAAAATCTGTTGTAGAGTTGTCACTGGCTCAGACGTACTTATAAATATAATTATTTTCTGTGACTGTATCTACATTAATTTGTAGGATCCTTTACTATAGATAATTTAGCTGATCTGTAAAATAACATCTCCATGCCTTATATATCATGTACTGTAGTACGATGCTAGATTAAACTGACGTGGAAGGTAACACCGGCCACCGAAAGCTTCATTTTATGAAGCCCAGGTGGTCGTGGTCTAGCGACGGCTACAGTGCAGGCGATTTGGTGTCACGATATCTCAGTAGCATGGGTTCGAACTCGGCGAGGAAGAACAAAAATTTGCGAAAGCAAATTTACAGATCTAACATTGTTGGGTTGATTATATAAAGATATATGAGTTCGAATCCCGGCGAGGGAAGAACAAACATTTGCTTCTGCAAATTTGCAGATTTAACATTGTTGTGCTGATATTAAGACTAAGTATGAATATAATATGTGTTTTCAACCGTGTATCTCCTTCACTGTGATCCAATGCATAGATCTATCGTAGAGTTGTCAATTGTTTAGACGTACTTATCATATAATTATTTCTGTGACTGCATCTTACGATCGATCCCTTTGCGATAGATAATTTAACTAATCTGCATTCAGTTCCATCTTCAAGACTAATATATCATGTACTGTGTTACAACTATAAATTCTACTGACGAGGAAAGGTAACACTAGGCCACCGAAAGCTGAATGTTTAGTTCAGTCTAGGTGGCCGAGAGGTCTAGAGCGCTGAACACAGTGCAGGCGGTGTTGTCTCGATATCCCGATAGCATGAGTTCGAATCCCGGCGAGGGAAGAACAAAACTTTGCAGATTTAACATTGTTGTGCTGGTATTTATAATTAGAGTAATTATATATATACTAGGACACACCTGCGAAATCGTGCGTCGGTGATTGAATTAAATACCTATGCCTTATTTTTAGCCTGGTTTTTTAATATTCATATTGTCATCTGATAAAGTTATGCCGATTGTAAGGGGAACAGTTTTCTTTGCTTCAACAGACTTGTTAAGTAGTGTTCTATAGTGTAACAAAGATATAAAACAACTACTGGAAGAATTCCATGTTCTCCTGATAGAGGAGGTATTTACGGAATGTAACGGCTAAGTGTAAGTACAACCGGAAACTTCCTGTGCCATATACTATTGGTATCGGTATTGAATTCTACCCGGATTTTGTTTATAAATGGTAATATTAATAATGTGGAAAACAAAAGGGCCTGGAGTGGTGTAAGTTTTAAACAATATCATTGTCCTACATTAGTTAAATTTAAAGTTGAATTCTTTGATTCGTCGTTTGTACGTCATGCCAGCTAACAAATGAACCTCGTTATTTTAGTAGTATAGATTTGTATGTTACAAAAGACCTAAGTCTATTATATCAAACGAAAGAAAAAAATATTGAACAACTAAACATGTTTTTCTGTGATGATAACTGCATTCAATGCATTCATTTGAAGTATTATGAATCAAAAAAAAAATAAATTCTTCTGAATTATTTTTAAATTTCTAAGCTCAGCAATTTTATATTTTATGTATAATTGTGGATGGCAGAATCTGGTACACATTTATCCTGATGTTTTTTGGACAAAGACATAATTTCTCTTTAATCTGGTCAAAGCACTACAACCACACTTGGTAAAACCCAAACCATGACATATTCAGGTCTGGGAATACTAATTTTATTTACACGCTGAAGGTTAAAACACATTGGATTTCACAATAGAACATAAAAGAATATGTTCTTTTTAGAATGTTCCCAAAAGAATCAAAATAACATTACCATGGTAAGGTGACTAACACCTTTTGGCTTATTAGAACAATAAAGATGTTGAAGCAAATCTTTAATACAATGTGGAGACAAAGGAATTCCCTTTAGATTTTGAAGATGAAAGTAATCATATAATTATGTATATCACAACCAAACACAGCCTACCAATTCGTCGGTAAACCAAGGCTATTAGAGGGAATCTGTTCTGCTTTGCATGGTATATAAGTCCGTGTCCTTGATAAATGAAGACATCAAATATGATGCCTAATGTAGACATGGTTCCGCTATCCTTTCAAGTTAAGAACAACTCTTCGACAATCTCTTTTCTAGGCTATCTGTTGAATGGCGACGAATGTATCCTTATCCATTATATCCTCATTGTAAGTGGCACTTTAAATGTCCGGTCCAATATCCCGGTCAATCCAGTGCAGAACTTACCTATTGATTTATTTTCAAAATGTTTGTGTTCTAGTAAGTATGTCAGCCTTCGTTCGGAGTGATATTTTCCAGTGATTGGATTCTATATATTTGTACTTGTGTAGTTTGTTTTAGGTTATGGATTTTGCTGATTGGTAAAGACCTAGCGGTGACCTATAATTGTTCTTATAATTGCCCTTTAGTCTTAGTTTGGGAAAGTTAACTCGTTTTTTTATTATACCACGACTCTTTCAAAGAATGATAGCAAATAAAAGAGTAAGCACCCTCAATTGTTAATTTCTAGTGCATTTCAACTTACATGTAATTATATTTTGAATTACCAGAACCAATAAAAAAAAGGAATCGAACTTAATTTTCGTGCACCATTATACATTTTGAACTTAATGTAAGGAATACTTGAGTTGATTTTTATTTGTCATGTTTACACCACTGCCTGATTCTTAGGCCGATTGGCTCTTTAGTTACGTTATGTCTTTGACGTGAAAATAAGAGTAGTTTTGATCAGTTTCTCTATCATGTGTATTGAGGCAAATTCAAAATACTAGGTGGATGTTGAAAATCCATTAAATAAAGGATAAAATATAGCAAAGATAAACATGTTTATGCATAGTCATAGGCTTAAGTAATACCAATACAATATAATAAGTTTCGAATTTGATAAATAATATAACGTCTCTTTCCGCTGACTGTCTTTGTGTTACGTTTATTTTACTTGATCATTTGAGAGTTGTTAGTTGGGATGATGTTTTAAAGATTTAATATCATTGGTAATCCTTGTTGATTCTTTCAAGTATGGCCAGTTGGATATATTCTATAAAGATTTTGAAATATCGTTTGATTAAATAATGCCCTCACACAGCTGTTTTTTTTTTTTTTTTTTCATTTGTGATAAAATTTTGTTTCATGAAAATTGCAAAAAGATACGAATGGATACCTAGTGATAGCCTAAAATTAAAAATCTAATTTAATTAATATTTACTGATGCTTAAATGAAACGGTCAAATATTGTTTATACTTTGTGTATATTTTCTAATTGTAGATTCGAATACATCATATTCTTGTTGGATGTGTAATTTTAGAAAATGTTGCAAACAACTGGCGAACTGCTCCTTTACTGCAAGAGAGGCTTAAGAGATTGAATAAGTAAACTAAAAATAGATTAAACATTTATTTTTATTATCTTGGTTGTGCTAGGACTTTACAAATGTTATCACTCTAACGATGACAATGAAATATATACTTTGATTTATCATAAAGTAATTCCATGTTAGAGTCAAATACTCTTTCACACATACTTATAAAAAAGAAGATGTGGTATGATTGCCAATGAGACAACTCTTCACAAGAGGCCAAATGACCATACCACATAGTCAGCTATAAAAGGCCCCGAAATGAAAAATGTAAAACAATTCAAATGAGAAAACTAACGGCCTAATTTATGTACAAAATAATAAACGAAAAACAAATATATAACTCAGCAACATACGACAACCATCGAATTACAGGCTCCTGACTTGGGACAGGCACATACATAATGTGGTGGGGTTAAACATGTTAGCGGGCGCCCTACTACCCCTAACCTAGGACAGTGGTGTAACAGTACAACATAAAAACAAACTACAAAAATCACTTGCAAAAGGCTTAACTCATTTGATGGATACAAATAGAAATAAATCTAACAAAAACACAGAGTGGACGTGGCCGGGTACTTGTATATACCAACAACAAAAAGACACTAAGTACATATCTGAGAGTACTCGCAGTTACTGACAGCTAGTTCAAAGCCAATAAATACTAATAAAAAAGATCATGCATCTAAGACTAAATTATCTATCAGTACGCATTCAACATCCAATGGATTTAGTGTAAAATCGTCATAAACAGTCAGAGAAAAACATGACCTTGTAACTTACTTAAATTGAGGAAGATAATTAGCTACTACCAGTTTGATCAAATGATTTACACACTTTCCGAATATTAAAGGTTTTAACATGTTTTCGCTCGAAAACAGGAACTTGATACTGCTTCTTTAAACAAGATTAAGTTCCGTTGAATTATTATAGCTAGCATAACACCGATTCAAAATATAAATGTCTCTTTATACTTTTATTTGAGATAAAAGAGATATTTTCCTACATCCTGTTATACAGTGTTACCGTCGGTGGCACAGGATTGGTAACTTTTATTATGATCCAGATATATATGGTTTTAGGTTCCTTTTTTGTGCTAAAAAGGTGCAAAATGGTTACTTTTGTCTTACACAAGGTCACTTCCGTATGACCTTTTTCATGTCATCCGTCTCTTAACCTAATGTTAAAGTACATATGATTTTATCATACACTATTTTAAAGCTATAACTAATAACTCTTCAGTTTAGGTACCAAATTGGCAAACACCCAATACATATCATCGGTTTGGTTCATTTAAACTGAATGTTTAGAAACTTGTTCATTATGTCTTAAATATTCTGCTCCATTCCTATCTTTCTCTATTTCTACAACTGGCAATAACAAGCAAAATCTTAAAAAGTCCAAATCTAAAGCATCAAACTGGCCTTTGATTTTTACATCAATATCAAAGTCAAGATCAAATATCAAGGGTATCATATCAAAAGTATCTTGAAGTCTTGACTATGTTTGTTTTAGAACGTACTCTACAAAATATCTTGTTTAGCATATTTCAATGGAGAAAACTCCAATAAAAAAAAAAAAAAACATAACATTTCGCCTAGTATATAGTTGCATTGTGTCAAGTCGTTTCTGACAATTGTATCAAAATACTTATGTCGATAACAAAAAAAATTACTAACAATTACCGATAACAAGCAAAGTTCAAACTTTATAAAATGACCTTGACTGTTGACTTTGGTGTCAGCTGTTCAGTATAAGGACGAAGGACCTCCTATCAAAAGACGTTTGTTCTCTATGACTTACGGTTCATAATTTATATCGATATACCATATGTGTCCAACGCAAAAATGTAAAGGGATAGCTTGGGTTCAAATTGTACGAATAATTCAGAGGACCTACATGTAATGAACATATTGGAGAAAAATCTAAGTGATGTCTTTAATAGTTCATGAGAAGAAGCGGAAACAAGAAATATCTTATCAAAGTGATGCGAAATAGCTACATTTTAGAAACAAAAGTTACCAAAGAAAAAAAGAAATTAGAACAAAATCAGAAGGCCTTTCCATAAAAAAATGGGGAGAGAAATAATCAACAACATATTTCTTCAATTTAAATTGCACATTGCAATAGTGCAGCGGAAGCATCGAATCAGCTTTGTATAGAATGATTAAAACAATTGTACAAAGCGAAACACACAGAAATCAGTGAGAATTAAATATCTGTAGTTATTTTTTTTTGGTTTGTATAAAATGTCATATTGTTTTTCATGTAGTCACGAAATAATATAATTGAAAATGGAAAGTATCCACACAGCGAGAAAATCCCGCACCCGGAGGCATTTTTGTGTTTAAATTTTCGGTTTCAAACGTCTAAGAATATCATGTAAGGTTTCTTTGGAAGTAACACACTATGGTTTTGTAACATATTATTGGAGTTTCCATCCTTTGCAGTCTATTAAATATTTTGTTTGTGTACTGAGAAATCTATAGTATGCACCTGAGTTTACAGGTTGTACTCATGTTATGCTGTTCCACCACTGGTCTATGGTAAGGGTAGGGTTGAGCAATCAAAAATATGTTTAACCCCGCCACGTTCTGTGTATGTCAATTATTCATTAGGTTTTTTTTTTTTATTTGGTTAATTTCTATCGTATTTGTCTCTTCTAAATAGTATTGTGAAAATGAGGCTGTTAGTTTTCTCGTTGGAACTGTTTCACAATTATAATGTCAGGCATTATATAGCTGCCTTTACGGTATTGTCTTTTCTCATTCATGAAGGCAAGGAATAAATAACGAGCTAGGTTTCCGATTCCTATATTACTTAAAACTCCGCTTGTTTTACCAATTGCAAGTCTTTTTCAAGTTTTGACTATGAATCAAGGGAATTACCGAAATATTAAATCATGTTTGTCTAGTTATTCTGCTATGCTCGTCAATGAATGAATCCATACGGACACATATTTTAGTATATATCGAGTAACCAATATTCTTGCAATTATTAGATATGATATAGTAAATAAACCAATCCTCCTTTTATCTTTAGAATTTTCCGACACCAGGCTAATCTGCCGATAGCTGTGAAAGTATATGCGTTGATTACAAAATATATGACTGTTTAATATCAGGACTTCCAATCATACATCCAACATGAATAGCAACATATAAATATTTGTAAACCTTACAAATCGATTTTTTTAAATCACAAAGCGTATAACACATCTTCATCTTATTTTCAATTTTTGACTGCCAAAGTATGAACGTTGGTCGCTGTATTGTGAGACTTTTTCAATACATTTCCAGTATATGTAAACATGATGTTTATTTTGACATTCATTATAAAAAAAAGTACAACCCATTAATTTTCTCATTAGCTTTTTGACTATGGTGTGATAACCGCAACCGTCAAAAGGTTTCAATAAAGGCAACAGTAGTATACCGCTATTCAAAAGTCATAAATCGATTGAGAGAATCGATTTTTTCCTCGGTTTTAGTTTGTAACCCGGATTTGTTTCCTCTCAATCGATTTATGACTTTTGAACAGCGGTATACTACTGTTGTCTTTATCTATATGGAAATGTTAGAAAATATCGCTAAAATGACAACACTACGTGACAGGAATACAGTATAAACAAACGCAAAAACATTCAGCACAGAGAAACGCATAACTAAATAATATAATAGTACATTTCAACATGTAATGTTTTTAAAAACCTTTTTAATTCAGCACACCATCACGCAATACAGAACTATTTCTACATTGAGCTTAGAGTCTTTTCAATAATGTTTAGTAGATTTCAATTCAAGCCTTGGGTATCTTATTAGTTTGTATTGGTAACAATTGAAAGTGACGATCTTTCTTGCTTTTTTTTAAACGATGTGTCGCCATTTTTTTCAGTCCCTTTGATACCTCAGATGAATAAATTTACAACAATTGCGAACTTTAAAAGTCTACAGTAACTTCAAATTTTGTCGGCACCCACTAAAACTGCCAATAGTTCTTTTATTCATACAAATGTTGTCTTGACATTATACTGCAGTAATTATGATACAAAAGGTTGGATTGTGTTGCCTTTATCGGAAGACTTAGAAGTTAACGTGTGAATAAATTTTGTCCGCAGTCATACATGTTTCGCAATACAATTCTAGCGAAGATTAAACTGTTCTTGTAAATAATTATAAGTTTCCTTCTTCCTTTTTTTCTTGAAAATCATTCGCCGGCATTATACGTTATAATTCAGTACATTTTGTTCACCAAGATCATTTTCTATATCATCTTTGAGCTATAGTATAGTCGATGTCGTAATATGAATGAGACAAGTAATTATTTCTAGACGATGTCGTTTTTTGCAATTTTCACATTACATTTTTTTTTTTGCGGAAAGTGAAGTCAGGTATACTTTCAAGTGCACTACACGACGAATGAAAACTTGTAGAATATCTAATAAACGCACGTTAACAACTGACTGAATGGACAACAAATAAATTTGTGTATACTCAGTCAAATATTAAATATTTTTTTATTGACAGCGTTTTCTTCCTAGCAAAAAAAAAAAAAAAAAAAAAAAAAAATACATGTGCATGTGCGTTTTGTTGATGTGGTGATATATATCAGCCAACTGTATACATAAAAAAAAGATGTGGTATGATTGCGTATGAGACAACTTTCTACTACAAAAGACCAAATGACACAGAAATTAACAGCTATAGGTCACCGTACGGCCTTCAAAAATGACCAAAGCCCGTACCACATAGTTAGCTATAAAAGATGACCTTTATAAATTTGAAAACCTTTTCCTCAATGCTTGTTAATTATTTGTCGAAATGGACAAAGAACAGTCAAAAATAAAGCACAGCAAACATGGTATGTCATTAAGTAGTATACAACAAAAAAAAATTCTGTCACTCAATGAGTTCTTACATCTTAAATATCATATTGATATATACATGTATAAAGCGAATTTGAGATGAAGAACATTACCACCGGTAAAAAGTTTTTTTTTCATAAATTGATCTTTTCCTCGATATTGACACAGATGGACGACTTCAAACTAGAATCTATGACAAATGAGATAATTTCAACTGTCCAAATGTCATCTTCTAATTTCTCAGTAGTTACATACCATCTGCTCCGTCTTATGGCCTTAACATACAACAGTTAAAATGAGATGCTGGTGCATGTTCACACTATACAGATTCTATAAACGTTGGTACGCTACTGTCACCAAAAATGCCCCAATAGAGTAATGAAGAAGACGACTTTAATCGCCACTATATATGCTTAATGGTCGATATCACATTGGTTGACCTATACGATATGTTGGTGTCTCAACTCAACTCACATATTTTCGTGGTAGTCTTAGATCTTTCGATAAGTCGTCTGAGTTGTAGTTGCCCTGTTGCGTTTTATTCCTGATTATTACATTTTTACTGATTTTGAATTCGTTCGGCGGATAAGGAAAGCAAATCATAAGATGCTAACCATATCGACGCATACGGTCTCGCTCCTTTTCGGGTCCATGCGAATAACTCAGGTTGTGTGTGTTACCTTGACTGTGGTAGTAGGTTTGAAACCCAGCTGGATCAAGCCAAATAATTTAAAATTGGTATTAACGGCTTTTCCGCTAAGCATAAAGCAAAGAGTACAAAGACTGGTTAGCTCGGACTCAGATAAATGTTTCTTGGTATGATGACTTGTCTTCCACCGAACTGCTACCCTACGAACTAGCACGTTAAAAATCTAGCGTAGCCTTTCGGTCTAGTACAAAATAGGGATGATATGCATATCGCAATATCATGTTCTTGTCCTTGATATGCCTTTAATGTGCCACTTGACGTAAAGCAGCAATCATCATCAAAATCATCAATTAATTCATGTTATTACAATGTTTTCTTTGTTCAATCTGAATCTCATCTTGTTATGTTAAATCGTAATAGTTATACTATCTTTTATTTAGGGCCTTTACACAGAGGGCATCCCGAATTTTAAAGTGTATATATGAGGCTGACACCAAAACTGACAAAGATAAACAGAAACGAAGACAATCTAATGGAAAAGAGATGGATACCACCAATAAAGTAGAAATGGAATTAGGTGAACCTATTAATCATGCTGGAAGACTGTTGTTAAACCATGGATACATAGAAGATGCTATAAAGACAGAGAACAAAACTTTTCTGGATAACAACGAAGTGAAGCATATTATAAACAAAATGTGGTATGGAACAGAGAAGAGAAATTTTAAAACGGTAAGAAAAACATATGATGAAAGCGTATTGTTTAGCATTCTTTGTCAATGCATATATTATAAATTTAAATCAATAAGTCTTATAAAAAAAATCATATTGCTAATTGAAAATTTTTGTTCATTTTTATAGGCAAATAATTTCCTAAGCTAATTGCGTTTTTAGTACATGACACATATGTTACACATGAAAATTAACTGTTGTCAGAAACTGTTGCGATTGTTTTAGTAGCGTGATAAAAGGAATGAGGTAGGTTTTACAAAAAAAAACTTGGATTTTATTTGATGATTGCATTGTTTATATTCAGCTGTGACATTTATATTTAGAATAAATCTCGTATTTTAGTCCATCGTTTAGCAATCGCATCACCAAAAGGATGCAAAAATCTCCTAATTTACGTACAATACAAAAAGTCCACCACAATAATATTTGATACAATTTTATTCATACGTTTTCAACTTATCTTGGGGAAAAGAAAGTAAAATAAAAGACAACATTAACGTGATAAAAATAGACGATGTAATTCGTTTTTTAGCAATAAAACAATCTCAAAATAGGAAGCGTTTTTTTTGTATAAAAATAATCCTTTTTTACAACAAACATAATTTGAATTATTTTTGTATGTAAAATGTAATAGGATTTGTGCAAATTACAAACTTTTCCGCAAAGTCCTCGATTTTAAATAAATTTGAAATAAATGCATTGGTTTGCTGCTTTACACCATTATTTTGATGTTATACCTATCTTAGACGATTTATGGCATTCGATAATAATTATCTTATGTTTTCCAATAATTATATGTGCATAAAAAATAGTGTAATGTTCCTAAATGCAATGTGTTTGTAAAAATTCGACCGCAAATTATTAACGTTTACAAAACAAACGTTACAAAGAATTTATAAAAAAGAAAACTATAAAACTGTTGAGTTTTGATTTTCGCTTGATATAATTTTGAAAGAGCTTGTTTGGATGTGCAAATATTGGTTTTAGTACCAGGAAGAAATCATTTGCCACAATTACACAGTGGAAGATATAACGTCGGTAACGTCAGAAACCCACATAGTCCCTACTTTATCATGTATTTTAAAAAGGGCGACATCATAATCATGAGAAAAAGCGATTTGAATTGTAGCTACGACAAGGGGAACACAGCAATGAACATTCAATTGCTGTTCAAAAACTATTTTGCCAACTTAACCATGCTAACCATTGAAGATCATCGGTTCAATAACGTCTTTTTAAAGCGGAAAAACACTATCAACTATATTTTAGGAAAGATTTAAAAAAAAAAAGGTTGAAAGTTCCATGTTCAGGCTGTAAAGGAGACATATTCTAAAGGTTGTCGTGGTAGTGCAGTAAATATTGAAGAAACCAATTCTAGATGGTATTTCAGAAAAAAAAAATATTAACGGTTGTTCGAAGTTGAATTATCATTTAAAATATTGTGTTTACACATTCGAACACAAAGATTATAAAAAGTGGTAATTGTTGAACAGTAGAGGGGTTGGTAACATCTTCAAATTGCTTCTAAAGAGTAAGGGGAACATTAAAATCATTCTTAAAAAAATTGTAAACAGTCGAATCCGTGGTCTTTTATTTGACGATGAATAAATACAATGAAGACTGTAGAGGAACTTGATTATATTTCGAATAGGCTGTCATTTGTGTTATGTTTTACACTAATATAATTGAACTGGAGACACCTTAATAGTTTTGTTTTTAATGTTTGGATCTTCATTGCAACATAATACACAAATCATAGTAATATTTTATATTATTGTTACATTTGATTTGATTTTCTATGATCCCCTTTAAGCTCATTTGTCCCAAAGGGCCAGGTGAACTTTTCTCATCACTTGGCGTCCGTCGTCCGTCGTCGTCGTCCGTCGTCGTCGTCTGTTAACTTATATAAAAATCTTCTCCTCTGAAACTACTGGGCCAAAATTCAACCAAACTCGGCCACAATCATCATTGAGGTATCTAGTTTTAAAATGTGTCCGATGATTCCTCCCACCACCCAAGATGGCAGACATGGCTAAAAATAGAACATAGGGGTAAAATGCAAGTTTTGTCTATTATTTGGAAAATTGTTATAAATAAAGAAAATCTGACAAGGGCAGAAATGCTCAGAATGTTGAGCTCAACCTATTGTCCAATTATGTCAAAACTGTCAGACGATTTCTTATAGGAGTTATTGCCCTTAAATAACAAATTTTACCATTTTTTCCTTGTTTGCCTTTTATCTTGAAAACTATAATAGATAGATAAAACTTTAAACTGCAAAAAATATCAGCTAGACATTTTCTACAAATAAGTGTAATGGTTGAAATCGTCAGTCGACTTTTTATTAGAGTTATTGCCCTTTGATGACTACTTTTTACCAAATTTTTGCGTTTTGCCTTATATCTTAAGAATTACAATAGATAGATAGAAACTTAAATAGGCAATCATGTTCAGCAAGACAAGATCTACAATTAGTACAATATGGTGGAAATCCTCCTTATTTGAGTTATTGCCCTTTAATGACGATTTTTACCATTTTTGTGCATTGTGCCTTATAAGATAAAAATATAACAGATAGATAGAAACTTAAATAAGCAAAATTGATTAGCAAGACAAAATCTACTAACAAGTCAAATTTTGCCGATATAGATGGTAGACTGTCACTATTTATAGCCTTTAATAAAGGATTTTTGTTTACCCTCTTTTGTGTTTTGAGCAAAAACTAAAGAAGATAGAGATAAACAAAACGGACTCAATGACCAGCAATACTACATCAACAAAACAGAGAATTTTGTCATTAATTCTATTCTCTCCTACCATGTTGGAGAGTGTCATATTTGAATATGCATATAGACCAAGGTGAGCGATAAGGCTCTTTAGAGGTTCTAGTTATATCGAAACAAAACTGATAGCCGCATAAAATTATATGGCTTTTATCATTTGATGGATATTCACAATCACAGAGTACAATTTACTAATGTTTGGCGTTTCAAATACAAGAAATTTAGTTAATTCGATAATGTTTTGTAAATAATGACATTTGAAAATATTTTTAAATCATTCAAATAAATAATGATTAGATATAAGAAGATGTGGTATGAGTGCCTATGAGACAACTCTCCATCCAAGTCAAAATTTATAAATGTAAACCATTATAGGTCAAAGTACGGTCTTCAACACGGAGCCTAGGCTCACACCGAACAGTAAGCTATAAAGGGCCCCAAAAAATTACTAGTGTAAAACCATTCAAACGGGAAAACCAACGGTCTAATCTATAATAATTGTCTACACCTGGCGTACATTACCGAACCTTGTGTTGGTACAATTTTCCAAACTGTTTGTTTTTTCTGTTCTCCAACGCAGCTTATGATATTAACACTGTTTTGATGACAAATTGTGTAAACGAAGCGTGCGTCTGACTCAATTCGTCCAGTTTATATATTGAACTGAAAAACAGTTGATTTTGTACAACATTAAACATCGTATTTTTCATAAAAAGGTAAATCAACAAAAATGAGGTCTGATGCTGGGTTTTGCTTTCAGAAAAATCTGATAGAGATTCTTAACATTTATGTGTGTTATATTTCTGTATTGACACCTGCAATTGATATAAACCAGATACTAGTATATTAATTGTTATGCATATTGAGATTGATATTTTATCTTGTTAGCATACCTCAATGTATCATACCATTCCGTTTGTTTTCTTCCAATAGTGCTTCTGTTTTTACAAAGAGTTACGATATACTATAAGTTTAATATATCTACAAATATTTTAGATTCTTGGTTTTATTGTTCTTGCAACCTGTCACATCATACTGTTACCCTTACTGATGGTCACTATGGAAACTCGTCCGTTGCGGTGGTAAGTTGTTGAGAATAAGATAAAGTAATGAGATCAGTGGTAATGTCCGAACACTGTGAAGGCGGTCTTAAGATGCCTAATATTTACTATTTTTGCAATATTGTAAAAATTGCTTGGCTATATGAATTATTCGATCCACAAAATAACTCATCTTGGGAAGTTTTGCTGCTAAGTTATATACAAAAATGTGGGGAAGACAAAATTTTACACTTACGTCAATATGGATTACTTTATTTATTTAGAAAGTCAAACCCTTTTAGCATGATTTACTGGTAAAGTTTTCCAAGCAGCGAAGAGGTTTCAAGTGGAAAACAATACTTATATTCTTGCCTAAATCATATGGCTGAACCCATATGGCTGAATCCAAACATCATAATAGATGGCAAGATGATTTTAAAGCTCAAATATATTGTATTCTTGATCAATGATCTGGTGTCAGATAATAATACTTTGTTTTCATATGAAGAAGTAGAAAAAAGTATATAATATCAATACTAATTTTGTAAAGTTTAATGGTATTATTAGCGCTATTCCAAATAGATGGCAGGTATGATTGAAGGTAGTTCTAAATTGGATAATATTTAAAAAAAAATGGTATATAAAGTTAAAAAGGGACCAAAATCATGTAAATATTTCTATCAATTATTTTAGAAAGATAATAGTATTAGCGTTATCTTCCCGTAATTAATTGGAAATAGATTTGAATACATTGAAGATTGAAATACCTGTGACTCGTTTTTACAAAATATTCATTTCAAGATTGTTCATATGATTCTACCATTTAATTTATTTTTATTGATATGCAAATTAAAAGAAGCTAAACTATGTACATTTTGTTAAGAAATTATTTTTGGGGAATGTAATGTAGTTCACAATTTCTGGCTGTCGATGACATACTGGATGAGGTGCATCAGGGGATTTTGTCAATAGAAAAAACAGTAAATAATATTTTGTTGCTATTTAAATACTATGTACACAATTGTAAATGTAAGAATATTTTGTCCAAACAGTATGGTCGTAAAGAATATTTAAGATATTGGATTACTATAGAAAAAAATGCTTCTTACCCCGTGCAGAAAGAGTAAAACTAGATCAGTAGTGGCAATTCTTAGTTGTCTAAATCAATTGCAATACATATATATCTTATTATATATTGATGACCTGATCGATCTTACAAGTGTTACCTGATTCTTATAATGTAGTATGCAATTTCACATGTCTCATCATGAAAAAGCAAAAAAATTAGAAACCAAAATTTAAGATAATGAATACAAAACTATCATCATTTAGAAACAGCCATGAATTCACTTTGTGATGTATTATATGTCCATATTAAATAGTTAATCGTCCAAAAACTGTAGATATAATCAAATATCGGAAACTAAATCACAATTTTATAAAAATCGAGAAACACTAAGATATTGCAAAACTACTGGCGAGGGTTTTGTTTTGATTGATGTACATTTAAATTTTGGAGAGAATTAACTATTTTTTATATAATTCGTCTCTATCAACTTTCCAATCTCTATCTGTAGATGGACAACATGTATATACAAGTATTAAAAAAAATAGTACAGTAAAACCACTGAACTCTTAATTAGCGTATAATTCACTGACAATATTCAACAAATAATTCGTTGTAAAAATGCTTGCAAATACATATGGCAAAATTTAAATAGTTTGTAGATATAATTTCAATGCAAACATATGGTACTGGTTGCGTATATGTTACATATAAACACTGCATGGTATGCCATTTGCTATGCACCAACTCTGACCAAGGCTCCGTGTTGAAGGCCGTACTTTGACCTATAATAGTTTACTTTTACACATTGTGACTTTGATGGAGAGTTGTCTCATCGGCTATCATACCACATCTTCTTATATCTATTAGCCGTATTATAGATCTGTAATTCTACCGATTATGTCCTATTTCCTATACTAACATTTTTTTGATAGTGAATTCACATGGCGGATGATGCTTGCATACCAGGAGACGCAAAACCTGCCTCATCCGGTTAATTTCCTTTTGGGGTCCATGCGATTCCCTCAAGTGTCTGTGTGTTACCTTAATTTGTCTCTTCTTATTTGCATATCGGTAAACTAATGTTTTCTTAATTTGCAAAACTTTTCAGAGATTTTAATTTTTATTTATAATATACAAAATATATGGATTCACATAAGCCATACCAGTGACACTCGAATAAAACAGTTGGAATATAAATTTGAAGAGCACGGACAATTTTCTGAACGGACAAATTTCTGAAGGCGAAAGATACTAAAGGGACAACTCATAAGTCGAAAATAAACTGACAACGCCAAGTCAAAAAAGAAGACGACAAACAGATAAACAACAGTACACAAAACACAACATAAAAAAAAACTAAAGACTGAGCAACACGAATCCTACAAAAAAACTGGTGAAGATCTCATATGCTTCGGAAGGGTAAGCAGATCCTGCTCCACTTGTGGCACCCTTTATGTTGCTCATGTTAGTAAAACCCCGATGAAAAGTCTAATTTGGAATTTCAAATTCGGGAAAGTGGACAGGATTGTAGTAACGACAATTGGAACTTATCCGTCGTCATCTCTGAAACGGATATTCTACAACGGTCAAGGAATTCGTGATAGCGGTCGTAATATATACAAAAGGAAGATTTCAACATCCCTTCTTGGAACTCCCGGTTAAGTAGCTTATTTGTGGTAGGAAATAGAAGCTTTACAATATCGTTTCACCTGGGAGATATATACTCCGTATGGAGGGCTCCTGATATATTGCTACATTGAAAGGGAAAGTTCACAATTGTGAAGACGAAATTAATTCTGTTGTCGTAAAATTTGTTTTTTTCTTTTTTTTCGAGAAGTTGTGTTAAAGACAGCTTAGGCCTACTGTGCATGGGGTAGTTAAACCGTTTTGCTTATTCATAATTACAAAATTTAATTTTCAGAAAATTAACTTATCAATGAAACTTAACGTCAACACAAATATGCTGACTACTGGACTGCTTATACCTTCCGGCACAATTTTTCATTAACAGGGACATAATCATTATATTTTCAAAAACTCATCAAAGATAACAGGTTTATATTTTAATACATTAATCGCGCGTGTTGTCGTCGATAGACACACTAGTGGCACTCAAATCAAAATACTAAGAAGGCCACATTAAACATGATATTGATGAGCATTTGCAAGTAAAAAATTTCGAAAATCACACAACAGGAAATCGTGTTATTCAGGATGGAACGTATAATAAAAGAAACAGCAATATTCGTAAACATTGATCAAACATGTCCTGTTTTTATTCACAATATTTAACCTGCATCAAAACCAGCAGTTTCATATACCAGGATGGATCTTTTTTCGAAAAGTTTTGCCAGCATCAATCAATAGTAGCCATACATTGTAATGAAAAATATATACCAATATTATGAATGGAAAATTTGGTAATTCAGGATTGATTGTATAAATGAAAATACACCAATATTGTTATACATTGACTAATGATTAGTTTCTGATTTAACTTATATTCTAAACATTTTTTTCTGGTTTTTCAAACATAGAAAAAGGATTGAAAATCAGCAGTTTTGATACCTAAGGATGGTTTCGGTAAGAAAAATGTTTTGCCAGCATCAATTAAAATTGGCAATTTTTGAAAACTATGTGTATGTCGATCGACACATAAACATTTGATATACATTATTACATACAAGAATGTTTATAAATGTACACATAGCTTAAAAATTGGTATATATAATTATAATATTTGAAGAATATAGTATTTATTGAAAAATACTGAACTCTTAATTAGCGTATAATAGCACTAACAATCCGAAATAAATAATTCATTATGAAAAATGCTTGCATTGCGTATAGCAAAAGGAAAATAATTTGTAGATATAATTTAAATGCAAACATATGGTACTGGTTGCACATAGTTCAGAGCATTTGTATGTATATATTAACGTGTTGTTTTCATTATATATATTATATATATATATATAAAATATTTGAATAATATTGTATTTTAAAGAACTGAAGAAAACCAACAGTACGATTAAATAATCAAAGACTCTAATGAAAACAGGTGAACACAAAGTTCATAGGTCTGATCAGAAGCTGACCTATCTCTCTGACCAGTCAAATGCAGACCTATCCACAGTAATTTTAGGATTTATTTTAGGATTTATTATGTTATATACTTTTTCAACGATTTTAACAAAAAAGTAAGGAAACTCATCAAGCTTCAAGAAATGATTCCCAAATACAGACATGTCCTTCATTTTAGCATCAATCTGGATATCTTTTACATTGTTAAATAAAATTTCAATGTTAAACACGTAAACTGATGTAAAATGATATAACCTTCTCGTTTTTGTAAAATGTCAATAACGATTCAGAAATATTGATAAATACAAAGCCTTTCATATCTTTTGAAAAAAAATATCTAAACTATAGTCATAAGCCTCTTGCCTTTGTTAGTCTTGTATGATTTTTAATTTTAGTTCATTTATATGTTTTGGAGTTTAGTATGACGTCCATTATCACTGAACTAGAGTACACATGTGTGTTAAGGGGACAGCTGAAGCACGCTTCCGGGTGCGAGATTTTCTCGCTGTGTTAAAGACACATTGGTAACCTTCGGCTGTTTTCTGCTGTTTGGTCGGGTTGTTGTCTTTTTGACACATTCCCCATTTCCATTCTCAATTTTATAAAGTTTAAAGACTGTAAAATGTTTCGATACAATAAAAAAAACCTGTGTAAATGAATATAAAACGCTGCACTGATGAATGTATACTACTTTAAATAAATATATTTTCTATTACGATCAACTCCGACATGCAGCTATAAATTCAACTTATACCACTTTGCCTCATATTCTTGTTAAGAAAAAAATCACACACCTAATTAAATGGGCATTTAAAAAATCGGAATGCGAATACATATGTTCAAACTCTTTAGGTCATTTTTAGTAGCAACAAACAAAAGAGCTATGTCAATTGGTCATGCTTTGATACTATATCTGCCCTTGAATTTTTACTTGATAACATTTTTGTTCACTTATGAGATTCCGTATATCGTCAAGTTATCGGAATTCCAATGGGGACTAACTGTGCACCAATTATTGCGGACCTGTTTTTGTATTGTTATGAGTTACAATTTATGACTAAAATCAGCAAAGACCCATCGAAACAACATCTGATACAAAAATTTAACAATACTTTTAGATATTGGATGATATATTGGCTCTCAATAATGACGACTTCAGTGTGTATACTAAAGAAATTTATCCTGTTGAACTTACTTTAAATAAAGCTTATACTAACAATGACCACTGTCCTTTTCTCGATCTTGATATCTATATCATTAACGGGAAGCTTAATACAAAAATTTATGATAAAAGAGATGATTTTTCATTTCCTATCGTTAATTATCCATTTTTAGATGGTGACGTTCCCTTGTCAACATCTTATGGTGTTTATATATCTCAACTTGTACGATTCGCTCGTGTATGTAACAACGTATTAGATTTTAGCGAGAGAAATTTACATATTACTGAAAAAATTATTACACCAGGGTTTTCGATATCATAAAATAGTCAAAACATTTACTAAATTTTATCATCGGTATAAGGACATCATTCGTAAATATAACTCAACATGCAGACATCTTATACGTTCGGGTATTTCACATCCAATCTTTTATGGTAATATTCTTTACAAAGCACAAACATGTCAGTATTCACCTCAAAAGCTAACAAAACCTTTAAACAGACTTATTAAGAAGGGATATAGTTACGATACTGTTGTCAGGTCATTAAAGATTGCATATTTTGGCTTTAATATTGATTCACTTATAGGGTCTTTGCATCGGAATTAAACATATTTATTCTAAAACCAGTTGTTGGCATGACACGGGTTATGTTCTTCTCATATATTTTATGATGGTATAATACTAAACCCCTAACAGGAGGGAATGTGCCTGATATTCATATGATGAAGACATAATCTTTCAATCAGTTTAATTGAGGTCTGGAGCTGGCATGTCAGTAACTGCTAGTAGTCTGTTGTTATTTATGTATTATTGTCATTTTGTTTATTTTCTTTTGTTTCCTATTCTGACATCGGACTCGGACTTCTCTTAAACTGAGTTTTACTGTGCGTACTGGTGTACGTTTGTTTTTTCTTCATTGGCTAAAGGTAAAGGGGGAGGGTTGAGATCTCAAAAAACATGTTTAACCCCGCCGCATTTTTGCGCCTGTCCCAAGTCAGGAGCCTCTGGCCTTTGTTAGTCTTGTATTATTTTTAATTTTAGTTTCTTGTGTATAATTTGGGATTTAGTATGACGTCCATTATCACTGAACTAGTATACATATTTGTTTAGGGGCTAGCTGAAGGACGCCTCCGGGTGCGGGAGTTTCTCGCTGCATTGGAGACCCATTGGTGGCCTTCGGCTGTTGTCTACTCTATGGTCGGGTTGTTGTCTCTTTGACACATTCCCCATTTCCATTCTCAATTTTAATTAATAAAGAAAATTCTTGTTAAAGATTTTTCTTGAAATTCTACAATTGTTGCCGTCAAAAATTCTGCATTGTTAGTATTGACGTGATAACGAAACAGTGTGGGATCTGTTAGTCAAAGACAATATGAAAAATCATCAACAAATCATTGTTATATATTGCCGGTCTCTATTATATACTCGTAATGAAGTTATTTATAGACATTTTCTCAGATTGAACATTATAATTTCATTGAAAAAAATTACAGCCGACTACTAGTTTCTCGTTGATAGTTGTCTCATTGACAATGATCATACCCCATCTTTTTTTATTTTATTTTGGGCTATGGAGTTGTTCAAACATAGTGTAGAATCTAAACAATAACGTGTAAAAAATATTTTTACATACAAAATACAGCTACGAGCATCACCACAATTCAGCATTCCTTATCCTTGAGAAGTCATAAATTTCAATTACCTACATCATGGTATATTCCCGAGTTTGATGTTATTCGTAAAAATGATATTTGGTCGTAATGCAAAACGTAAAATAATAAAATCAGAAAAATAAAAAAAAATAATTGAATAACATTAAGTGGTACATTAAGTGGTTCTCACTGGACACATGAATTTCATTGTTTATTCATAAATTCCTGCGTCGTCTATGTTGATATGCTTGTAGATTCTGTTACGGTCATCTGCTTTTCACATTTGATTATATAAAGACAATTAACGGAGTTATGATTGATTGATTGATGTTATCTTTCAATAAAACAAAAATAGTGTTACAGACCTATAAAAATGAACATTTCTCTTCTTCAAAAGAATTTTAAAATGTTTCAAAATTTGGTATCCAAAAAATATTCGCATGTCGTGAATTTGAAAAATATTCATTATGTGTTATAATTTATCATCTGTTCATGAAATTTGCTTCTGATATAACTAATTACGTTTACATCGTTCGCATTTCGGGGTTATATGGCGGAACACTTAACCTGTCGGCAGGATAACAAAATCAGGGGTTTTCTTTGTATTTAATAAACTAAACGCTTTAAATAAAGAAAACTCTTTTCTTTTAATGTGACTCACCGAAATGGTTCTACCATGTGCACCACGACGGGTGCCACTAGTGGAGTAAGATTTGCTCACCCTTCTTTAGTTTTATATGTTGTGTTTTCTTTACTGTTTTTGTCTTTTGGTCGTTTTTTATTTTTTTTCGCATGGCCTTTTCAATATGTTTTCGACGTTTTTGGTATCTCTCGCTTCTCTTTTGTTATTATTAAGAACTTTTGATTTTAGATTGTATCATTTGCATGAAGTTTTATTTCGATTTTGTTTCTTATTCTGTTAATGTTTGATCTGTCAGTTTTCCGCATATGATAATCTTTCCTTTCCAACACATAATTAAATCACTTGCATTCAAAATCTTCTTATAGTTATTCTTACACAAAACTGTACTACTTGATTTTCTGTACAAAGAGATACAACCTTAAATGCATTATGAATTATGTTATATTCTACATAAAAATAAAGGGATGTGGTATGTTCCAAGTTCCCTTCTTACTTTTTATATGGACTCGTTAGTAATCGTAGAGCTCATTGGTTTGTGAATTCCGATGGCATAGATGAACTGCGATTTTCAATATTCAAAGAAATGAAAAGTTCCTAAACGCTGACTAGGCGCTGATTAACATTAAAACTGATAATTATTAAATGAATTCAAAAATGTGTCCACAACATTATACTTTCGATTGATATTTCTTGCACGGTAATGTTTTGAGGGGGAGAAAAAGGGGGTTCAGTAAACGGGAAATAACAGATAAAAGTTTTTTCATTTACACATTGCTTGAAAATGAATAAATTTTAACATTAACAAGACTTTTTGACTTCTTTCCAAAATAAGCTCTCCATATAAAGCAAGTGCATTGTGACTGCTGTACCCCTATTTTTGACATTTTATCTATTATGTCTGTTTGTTTTGTTCACACATCGTTGTCAATATAATGGAATTTTATGCGACTGTCGTACAAGTGAGAGGTTTAGCTAGCTATAAAATCAGGTTTAATCCACCATTTTCTACATAAGAAAATGCCTGTATCAAGTCAGAAGTATGACAGTTGTTATCCATTCGTTTGATGTATTTGAGCTTTTGATTTTGACATTGGCTTAGGGACTTTCCGTTTAGAATTTTCCTCGGAGTTCGGTATTTTTGTTATTTTACTTTTTACCACTAGTAGACCACATAAAGGTCTGATTTTGATACTCGAAATACAAATACTGGAATTTTTAAGCTCTGGATCTCGTGGTCAACTCAGATGCAAACCTTTTGAAAGTTTATTTTTTTGTCAGTCAGAAACAGTCCTTCTTTATATAAACTCTGCCTTCTATGTTACCTTTTTTCCAAGGACTGATCGGAACTACAGCAGTCAAATTTGTGCGTAATTAATTATTTTGCCACTGAAATTTAACAAATACATCAATTTGAAGTCATAAACCTTTAAAATTTACGTATTTGAACTAAAATGGTCTTTTTACTCATAGTTTTTGGAACAGCATAACACAAACGGATATTTTACACAAATTTTACCATTATAAAAAATTATTTGTATTGGTTGCACAGTATGCTAGTGACCTAATACGATATAAACGGGGTCAGTAAATTTTATATTGGGCGAGAGCGAGAATTTGCTGACGCCGTATATACCGTTTTGATGTCACAAGCACTGTGTAACGAATTTATCTTACCAACTCTCATAATATTTGGAGTTTAGACGTAGTTGCAAACATTGATATCACAATTTTAACACACCATGAAATAGAACTTTTAGTTATTTACAGTGAGAAAGTCAGCTACATTAAGACATGCTGATGTCTAAAAGCATGAAAACTATACAATTATCTATGTTGACAATGTATGTTATATTGGGAACAACACCATTCTATTTTTTTAAAAGTAATGCAAGTCTACTATGACCGTATATCAGAAATAAAACACCCCCACTGATTTAATACTAATTTTTCACGGTTTCCACGTGCTCGTTTTTACAAATGATATTCCTAGAAGTGTATAAGATGTAAGATTAGTTTGACAGATTGATGTCATACGAAACTTTGAAGTGTTTATTTGGTATATATTTTTTTTAAATTTTAATGGGCCAAAAAGTAGCATCATCATATTTCCTCCTTTGACCAGTCAAATTCTGATAATCAACTTCAATTGCTCTTTAGTTTATGACTGCACTATGTCTGTTGAATAATTACATGAACAAATAAGAAATGTGTTAGATAAATAGTAATATATTTAAAACGGCGATGAATTCCTTGAATATCTAGTATTAACGCAATAACCTCGGTATTTTACATTTGTAGATTGCATTCATGATCAGTGTAAACAAAGGCAACTTAAACATAAGTGTACTCATCCAGCCCGCACAATTATACTTTTCGATTTGTAAAAAAGTGAAACATAATCACAAGTTTATGACCAATTTCTAGAAGACTGCAATATGGATAACACGTAATTGTATATTTCAGGTTTTATAAGCAATACAAACTGCCTTTCATGAAAGTTTGTATTAATTTGGTAAGTTATGATGCATTTTAAGGTTACATTGTATCTGCAACAGTTAAACAAAATATATCTCATGATATAGATTAAGACAAAACAAAACTTCGATATTGAATCTTTCTACTATTATCATAGAAAATAGAAAAAAAACATATTTCTATTGCTATTTATTTGCCAAATATAATTAGAAGTAGAATTTTAGGATTTTTTTTTTTTTACGATGAAATTGACAAATACTTTCATACAATGTAGATATGCTTGTCTATGTTCTCTGAAGCTTTAATGGAATGGTAATGTATGATCATTTGTTGAAATGTGCTTCTGGAAGAGATGAAACACAATCATTAGTGTTGTCCTGTTACATATGCAGATAGTAAAAACCACGTTTTTTTGTATATAAACTTATCCCACACAAATATCGTGTATGCTACTATATATTCAATTGTGTTGTATGTTACAAAACATGTTAATGGTGATTAGTATTGCTTATAAGATCTTTTTAAATAAACATTATGCAAATACATACCATTGGAAAGATAAGTTTGGAAAAAAATATTCGCTAGCAATGCAGTGCAGCATTTTTTATATATCTCAAATTATTGAGGATTTTTGTACTCATAGATATGTTCAATTTCTGTAAGCTTACTGTTTATAAAATGTTGAATTGCCAGAAATACTTAGATGACTCTACCCTTTCGGGAACAGATTGCATTAGCTATATTTGGCATACCTTTTTTGTGGAAATTTCGGTGTTACAACCTTAACAACTTCGTATTTGATATGGCTTTCGAACTGGTCTGATTCGAGCGCCGTTTATGAAGAGGAAACGTACCAAACTCATTGCCTAATTTCTTTCATATGCCTGCTGTACAAATCTGATAGACCGAAATCGGTCATGCGCTTTAGTTATAGGTTAAATAATCGGGTTAATAAAAAAAAAAAACCTGATGTTGCCTTAATAATTCTGTAATCACAGTACTTTACAGTTTCTTTAAATGTGGCGCCCGGTCAAACATATGCATAATAGATTAGGCGAAGGCAAATTAATACGCTTCCTTTTTTATTAAAACAATGCAGTGGCCTCATATAAGGAACAAAATCTTAGCTCTTGTACAACCTTGATATGTGTTCGTCATAAGAATATTTTAAGTAATCATTTAAAAAATTGCGGAAGATTCGTTGTGCGATTCACGATTTCGATAACTAAAATATATTTTATTGTATATTTTCAAAGCTTGGATTCCTGTCTCTTCTTCTTGCCTATGCATACATGCTGCTGTTTGATTACAGCAAAGATGGAATTTCCCGAACAGACTATTTCATAATCACTTGGATGGTGAGCTTTTTCTTGGACGAAAGCAAACAGGTATTCAATTATTTTTAAACTTAAAAATTATATTTTGGTCGTTTTCGTAATGCAAGTAGGCTATCCGCTGTAACCTCTATTGGTAGTGTCGTCTAGAAGAGTAAAATAGCTTATCAGTGGATTTAGATATGTGTGGTAGTAAGGCATCCTAAATTTCTATCAAAGATAAGTACTAGTAATTCATTATTCATATAAGTATTTTTTTTTCAGATGGTATTGGTTTGCATAAGTTTTAGATATTTGCCCTATGTCAATTAAACTCACATAATAAACTTTTTTTTTTTTACTTAATTTCTTTAATCAGTTAACAAATTGTAACTAGAGTGACTGGGCATGTAATTTGTAAGCTGTTAGTTCCAGTTATATACTTTATACTCAAAATATTTAAAAGGGTCTACATTCTAAGTTTGAGCTTTCATAAGCTTCAGTATTAATATAAACCGTGTTACGTTTTTAAGCAAATTGTCGCAATCATACGAAACAAATGGAAATGTTACGTTGCTGACTGGTGGAACCGGTTAGACTGGATATCAATTTTAGTATATGCCACTGGAATGCTTTTGAAGATAGGCGAAAGACAAAATCAACAAGAAACATCGAAAGTTTTCTTAGTCGTAGCTTTTATGCTTCTCTGCATACGGATATTGCATCTGTTTTGTATGTCAGAGATTCTGGGTCCCAAGTTAGTCATGATTCGCAAAATGGTATGTATAAATACAATAACGAGTCCGTTATAATTTCATTGGTTATTACTTTTTTTCAATTGTCATTATCGGCTTACCTGTTGAACTGTGTAACAGGCGAACATATTAGCACCTAATTACTATATCAAGACTGATTTTATAAATTAAGAAATACAATTTCAATACCAAAAAAAAAAAAAAAAAAAAAATACGAAAAACATATGAAGATAACAAGATCAAATGTACTTACAACTACACACATATTTAATTTTGCAAAAGTAATATAAAGAGCGACACAAATGTTACTATTAAGAAAATAAACAGGGCATGTGATATCAGTGAGTTCCGTTTTATAACTTACGTATATATAAAAAAAGAAGATGTGGTATGATTGCCAATGAGACAACTGTCCACAAGAGACCAAAATGGCACAGAAATTAACAACTATAGGTCACCGTACGGCCTTCAACAATGAGCAAAGCCCATACCGCATAGTCAGCTATAAAAGGCCCTGAAATGACAATGTAAAACAATTCAAACGAGAAAACTAACGGCCTTATTATGTACAAAATGAACGAAAACAAATATGTAACACATAAACAAACGACAACCACTGAATTACAGGCTCCTGACTTGGGACAGGCACATACATACATAATGTGGCGGGGTACAACATGTTAGCGGGATCCCAACCTCCCCTAACCTGGGACAGTGATATAACAGTACAACATAAGAACGAACTATAAAAATCAGTTGAAAAGGCTTAACTCATCAGATGGACAAAATACAAGTGGACGTGGCAGGGTACTTGTACATCACAACAACAAAAGACACTAGGAACAAATCTGAGAGTACTCGCAGTTATCTGACAGCTAGTTCAAAGCCACTAACAACTAATAAAAAATCATGCATCTAAGACTAAATTATCAATCCGTACACATCCAACATCCAATGGATTTAGTGTAAAGACGTCATAAACAGTCAGAGAAAACATGACCTTGTGCAATGCCATGATACAAGTATCGACAGATTGTAGATCCATGAATGTGTATATGTATATAACATACTAGTAATATTTAGTTTGCTTTTAATTTACTGATAACAAAATCAATATTTATACCAATAAAACAATATTCAATGATCTTATTACAGTGTTGAATTGGTAACCTTTAGAATAAGTTTATTTAAAGGAGCGATAAGTTTACAAGGATCATTTCTAAATTTCCGGGCACTGTTAACAACATTTCCGTAAAAATGAGGATGTGCTATCCCGTTTGAAATAAGTTTTCTACAGGTACAACCAAACTTCAAAACCAAATCTTTATATCTATGGAAAAATTTAGTAAAGGTTTTCAGTAATTTATGGTAACGATATCCCTGTTTTAATAATTTACCAGTAATACATAGATTACGTTCGTTAAAATCAAAAACGTCACAACAGACACGGGCATAGCGAACGAGCTGTGAAATATAAACACCGTAAGATGGTGGCAAAGGAACATCACCATCTCAAAATGGAAAATTAACAATAGGGAACGAAAAATCGTCCCTTTTGTCGTAAATTTTAGTGTGGAGTTTCCCGTTTAAAACCGAAATATCTAAATCTAGGAAAATTTGATTTATTTAAAGTAAGTTCCTTGGGGTAAATTTCAGCAGTATATTGAGAAAATTCTTGATTATTTAACGAAAAAATATCATCAAGATAACGGTAAGTGTTGTTGAATTTATCAATTAAATGCAATTTCGACGGCTCTTTACTGAGTTTAGTCATAAACTGTGATTCGTAACAGTACAAAAACAAGTCTGCTATTAAAGGGGCACAATTAGTGCCCATAGGGATACCTACAACCTGTCGATAAACTTTGTTGCCGAAACGTACATAAATATTATCAAGGAGAAAATTAACAGCTTCAGTCATCTCATCACACCTCCAGTAAGTATATCTAGCATATTTACCTTTCTCATTAGAGAAGAAGGCTTTAAATGAGTGGCAGCAAATATATTTGCATTCAGCTTTACCAAACGACCATTTAATTAAATAGGAAAACTTTTGTTTGATAAGATAGTGTGGGAGTGTAATGTAAAGAGTAGAAAAATCAAAACTGTCAACAGAATCAAAAGGACCATCAAAAGCATGTAATTTATCTAAAACATCCAAAGAATTTTTTACACTCCAAAAATAGTTTATACCACTATGTTCATACATTTTATTACAATAGTTTATGATATAATCTGCTAATAAATTACTAGACCCAATAAAGCAGAAATGGCTTCTAATCTTTCATCCCAAATATCAGACGACTTTTTAATAAAATGACGCATACATCCCTCAGATAAGAATGAGCGGGTAGATTTCCTCTTGTTTTTTTTTATTTTTTTTTTCTCTTTCTTTTTCTACCCAGGAACGTGTCTTAGAATTTTACCGTATCACTGCATGCATTATTGCTAAATAATTTTAAAAAAATTAGAAATTGAGTCATTTTACATCACAAATAATTCAAGATGCAAAATTCCGGTTTAACACTGTTCAATTTATATGAGCCTGACCCAAAGACATTTTTCGTCTTGTTTTGATATTGCCTTTGCTTGGTATCTAATTTGATTTTATTTGCAGTTTTCAGATACGATTGCCTTCATGACAATCATGACAGTGATAATGATGTGCTATAATATATCTTTTCACGCACTTTTATATACTAACTCTGAGTTTAGTTGGTCACAGATAGAAAAGATCACACAAAATGGATACTGGATGTTATTTGGTGAACTGAACTTGGATGGGGAAAAAGGTAAACAAATATGGTTCTAGTACTGGCAAACAACTTATATTTTTAAATTTGGAGTCAATGTCAATGTTTTTTCTCACATTACATCTATTTGATTTATTTTCAAGAGAATAACTTGTATTTCTTTAAAATAATGAAACAGTTACTATATAAATGATCACTTTTAAAGTAAATCATTTCACTTAAGAGAATACGATACAGTTACAGGGGAGGTAATGACGTTGCTAACGTAAAATGTTTTTTTCGCGACGTCAAACTGTGACATATCAGAAAAAGATGCATTTTTCGACTGATTTTTATCATTCAAACTGATTGAACTTGAAAACGAGTCTATGGACCCCTATTTTTTTAAAATGACATTTGGTTTGATTACATATGAAGATTATTTGTACCAATTTTCATGAAAAAGTCAACAATGATTTTTTTTTAATTAGTTAAATATACAGCAAAAAATGCCGTTTTTTTCTAAAATCCTGAAACTTTGATAAAAACTAATTATTTCCAAAGAATAGTTATACAAATCTAGAGCATACTTATGTAAAGAATGTAAAGAAGATTTTCCAAATATTTTTACAAAAATCCGCTTGTGTTTATCTGTTGAAACAAAACAGTTAGGTATGTCTATCCAAAGGATAGAAATGTAAAAAAAATTTTAAAATGAGTAAATGTCTAAAATTTCGACCCCAGTTATTCCTTAAAATAGTACATGAAGGTATATTTGTTATTACATATTTGAATTGCTTAGGTGAAAAAAAGCTTGGATGCAAATTTTCGTCAAAAATTCATCGTTGGATCGAAACTGTATCGTATGCTCTTAACATTTACTTGAATAAAGGAAAAAAAATAAGGCTATAGACCAAAAGATTTAATACAATATACTGAAACTGTAAATGGATTATTTTCTTCTACTGATATAGATAGTCGAAAATTTAACTGTCTTAGCATTTCATTTGTTCTATTGCTTTTAATTTCTCTGTCGCTTATTGATTTCTCCTATTTATATTCCTCTCTTCCTGTAAGCATACCACGATGAGAATTGTTTGCTGTAATACGCGAGGTATTTCTGTCATACCTTAAAAAGACATATACAATTATCACCATTGAAATAAAATACAACATACTTTGTACATTAATGAACCACTGAAAAACATGTCATCTATCAGATATATTACTAATAACAACTTTCATCTAGTTCTTCAACAATGCCTGCAATTTGCTTGGAATATTGAAATGTTTGAAATACCATACACAAGATACATGTATTGCATTTTCATTTATTGGTGCCCTTGACAGGACAATGCGGGATATTCTAGTAATTTGTTGACATACCATTCCATTATAATGTATTGTGTTAAGTAGCCAGAGTCGAAAGTATATTTATGCAATGTAAACGGAGAATGAAACACTAAATATCGCACCATTATCTTAAATTTTCTACCAGAATTTTACATGTCCCTTGTAAAGTCATATAAATTCATTTTAGTAACTGTACCAGACTGCACATTCAACAAAACAGTGTTTGAATCTGGAGCCTTACAACAATGTCCTTCACAGCTTGGTTTATACCTTGTGCCTTACGTGAAAGCGTTCTATGGATTGGTAGCTGTAATATTATTGCTTAACCTGTTAATAGCAATGTACAGGTATATAATGCAATTACTACTTCAATAAGGTAAATGTATCAACTAACATCAATACATTTTCCGAGTTTTTATCGGCATATCTTTCGAAATCCTTGAACATTGTAAAAATGATTATTATAAGAATCTGTGATAATGCAGTCACTAGTTTATTGGTCTTTCCTCGCGTCTCAAAGTATCAATATTTCCGTCGTTGCATACTATTATAAATATGCTGACGCTATATATGGATACAATTCGAATATAACGACTAAGGCCAGTGTGTGTGTGTGTGTGTGTGTGTGTGTGTGTGTGTGTGTGTGTGTGTGTGTGTGTGTGTGTGTGTGTGTGTGTGTGTGTGTGTGTGTGTTATGGACCAACCCCTAAGTGGTATTCACTAATTTTGCAGTTTATTCATAAGATATTTTTTTCCAAGACTCATGCATTTCAATGTGTAAGTCCATGGCTCCTTTATCCATGTCATTTAGATGGTCATATAATTGAAATAAATATCATTAGTGCATTTGTATCAATTAAGTATAAATCGTCGAATCCTTATTTAAGAATTATTAATGGTTTTGATCATTTACCTGCATTTGCTGTTATAAATCTTATAAATTTAAGAAATGTTTCTCGCAATGCATAGCTCTGAATACATTTTCGTCTTTGGCTATTCGTGTTTTGGCTTTGTCGATAAAATCAAATTTTCAAAGTTTGTTTAAGATTTTATATTTTGAAATCTATTAACATCGAGCATCATTGGAGTGATAATTACAGTCATTTGTCGAACATGGGTCAATACAGTTGGCACCGCTAATATTAGGAAGCTAATCATTTAAAGATTTTCGTCTGCGACATTACGTCACTTAGTATATCACAAACTCGTAATGATAAACGTCAAAGATAATTGTTTATCTCTTAACGTACGGATGAGTTGTTTGTATCAGGAGCGCCCCTTAACATGAGATCCGGATCAGACTATCATTCAAGAACGTGAGGTATAAATTGAAATATGTGAACGCTATTAGATTAGACAAAGAGTATGTCACTGCTGATAAACGGAAAATAAATAATTGAAACACTGACGTCATCATGTTGGTTTGCCATTTATAATTAATAAATCGGACTCTATGACAAGGAATAGTTCAATACATGTATTTGAAGATAAATTCCGGTTGTCAGTAGTATTTTTCATTCCAATTTTTCATTCATATAAAAGTAAAAAAGCACCAACCGAAACTTATATAAATAACTTGGCAAAATGTTTGTTTGTTTTGAAATATTTATTATGACTCTGATTAATATGAGTTCTTAAAACGATAGATTTATGGTGTCCACATTTCGTATACATTGGAATATCGACTGCTAATTTAAATACATATAATCTAAACATCTAAACAAAAAATGTTGTCGATCGAAAATCCAGCATTTTTCATTGATGACATCTTATTCGGTGTAATTGTTGCTGAAATTCAAATCAGTAAACGTTATTGTGGTTCAAAGGGTGGCGTTACTATCTTCAACGGTTGCTTCGGTCATATCACACACTAAAAAGGTGAATAATAAGTGTTTCGTATCATTTTGTTTGCAAATATTTAAATTACATTACGGAGATATCAATAATTATCGTTTAAATTCGAATATTTGTGTAGAAGAAATTTCCTTTTTTTTTACAAGTAACACATTTAAAGAGATTCACGAAAAATCGGAATTTTATTGGTCACAGCTACAGAACGACTTTCTTGAAGAATACAGTATAAAAACAATTTTTCCAATACATGTTCAGTTACTTGTTTTGCCGGTTATCATCACGCATGTATTCATATGGTTGTGTACTTATCTTGGTGGGAAATTGTACAAAAAGTGTTGCAAAGATGGATACGAGTTTCATTATTGGAATGAGGAATTTTATCTTTGGAATGATGATTATGAAGACGAAGCAACTCTTAATCGTGGTCCTATGTTTGTAAGAGGTAAATGTTTTATCATATTATGTCTAAGTACTAATTTATAATGTTGTTTTTTGTCTTATTCAAAATTTTCAAACCGCAGCCAGTCATTAATACGAATGGTTGAAGAAGATAATACCACTTTTTGGGGTTATGGAATTATAGCCGGATTGAGTAGTTCCATTGAGCAAAACAAATTGCCCTTTTATAATTATTTTTTTAATTAGGTTCCAGCAGCATATTGAGAACATATGTTCAAAGTGGTGTTACTTTACATATAACAAACCTTTTAGTGCATTTTCATTGTTATTCAACGCATAACAATTACCCACGATACCTTGGATGATACCATTTCATTAGGATACATTTTGTTTACTTTTTGTACTTCGAGCTTATTAGCACGATGTATGTCTGAGGTTAATTTAACTGAAAATTAATCGGTCATAACTAAGTAGTCACGCCATCTCAGAATTAGGGGGTGAAAAATAGAATTAGGAAAAACGGCCAGCGAAATACCATAATTTACAAATTCAAAGAAATAAAGTGCCTCTGGTTGATTATCTCCGGTTGATAATCTACGGTATTTCAGCGGAATTTCAAACTTGTTCGAAACGGAAATTCTAGCTGTAATAGGAGTTACGAATTTATTAACAAAAATAACTGCAAATAGTGGCCGCTATTTCCTGCTAATTCTTTTTGTTTTTGGCATTCTTCTACCACGAAGAAAGAAAAGGGAGAGTTAATAGCGTAGATAAAGATTTTGATCATGATTCAATATTATTCCACGTTTTTCCCTTGTCAACGCTTCAAATTGTACACATGTGTTTCAGGTCAACCCATTTCATATCTCGTCATAAAATATGTATGACATATTTTCCATGTGACTTAATCAATTAATCAGATTCATTTAGTGATGTATAATAATAGGTCTTCTAAATGTTTCAAACTGATATCAATTTTTTATATATTTGATTTGTTAAGCGAGGGTTACAGTAGGTATGCAATTTTTGATTTTGTATTTTTATGGATAGTTTTAAAGATGTTTATAATAGGAGATCCAAAATATCAAAAATACGATAAAATTGTTGGTAAATTAAACCAAAACGATCGATTATGTTTTATCTAAATTCAATTGTTTATGATGGTAACTTAACATCCAGATGAATCTTACATACAATTCAATTAAACGGTAACGTTGTTCGGATTTTAAATTGGACCAATGCTAAAATAAAAATGCCAAAATGGGTGTAAAGGCAACATACAATGGGACCGATTTATAATATGGTGTTTAATGATCAATAATGGAGTCATATTTCATATTTCAATCGTGTAAAGACTTTTATAATTTTTATTTGTTTTACCAATAGCAAGAAGTTCTGCAATTAACGTAATTTTTTTTTTTTTTTTTTTTTTTTTTTTGTATCACATAACGTAGTCCACATTAGAGTTTACACTATATCCTATCTAGCCAATCTAGGTAAAGGAGAGTAGAACAGAAAACAATCTTCACAAAGTGGCCGTTACTCATTTGTTGCAACTAATAACTATGGCAGTCTTTTCTTGGTGACAAAATTAGCTTTTGCAAGTTTTTTTCTATCAGGTTTAGTTTTCATTCAGGCAAATAATTATAAAAATTTGTTTTATGGGCACGAATTTCAATAAGGGTTCAAATTATTTTTGCCGTTTCATTTAATTGTAAAAGTTTAATCATTCAACTGTTTTGTAGATCATCTTATTTCCCCCTCAAAGAGTATATTCAAATGATTATTTAACTCGAAGAGAGCGTAAAACTATCACTACACTAGGCATCTGCTGTACGACATCACCATGTCGACAGGATGTAGCTGCGTATTCATACATCCGAACATCCAAACGGACGAAACAATTTGGTAAAGGTTTACTGTTGGATGGGACAAGTCCACATATATCAATACCTATATAACAAAGTCTACCTTTAGGGTTTCGAATGAATAAATGGAAATAATGGTATACATTAATAAGACAGCAAAGTCACGATAAAGACAAATCAAACTTTTTATAGTCAACATACAGTGTTCTATAATAGAACGATGTCAATACAGAATATCAAGCTCAAAACCGCCCCTTGACTAAGAAATAAGGAGTTAATTTAATATTATTCACCATGAAAGATATCCTTACAGAAAAGAGAACAGTCTGTGTGGTTGAAAAATATCACATGCACTTTTTTATTGTCGATCAATGGCGATCAAAGAAAGTTTAATAAAGACAAGTACAAGACAAATACTTCTCTATATAGTTAAGGTAGAATAAAGGATGATAGTGGATGTATATTTAAGTTAAGCTTCAAATTAAACGCATATTCAGGACGAAAACATATAAATGTAATATGTATATTAACCCTGGTTTATACAAGATGGACAAGCTGGGCCGGAATTGTAACGTGTTAGGTCACAAAATAGCTGTTCGCAGGAAGAAAATTCAACCTACCTGGACACAATTTTGACGCAAAACTGACCAGTCTTTCCTCTTTCCCCTCAATGCCGCGTGATAAGCGTTAAAACAACAAATATCCATTGCAACGCCTTTGTTTGACCAGGTCGAGGTTCAAACTAACGACATCCCTCACCCCAGACGAACACGCTCCCTATAACCCACCAAGCCAGGCAATAGTATAGAATATGATAAAAGAAAAAACCAAATAAAATAAACGATACAATTTCATATAATTCTCACACTTACTAAAGTGACCTTAAAGTATCTAGCCTAAATTAGACAACTTTAATGAAATTGAAAACTGTACTCAAATTCCGACGGTCGACTTCAGATTAAATTTCATGCAACAAAGCTCTCTACATATTAAAAGCTCTTGCACTAATTCTTTGGGGGGAGGGGGGTCCGTATGTGTCCAGCTGTTGCAAGGCTCAATTTCTGTCCTTTACCAATATACCTTCATTCGCCAGTTCCACCTTACAGTCGACCACCTATTGCAAGACCATAACTATTGAATTCAAAATTTATATATCTAAGTGGATAGTATGTATGAAATATTTACAACTTGACGTAAGGCAAACAAAAATTCATCAACTTTAAAAATTATTCCATGTTTACATTACACGAAGACAGTGTTTTATACAATGCTATAATGTAAACACTTGATAATTATGCAAACTCCATTTTTTTCTTTGCAAACTACTACATGACTGAACCCTTGTATCCATTTTTTCACTATGGTTCGTATCGACTGTTTTATTACGGTCTTTATATATTATTATGTCAGGCAATAATAGAGAATAAGAAAGGGAAAAACTTTGATTTGTTTTTAAAGGGGTTGTGCTTAATTTAGACGGGTAAAGAGAATGCGGGATGATTACAAAAAAGTGTTTGTATTCCTGTATTACATTGTATTTCAATTTAAGAATGATGATCAATCTTGCCAAAATAAATAATCTATACACGCTTTGAGCGAGCAACTCAAACATACATTACTTCATTCTGGAAATATTACAATTAGGCTCTTCTAATACAATTGTATGAATTGAAGTTAATCAAGAAATAAAATAAGACTTAGTAATTAACTTGATTGAACAGAGAGTATTAATCATTTGCATTTCCACGTCACGTAGCGAAGGTAAATTACATAATCAAAACTAAAATAAACATTAATCTGAATATTTTTTAGAACCTTTTCTATCTAGGTCTGTTCGATTACAAGTTGTGATTCATGATTACTGACTGACTTAAAACGTCAAATATATATAGCAAGAAGTTATTGTGCAAAACATTCATTAGTCAATTGTAAATAAAGTCTGTTTAGGGTTTTAATTTACTTATTGATAATAAAAAAATCATTATTTTGAAAAGTTATAATTTATAAAAAATAAATGTACCCTTACCTTTATAAAACCTTCCGATTGTATTAATTTAAAGCTACACAATTTCTAATAATTAAATAATTAAATGCTGTACTGCCATTTAAAAGGTATATTTTCGATGCAATTATGTACTGTTATTTGTATATATCCGTTTGAGAACTGTTTTTCTTTCATTTAAGTTGAAATTTTAGTAAAAGTCCTGCTCACAAAATTGTGCTATTCAAATCATATCGCCCTTTGAGCTTGGGTCTTCTTTTTTGTTCAGATGTATTTGAATAATATTAATACCAACCCTGTTGTTCAGATGTATTTTAATAATATCAATATCAACATGTCGTTGAACTTAAACTATTACGAAAGCATTTCATCGTTCAGTATTCACCATAAATATTGGGTCTATAGCATACAGTTGACCAAATAATTATTGATAATGGTTAAAAGTTTACGTTAGCTTGCATCCAATATCAGAACATCTGTAGCATGAATTTGCTCTATTTATCATTGACGCCGTCCAATCTCTTTCATTATATCAAAATGATAAATCTTTATGTACATTGTATGCGTTGTTATCTTGTAAGATGCTATATTTGTAAAAGATAAACTATTCACATACTCCAAAAATGACGACAACTATGTATGTTCCCGACAATAGAAATACTTATTTAATTTAGAAAATGTCTACTTGAAGTCTACAATGAGTTACCAAGACAGCTGATTTCTAATACATGTGCATGATTTCCAATGAAAAAGAAATATGTCCACTTTTAATTTTTAAAGGCGAAAATCACAGTTATTGTAAATCGAATGTATACATTTATTCAAGTCAAAATAAATAAAGATTTTTAATTTCGGTACCTGATTCTGGTTTATGTGTTAACATGCATTTATAGAAAGAAAAACTGGAATAATAAAATAGTGAAGGCAAATATGTCATTTACATTATATTTACAATATGACGTAAGTGTAGTGAGAAAGAAGCAAAAGATACCAACACACGAAAGCATGGTCCAATTTCCCATCCGGAGCAATTGACATCATCCCGGTTTTTGGTTGGGTTCCTGTTGCTCAATCTTCAGTTTTCTATTTTTGTTTTGTACCCGGTATACTGTTGCTTGTTTTTTGTTTTTTTTCTTTTCTTTTTTGCCATGGTTTTGTCAGTTTATTGGTATTCAACGCATAACTTTTACTACACCAATGAGTGATACCTTGTGAATAACTATCACTCAAACGCAATGTATTACAATGTATACACATCAATAGTTTCTTCTGTAGTAAGTGTTGCTATTATTTTGGGATTTTCTGTGTAGTGTTTTATGGACTATTGTCTATCGCATTGATTTCTGTTTGCCATGCATGGTGTTATCTGTTTCAACCTATCGATTTTTATTGCATCCCGTATATCATTCATATTCTAAATGCAATGCAGGAATAATACAACTCGTGTGAAATGATATATTTGACGAAATTAAGTGCCCTTGAAAATGTCAGTCGTAAGTCAAACAAACATTTCTTGACCAATAGTTGTATTAAGTCCACTACATGTTGACCATGGTTACTTGATTGATTGAATAAAATGATCGAATATTTAACAATGAAATATTCTTAATATCGATCCAGGAAGCTGCATAAGGTCAGCGCTGTCCTTGAGTTTTTAAACCGTCTTTATAATACTTATATAGTTTTATTTCTGTACGTAATTATGGTGTACCTTTTTATTCCCCATTTATGGGCATTATGTTTTCTGGTCTGTGCGTCCGTCCGTCCGTTCGTTCGTTCGTCTGTTCGTCCGTCCGTCCGTTTGTCCGTTCGTCCCGCTTCAGGTTAAAGTTTTTGGTCGAGGTAGTTTTGGATGAAGTTGAAGTCCAATCAACTTGAAACTTAGAATACATGTTCCCTATAATATGATCTTTCTAATTTTAATGCCAAATTAGAGATTTTCCCCCATTTTTACGGTCCACTGAACATAGAAAATGATAGTGCGGATGGGGCATCCGTGTACTGGGGACACATTCTTGTTTTTATTGTTATTTCTTGATCATGTTGGTTTTAATGCAATTGACATATTAAAAAGGTTATATTTGATAACCATAAAACAATATTTTCTTCTTGCTATAACTTTAACTATCCCTATATATATATACATATAACGATATGTATTCCAGATCTTTAAAAGTCTCTGATAAACTACATGTATTTTCTTTTTATTTAGACCATTGATTATTTTTATTCTATTCAAGCATTTTTGTTGGACACAACATGTTCAACTGTTGTTGTTTATCATGCCACCAGATAGCATGTTTATATAGAATTTTGTTGAATATAGCAAAATTAGCCAACTAGTTTATGATTGGAGGCAATAGTGTAATCAGTGTTTCTACATTTTCACCGAAACATGAATTTAAATTGTGCAGATTGATTTTTTTTAGTTCAAAATGAAGTATACTTTATACCTGATGTCAGCTATGTACAACCTAATTGTTTCCGATGGAAAAAAATCTGCTTTAAAGTTGTGACATATCTTTAAGTATATAAACATGGTTATTGTCTTATCGATTTCAGTTTTCCTGTATAATACAAATTTTGATTTGAAGCTAAAGTCAACCAGTGAAGCGGAGGGGAGTGGTGCTATGAAATCTAAAGGGTAAAGTATTCTCAAAACATATTTTGTACGTGTGTGTTTCTTTAAGTCTTCTTAGTTTAGCTACAACGTAATATTTAATCAAATATATTATTGAACCATTTAGAATAATGTTTTTAAAAAATGGTATACTTGCCATTTCATAAAGAAATCTCAACCTGAATATTTATTCACTGTCTCTAAAGAATCGAGTTTTATACTGAACCATAGTGACAATTCATTGTGTTTTTAAAAACAGACAAGGTAATTAATGTTTTAAGATATCAAAGATTTTATTGTTCATTCAAAATTTGATTTTCTGATGTCGATAAGATACAATATGACCAACAGATGTAAACATAGTTTGCAATTTTAAGTAATATAAGTAAGTATTTTCCTCAAAAGTATGAAAGATATTTAAGGAATTAAATATTATCACTAGACTGATATGACGGACAAACTGAAAATTTGAAGAAAAAAAGTGTATATCTGGAATATCTAATGTGCGTAGATTTTATTGCATTGCCCCAAAAAGTATGCATGCGATGTAGTATGTGTTGCCATGCTCTGACATTAAATAATAGCTCATTAATTTCAGGGAAATAGACATCATGGAAACTGACAGAATAACGGTAAATGTTTACGTTGATATATGCTTTATATACTGTGTGTCATAATTACATCAATTGAATATAAACACAACATATTCTGTTATCCAAGATTTTATATAATAGAATATGCAAGAGAGAGAGGAGAGATGATAATGTATGAAACAAAGCACACAAATTAATAAATATGATCAACTAGTAGCACAGTTGATATTCAGATTAATATCTGATAGCTTCTACGCAACGACAAAATAGAAAAACAGAAAAGACACAATGTTTCGACAATTTTCGTATTTTTAAAAAAAATTTTTTTTTGGGGATTTCTAAAGCAGACTTTTACAAAATTAACATCTTGTTCGTCGAGGGCACTTCTAAGAACTACCTGTTTTGAGTGTCTTTTAAGGTATAAGATGAACCAGAACAATGTTCGTTTAGTATTGAACATATTTTTCGAAATGATGACGCTTTATTTGAATTTAAATCGTGAGTTTTTTCAACACTTTGGCTTCTGTTTAATTATTTTTAATGGAACTGGCTATTGGAAAATATTATTATGTGAATATGAAGTGCAGTTAATTTGAACAGTGCTTCATCAGTTGAATTTGTTAATTTAAATGATACTTTGAACACAAAAAAAAGCTTTACTTCAAGCAATGATAGTTCAAAATTGTTTTTTTTTTTCAGAAGCTTCAGGCACAATTGGATTCCAATAGCTTCAATATAGACCAGCTTAACGAGAAAAGCGATAAACGGAATCTAAAGGTGAGTCAGTTTATATCGACTTTCTTGCAAAAACGTAATCCATAGATAAAACTACACGACAAGTTAAATATAGTAGCCCATGTGCTATATTGAATATATTTTATCACTTTCCCAGACGTGATGTATGGCATGATTTACGGTATTTTGTTTATCGAACTTTTCGGAGTGATATGTATTTCAATTACAATCGGGTAGCATGTCATTACAGATTTAAACTTTGGACCAGGTAAAAAAAATTCAAATTGTACAAGACGCAAAATGTTTGTACATGTTCTTTCGATCAATTGATGTACAATAAGGTACCATTTTTATACTCCCATGTTTTTGAGACGTAACAAAGTCCCTTATGCTATTCCTGAAAATCCCCCGTATGCATGTAAAACCTGATATTTTGTTTACCTAATTACAAGTACTTAATTAAAGTCGATGTTTAAATAGAGCAAATTAAATAAACAAAATTGAAAATCATCGTTTTTTAATCAGGAATCACAAATCAGCTACGTTTTAAATAAAGAGAACATGGAGTCGATTAAGCAACCGAAATGGTCAAAATACGTTTAAATATTAAAATTTTACCAATACTACATGTATTTACACATTACTTTTTCATTCTTAAGCGATTGAAAGGCTTGACTATTCATGATATATTTACCAATGTCTTTCCTATCGGGTTGATTACTTGCAAATATTTTTATCACGTGAGAAAATAAAGATATTTAAGAAACATACATACAATATTCGTACATTATAGCTAACATATTTTGTTTTTTAAGCACCCCAATTGAACTGTGACGCAAATATGTAATTTGAATTTCACCATTCGCTCGCGACAGCAGCATGAGACCAGGAGAATGCATACCTATACGATGCAACTCTCTCTGCTTTCTTACTTTATGATAGTTTGCGTACTCATTAAGATCTCGTTTTTTAATATATACAAAGTCATGCAAGTTCAGAGAATATTTTTTTTTTTTTGGAATCAGAGTGTTTTTTTACAATGTAAGAATTATTCCTCCCTAAAACAAGAAACTTGTATCTACATTGGCCACTCTATTTTATGAATCAAACCAGTACCAATTATTTCAATTTATCTTATAAATGGGAATGGGAATACTTTGTAAATTGAAGAGAAAAGTCAAATGATTTATAACTATCGCAAAATAAAAGAGACTAAGATTGTATGCCCTATAATAGATCTTTGAAATTTGTATCCACATTTAATTCATGTCGCCTCTAGAAAACGTGGTTTTACAATTACCTTGAAGTCCAGTTTTGATTGCTGATAAAATTGTTTATAATACTTTAAAAATAGGTTTATTTAAGCACTTGGAAGACACAGCAAAGTAACATTGTTTGTAAGGACATCTATGAAATTAAGGTATCCAATACAGTGAAGGAAGATTCGGTTCTTCGTCTTAGGTTGCAATTCTTAAGGACCATAACATAGATTAGAGACAGATGATTATGTAATCAATATTGAAATAGAATTAGTAAGAACAACGAATAAAATGCTTTTGATAAAATTAAGTATATAACAAATTATTAAAAAATAAGTAACACAATTATTATTTTAAAACTTAAAACTGGAAGATAGGAATCGCAAAATACTCCAAATTAAATCAACACACTCCGATACGAATATTTTTCTCCGTGACCTTTTTTTGTTACAACTGCGATAACCGTATGAATTGAGAGATATGCGATTGTGAGAAAACGCAATTTATTGGAAATAAAAATAAACATAATAATAAAAAGCTGCAAACAAAAAGTTTCTCAAATTCTTATACAAATTCAGTCCTTTGCAGTATAAACGCTCAAATTCTTATACAAATTAAGTCCTTTGCAGTATAAACGATGATTTTATCGAAAACGTCGTTGAATAGACAAGGTGGTTACGGTTTTACAAGAGGAACAAAATGATCAATAATATAGTTTTGTATAACATAACAGCAAGACCATATTGAATTGAACTATGCATGTTTGATGACTGACGTTTTTTGTTCGCCCGAGTTTTGAAATTTGAAAAAGGCTCTATTACAATCGGATAAAAAATCTAAATCGTCCAACGAAATATTGCAATTCTTTATTCTGCTGCAGAACATTTCATACACATATCTACGGAATTTGAAGGGTACATTAAAATTATTGTACTCGAAGAGTTACATTTTGATATTATATAAGTCTTTTATTACATGGAAAAATACAGTGCATGTTCCCAAAATTAAAAATCTTTCACATATTTTCAAAAATGTAGTTTATTTTATCGTTCTTAACGTTTTAAACAGGACTCTATCAATTGTAACCAAGACTCCACTGCATGAATTAATATCAAAATATGGGGCGTCTTCCTTCTTTTATAAACGTCACTGGAGCTAATTACATTTCTTTACATTTCATACCCTATGATCCCAATCACTCGTTTAAAAGTATATCTATATTGACCACAAACAGCTTTGCCGACGAAAAAAATGTAAAAGAACAAAAGTGTTCGATTATGGATGAAAAATGTTATTTTCTTATATAAAATAGAAAATATAAAGAAAGATGGACAATTTAGATTATTGTTATGATAAATGTGATACACATTACATCAAACATCATCATAGATGTAATACACATTACATCAAACATCAAATAAATTTATTGTATGACCAATCGATTACATTATCATGTTTTGCTATCAATAATATTTGCACATTAATTATGATCATCAAGTGAAATATTTATAACATATGATGCAATTTATAAACCTCATGAGAACATCTGAAGAACTAATTAATTTGTTTTTATTTTACAAATATAGGCTTCTTTACATTTTTCGAATACTTATGATTATAGTTGTTGAGAAATCTTTCGAATTCTCATTTGAATCGTGTTTCTTTTGGTATACCCCCATTTAAAACTCCATTTCAGCACACTTTTTTTAACAGATAAATATAAATATATATATATATATATATATATGTATATACTAATGATACCGTTCCATTGACGTTAATGATGAACAAGTTGCTTATGTTCAGCGAAAGCGGTACAATTCTATAGGATTTCCTTCGATAAGAACTTCAAAACATCTGTAACATTAGTATAAGTAGAAAACATCAGCTCCATACTTATGAGAAGAGTGTTTCTTTTTTTTGTTTTTTTTTTTTTTGTTCTGTCACATATTTAATTGTTTGTTTGTACAGTAGAATAAGCTAATCATAAGCCTATATGTATTTCTCGTTTTAGTTGTTGAACAAACATAAAGAAACGGATAAATATTTAAGAGAAATGAAGACAGTGGTTTGTAATTAATAATATCTGCATAAGAAAAAGCACATTTATTTATATCTTAGTCATCATACATTCAAGTCTCAACTAACACTCATCCAGCATTTTGAAAAGTATCTGATCGTCTCAAAAATACTGATAAACGATAACAACGTTCCACTAGTAAACCAATGTTGAACACCATATTGGTATGAACAACTTTAAAGACCGAACATAAATTAATAAGCAATGTTTAGTCGTTCAGTAAATTTTTCACACATGTTGCGTTCAATTATGAGCTGTTCAGCCTATGTACAGTATTTATTTTTTTACATGAACAAAACAGCAAAAAACTGATTTGTCGAAACACACGACTGCGCATTTCCAAAATTTCTGAACACTACTTATTTGCAACAAGAAAATATATAAAAAAATAACTCAAACTCTTAACCAGGCCTTTAATACTTTTCAAATGATGTAAAGATCAAATTGGCTGTTTTAGACACATTCTATCTTATTCGTACATTATCATATTCTATGAATATCGTTTAAACTTTATATATATATATATATATATATATTTGAAGACTACAATGCGAAAAAGCAACAAATCGATGGGTTAATGCCACAACCTCGTAACTGGAAATGTGTTACTTTTCAGAAACAGACATACAAATTTTGAATGTCAATATAAATTCCATTTTGCTTCAAAAATGTATCAAATTAACTTTGATTGCGCAAAAACTTCTTATTATTATAGTTTTATAATTTGATGCTAATTGGATGACAGATAACAGATAAAAATGCACTTGAAATGTTTAACGGATATAGGCATTCCATAATGGTTAAATGTAATGCAGATGTTTTTGCCATAAGGTCGTATCAAGTAATAAGAGGTATACGCTCTGAGGTATATCATATTTTTAATTTTGTTTGATAAGCATCATTGCATGCATTGGCTAGCGATAATAGATTGTGGAATTTGAAATAAGAATAAATAGAACTGAATGTATTTTATTTACTTTGAACCATACAATAATTTAACAATTATATACATACACATAATGTAATAAAACATTGTTAAGAGAAACAAAGGTAATGTAAAGCAAAACAAGACATTATGAAAAGTGAAGTAAGTTATAAGAAATACATACATACACATATTTGAAAACTCTTATAATTTGTTTTTGTCAAACTGAAAAATATTATTCAATTCCCAATTTCCGGAAGCAATAAGAGCTGATGATAACAATATTTTAGAAATGCAAGATATGTCATTGTCTTTATAAAACTTGTTTGACCTGAATACCACATAATATAATTGAATCAGACTATCTACACAAAGACCTTGGATTGATGAATTTATTGTGTGAAGTAATATTTATTGAATCTTGAAGACAAAACATAACAATAAAATCTATCAAAGTTCAAAAAGAAAATTGTGTGTTGTAGCTGTGTTTCACAAAAGAATATGCAGAAACCCAAATTAAGATTAAAATCATAATCTAACATGTTTATTGGTTTTTTTAAATCATTAATATCATATTGTTCACATGTAGGAAAAAAAACTGATTTAGACTTGCCTTTCAGAATATTTCATTTCCCCAAAAGTTTAACAAGTTCTCTTGATCTTTATCTGTTTATATATATTATATGATTATATATTAGAATAAAACTTATATACTGTACTTTTATCACACTATAATATGCCATTGCAAAAATTTTTTAATTTCCCAAAAAGGATAATAAAATACAAATATGTAATCCAGTTACAAGGTTGTGCTATAAAAGGAGCAAGTCTCAATATAACTTAAGGTTTTATCATATCTGATAATCCTCTTATGCATGAACATTTTAGATGTTTTTTTTTCAATGTCGACTGATGTAGTATTCTGACCAAATCATTTTACTTTTTCGGAGTCAATTTCATCATCCACAAAATCTGGACCAGGGTGTTAGTCTAGAGGTTTGTTGTCAGACAGTTATCCTATGTAGAAGCTAAGGTACAGTCGTGGAATAACACATTCTTTTTAGCAGATGGTACATAAGAAGATGTGGTATGAGTGCCAATGAGACAACTCTCCATCCAAGTCACAATTTGTAAAAGTAAACCATTATAGGTCAAAGTACGGCCTTCAACACGGAGCCTTGGCTCACAACGAACAGCAAGCTATAAAGGGTCCCAAAACTGACTAGTGTAAAACCATTCAAACAGGAAAACCAATGGTCTAATCTATATAAAAAAACGAGAAACGAGAAACATTTATAAACCACATCAACAAACGACAACACCACTGAACATCAGGTCCTGACTTAGGACAGGTGCAAACAAATGCAGCGGGTTTAAACGTTTTAATAGGTACCAACCTTTACCTTTACCTGAAACAATAGTGTAGCATCACAACATAGAAAGGCACACTATAAAATATTAATTGTAATGGCTTAACTCAATCAAAAGACATATTAACACAAACAAGTGAACATACACTGAAAGAATAAATTTGATCTATGACACAATGTAAATACAAAATCAATAAAATAAGGGGTGAGATGTTAAACAATATCAGTCTGTTTAGCTTTGCATTATCTTGGCCTGTGCCTCCATCAAATTACTGGACGACCTTATCTGGTGTTTTCTGTAACGGTCATCTTTACGGGTCGGGTTATAAAATTTATATTTGAAGGATATGTGATCCGGGTCTTTTCGAATCGCCACTATCATTTTCAGCCATGTTATTGTCTTCGTTTGATGTTTCGCACGAATATTTTGGCAGATACAATATAATTGCTGATCTTTTCAAAAAAATAATCCTAATTTTGAAATGAATAAATATTCTTAGCTTGGAAATTGTATGTTGAGATGAATAAATGTTCTTGTCTTAATATTTCTCTAATGTGAATGAAATAAACATTAAATACTTTTTGTGTATTTGAAGCGCTAAATATGTGAAAGCGTGAATGTTTAAAAGTTTTCATTTGCTGTTAATATAAAAAAAAAAAGAAGATCTGGTATGATTGCCATTGAGACAACTCTTCACGAGCAACCAAATGACACAGAAATTACACAACTATAGGTCACTGTACGGCCTTCAACAATGAGCAAAGCCCATACCGCATAGTCAGCTATAAAAGGCCCCGAAATGACAAATGTAACACAATTCAAACAAGAAAACTAACGGTCTAATTTATGTACACAAAAATGAACAAAAACAAATATGTAACACAGCAACAAACGACAACCACTGAATTAAAGGCTCCTGAAATGGGACAGGCACATACATACAGAATGTGGCGGGGTTAAACATGTTAGCGGGATCCCAACCCTCCCCGTAACCTGGGACAGTGGTGTAACAGTACAACATAAGAACGAACTATACAAATCAGGTAGTCTATTTTGAGGTAAGATTTCGTTTTTTCTAAGTTTTGAAATCTTTTTATATATATTTATATTATCTTTTATACAATGGAAACTCATTTTGTTTTGAAAAAAAAAAAACAATCTTTAATTTGTTTGAAATTTCGTATGTTTAAAATATTATTAAAATACTTCATTTGTAAATTATAGAAATCATTATTGAATCATGAATATTGATCTCTTAACTAAACAACGAAATCATGATATTACCTCAAATCAATTGATTGAAATTATAAATAGATTTGTTTTGTTTCTAAACTAGAAAAAGGTTTAATTTTGAAAATAATTATTATTTTTTCTTGAATGTTTTGTAACTGCAAATCAATTGATTGAAATTATAAATAAATTTATTATGTTTATAACTATAAAACAGGTTTAATTTTGAAAATAAAATTATGTTTCTGAATGTTTTGTAACATTACAAATTCCTGTTACAGACATATATCACAATAATATTATTAAAAATAAATTCTTTTAATTATAATATTCATTAAATAAACTAAATTTACATACTCCATTCTGAATTAGCTGAATATCAAAATTTCCGTATCAAAAACCTTTAACAATCATAACAGTTACTTGTTTTAATCTCATTTGATGTAAATATATTAAATTATATGAGGGCATGCCACATACACTTAATTGATGAACTTGCTTGATGACCTGCTGATATTCACTTCTCTTTTACAGCTGTAACCCATTATCTTATGTTGTAGGGGATGTGGTATAAGGTGTCAAGATAAATCGATTAAAATGTTAAATGCAATAAGCAAGTATTTCGAGATACTGTGTTATGGCATACGATTTTGCAAACGATATTTGTTATTAGGAATGTAACACACCTTATCTATAGATACTGTGTTGTGGCTATCAGGGCAAGCTATTTAGCTACGAGAATTTAACTTGCATTTACAAAGTAATAGGAGATAAGTCTTTCATGCTGGCAGACTTTCTATATCAAAATCATAATAGATTGATGAACATGTCAATTAAAATTTTATTTTATATCCAATTGCTCTAAAACAAATTGAGAATATTGTTTAATACCATTACATTTTATAAATCTCACAACTTTTTCAGTTAACGTGGTTGTTGCATTAAACCCTCGAAATAGTGTTGTCTCTTTGTTTCTGTCATCATCTAAAGCCTATGTTACAAACTAAAACAGAGACAATTATGGTCAAGAAACAAATAAGATTATAGCAAACAATGTTGGACGGTAGGAAGAACATTTCACTTCCTGCTATCTTAAACTTAAAACACCAAAGACAGAAGTTCATTTCACTGCCGAATGTTACAGGTGAACTCAGCTGTTGTCAATCGTTTGTTTTCAAAAGATACAGTGTGGTTATCAGTAAACTTCCGTTAAACACCTGCTTAACAGTATGACTTAATACTTATTGTAATTTTTTTTTAAGTTTGTGAATTTAACCATTATCATATTGGTGCATTTTTACCATCTCAGATAATAAAAAGACTGAACTTTATGCATGGCAGTTTGGGAAGAATAGAGAAGGAGGTAACTTATGATATATGCTTTTTCATATACAAATATATATAGTCACCTTCTTTCAATGATTCAAAATGCAATACACACAGTTTATAATGTCTTGCATTAATTGATGTTCTTCGAGAATACAAACAATTTGTCTTATGGCATTATTTCATGCAAATATCAAGTAAAAACATAGTGTATTGCTGAAATCTAAGTTTATTGTAATCAGTTGGTCACAATTATGATAATCAAGTTATTCATTATTTGATATTAGTGGTACACGATCCTTCCCATTATTGAATGGTGTTAGCTTTGCTTCAAGCATCACTGCATTTAAAGTTTTGTGAATGGGTACAGTTATTTGGATATCCATGTCAGTTAGGCAAGCTTTCATAAAATGATGAATGTTTTCATCCTGTTTCTATAACAGGAAAATCATTACAACCCTTACTAAAAAGCTTCACATCATTTCAACAAAACTAAAACGCAATACACTGTTATTCCTTAGCAAACACAATTTGAAATGATCCAAGCAAACATTTTCCTTCAAGATCGTACACTGAAGGGAGATGTATTTTGAAATTTGTATGTCTACATTGCAATAAGAATCAGCCTGAATACTTTAACTAATCTAAAAGTGTTCTGTCTATGACGAAGATCATTCTCAGATCAATTTGTCTTTCATAAGTTTCAAAATTAAATCTTTATCAAATATTATATTTATCCTACAGGATTTGTAGAATATATTGCATTCTATATATTTGCAGCACTTAGACAACGCAAACAATAAATCAAATGTATTTTTAATGAATAGAAATATCGTGCAAAGCTCTTTTTATTAATCTTCAGATATATTGGTTAAATCTTGTCTCTTAATTACCCATATTTCGGTTAGTGGTTGAATCTCTTATATTTCAAAAAACTTGGTGGAAGGGATACTTTAGAAGTTCAAATGTTTGAATCATATCCTTTAGTTTGTCCTAACCTTAAAAAAAGTAAAATAACAAAAATACCGAACTCCGAGGAAAATTCTAAAAGGAACGTCCCTAATAAAATGGCAAAATCAAAAGCTCAAACTCATCAAACGAATGGATAGCAACTGTCATATTCCTGACTTGGTACAGGTATTTTCTTATGTAGCAAAGGATATTCTTAAAGTAAGTGATAAAGCTATTAACAGTTGATTTATACTTCAAGCAACATTATATACTTTAAGGTGTCAAAAACCGCTAAAATTATCAACGAAGGAGAGCTTAATTCACATGCAGATGAAGATGAAACTGAAACCGATTCCTCAACGTCAGATGATGAGGATTCTGATGATTTATCTAGTTCCTCGGATATCGAACAATCAAGTAAGAAAACCTTTTCACACATTTGGTTAATGATGAGAACAAAACCATTCATCAACAGAATGTTCATCCCAAAGAAGAGTAAGAAAACATTGCGTGTTTTAAACCACCCCTTTAACTTAAAATCACAAACGGCGATATCAAATTGACTTTCTAAAACAATACTGTTTGGCAGAATATTGTATTTTGTTGTTCATTTTTTAGTATTTAAATCGTTTTTCTCACTTCATACACTCATTTACGACCCGTGGTCATGTCAACAAGATTTCCAAACCAACATTGTTCGACAACTTGAACTCTCAACATATGTGAGTATGTCATTACTAACAGGGATAGATGAGCCTCAAGTCCAACTTACTGCTTTACCTCAACAGACTTAACGTATTTTTGCAGTTATTGGGTTTATATTTTTTGATAAAATGATATGAATGAGTTGTCTTATTCAACCAAACACGCCTACGTTCAAATTATAGTGCAACGGAAACAACTTCAATTCATCAGTAAACAAACGTTTCAAATGATCTCGAATGTTTTAAAAATCTGAAACGTGGTTTCATCAGTTCAGCAGAAAGGACGTTGGAGCATCCAAATAATAGTGAAGGAAACGACCAGGTGAAGTCGAACAGCAGACAACTGTAACGAATACCAATCGATTTTTTTAACAAAGTGTAACGGACCTATAAAAATCACGATGTGATCAAACTTTGATGGCCATGATTTCTAATACGATAAACAGATATATCACATAATTCCGAATTGTTCATGTCATTACGTCTGTGTTAAAAACTGTTTACGCAATATGGGTTCATTTGTTAACAGATGAATAATCTCAATAATCCTACAATGAAATGATTTCACCTCTTAAAATTTTATAGAAAACATCATACCAGATTTAAAAGATAAAGATTTATATATTAATTGCATTGCCATCTCAATATCGAGAACGCTTTCTGTGCTTTCCGTAGCACTTCTTATTCAAGTTACAACCAGTTAATCTAGATAGTATTAGCGATTTAAATAAAAGTACAATTTGTTTTTTTTTTGTTTTTTTTTTCGTACTATTTGAGTTGTCTTAGAAACACTTAGGATATATGACAAACTCATCGTATTCAAACCCATATTCACTTCACATCGTTTATGACATTCCCGAATGCCACTTTCAGTGAGTAACACAACAGGTGCCACTTGCTGTTGGTCGGGTTGCAATACTAAAGCTTGGGTTTTCTCTGGGGTTCTTAGTTATTGCAATGTGTCTTCCGTTGTTTTTCTTTTTGATCATGGTTTTGTCTGTTGATTAGACATGTTTCTTTTACATTGCTTTTTTGGGTATTTTATCTCTCTCTTTATGACAAAGACGGACTGACCATTATTCATGTACGGTTCAACTTGCAAAACTAACCGTGCGAGGTCCTCATGGGTAGTCAAGGTCGTTAAACACCCCTAGTAGTAGTTACTTTAAAAAATACTATTGAGAAATTGGTTTTAAAAATACCGAAAGTGAATATACCAAGGATATTAATTTAATGAAATTTGATGTAGTGAAACTAAAGAATGAATCATTCTCATGCATTCATGTTATTCCTTTTTCGAGTTCGGTAATACTTTTGGTCTTTTTAATTATATTAACGTTTCAATATTTCTGCTTGGTATTTTTTCTAATACGTTGGCTTAGACCATCAAAGAAACTTCGACTTGTCGAAATGTGCATCTAGTACTCCAACATTGGTACCGTTTAATGTGTCTAATACATTTTGAACACTCCGGATAGAGCTATTCCTTGGTGTTAGGTATAATTATAAGTTGTATATAAAGATTCTTCTATTTTACAGATGATCCAGAATGTAAAATGCAGTAAACCGAATAAAGCAAAGTTCGTATCATGTTTGAACAAAATGATTAGTATTGGAAACAGTCATATGGCTGTTTATACTATATACTTTTTTAACACTTTGCGTCTGAAATAACACCTAATTGATTGTCTACTAAATACGTGAAATCATTATTTAGTGTCGTAACTTATCCTGTATGCTGTATGTAAAAACAAAATGTATTTATGTGTGTATGTATTCGTTTTTTCTTGTGGTAATTACGACGTTTTTCTTCTGTCTTCAAATGTAGTTCTAAATTCGAACAAAAAAGCAGGTGATAGCTTGATTCTGTTGCTTGTCAGATCATGTGAATGAATTTATTTTTGTTTAATCAAAAGGCATAATGCTAATCATTTTATTGAATTAGATTTTCACTTGTGTTTCCTGTTTTTTTCAAGAAATAATAGAAATTATTTAGCGTAATTAACGACGACATTTTTTCGATCACTGCAACGTATCGAAACAGTCAAAGGATAACATATATGACATAGTGTTTTTCATGTTGTTCACTTTCCCTTTATATTTCAGATTTGTTATTTTAAAAAGGCGTCCGTTTACATGATTTTGTAATTGGTATTTTTTTTCTTACATGTGGTTAACTGTAAGCTATGTGTGATAACTGATATGTTCCTATAATTGTTGAAAGTAATGTGAAATGAATGTTAAATCTAATTTCTTATTGATATTCTACACTGAAAATCACGTTTCCACTTTTTTTTTTTATTGAAATACGAGTAAAATAAATAAATAAATTCTTATGCCCGAATACATATTGCGTACTGTGAAAAGTTCATTTCCCCAAGTCAATATCATCATGTCATCCGTTGGGAGGTTAATTAAACACCAGTGGTTTTTATTTCATATTATAGATTATTAAACTAATAAAACTTTTCTTAAAAGAAAATGTCATCTTAAAATTTGTCTGTCACAGTATGATATATATTTCTAAGTAACTACAACTAACTCTTTGACTATTTTTTTCTTTGGAATGTTTGAACGATTTTATTTTCAATGATAATATAAGTATCACTAATTTTTAAATGCTATACATCATGTACATGTATAGTTCTACATAATTTCGATACTGCTTACTTATATTATGGAATCGAACATCGTCATGCTTTTTTCAGGCTGTTTATGATGTCTTTACGCTAAGTCTGTTTGAAGTGTACTGATTGATACTTTAGTCTGGGAGAACATGATTTATTACTTAGTTGCAATAATTTGCTTTCAGTAACTCCGAGTACTCTAATATCGGATCTTTGTGTCTATTGTGTTTATGTTAGTTGTTCTTGTGCTTCGTCCCAATATAAGATTTTGCCATTTGCAACAGATTTTTTAATTTATTCTTATGTTTAGCTGTTTCACCACTGTTCCAGGTCAAGGCATTGTTGAACGCTCGCAAACCTGTTCAACCCATTCAAGTTTTTTTAAAAGGGCCAGTCCCAAGTCAGGGACTTGTAATCCAGAAGTTGTCGTTGGTTAATGTCTGTCATATTTCTTTTTCGTAAATAGTAATATTATAATTAGGTTGTTGTTTTTCGCTTGAATTATTTTACATTTTGTCATGCATGGTATTGGTTTTGGTGTTTTTGCTCATTGTTGACGGTTTGCGGTGATCTATAATTGCTAACATCCACGTCATTTGAAATCTGATGGATTTTTGTCTTATTGACAGATTTTAGCATATTGTTTATTAAACAGTTGTTGATCAATTTGATTTTTTGCAAAATAGCCTGAATCACACTAATTGAAACAAAAATATACAAATTAGTTATCCCACAAATAAAAATAAGTAAAGAAATAAACGTGAATGTTAGGTAGATATAAGTTTGGGTTTTTTATTCATATCTATGTCCATTTGTCGTACCTAATAAAATCAATTTAGAGGTATTACTTTGTACTTATATATAGTCATACTCATTGTTCTCTTTTATCAATGTTTATTGTTTAGCGTTTGCACTGTACTACCAAAATAGACCGTTTTAATGCTTTAATAAAGACGCTTCAAATTTATTTTGTCTATTCATTTTAGACCCATCAAGTAATTAAGATTAATTACAAAGGACATGACATATGTTAGGTATATAAAACGCAATAATGAGAATTGCGTTCACCTTTTAATAAGAAAAGTTCATTTCCCCAAGTCAATATCATCATGTCATCCTTTGGGAGGTTAATTAAACACCAGTGGTTTTTATTTCATATTATAGATTATTAAACTAATAAAACTTTTCTTAAAAGAAAATGTAATCTTAAAATTTGTCTGTCACAGTATGATATATATTTTTAAGTAACTACAACTAACTCTTTGACTATTTTTTTTTTCTTTGGAATGTTTGAACGATTTTATTTTCAATGATAATATAAGTATCACTAATTTTAAATGCTATACATCATGTACATGTATAGTTATACATAATTTCGATACTGCTTACTTATATTATGGAATTGAACATCGTCATGCTTTTTTCAGGCTGTTTATGATGTCTTTACGCTAAGTCTGTTTGAAGTGTACTGATTGATACTTTAGTCTGGGAGAACATGATTTATTACTTAGTTGCAATAATTTGCTTTCAGTAACTCCGAGTACTCTAATATCGGATCTTTGTGTCTATTGTGTTTATGTTAGTTGTTCTTGTGCTTCGTCCCAATATAAGATTTTGCCATTTGCAACAGATTTTTCAATTTATTCTTATGTTTTGCTGTTTCACAACTGTTCCAGGTCAAGGCATTGTTGAACGCTCGCAAACCTGTTCAACCCATTCAAATTTTTTTTAAAGGGCCAGTCCCAAGTCAGGGGCTTGTAATTCAGAAGTTGTCGTTGGTTAATGTCTGTCATATTTCTATTTCGTAAATAGTAATATTATAATGGGTTGTTTGTTTTTTCGCTTGAATTATTTTACATTTTGTCATGCATGGTATTGGTTTTGGTGTTTTTGCTCATTGTTGACGGTTTGCGGTGATCTATAATTGCTTACATCCACGTCATTTGAAATCTGATGGATTGTTGTCTTATTGACAGATTATAGCATATTGTTTATTAAACAGTTGTTGATCAATTTGATTTTTTGAAAAAAAGCCTGAATCACACTTATTGAAAATAAATATACACGATTAGTTATCCCACAAATAAAAATAAGTAAAGAAATAAACGTGAATATTATGTAGATATTAGTTTTTTTTTTTTTTTTATTCATATTTATATCAATTTGTCGTACCTAATACAATCAATTTAGAGGACGTTACTTTGTACTTATATATAGTCATACTCATTGGTCTTTTTTATCAATGTTTATTGTGTAGCTTATGCACTGTACTACTAAAATAGACCGTTTTAATGCATTAATAAAGACGCTTCAAATTTATTTTGTCTATTCATTTCAGAACCATCAAGTAATTAAGATTAATTACAAAGGACATGACATATGTTAGGTATATAAAACGGAATAATGATAATTGCGTTAATATTTTAATTAGATTGAGATTAAATCCATTGGAAATCACATTACATGAATTGCTTGATAATATAATCAGGTATTAATGATTCCCTTGGAAATTCAATTTATACGCCGACTTCGATTACCAGTGAGGAAATCCTGAACAATCATAAGTCTATTCTATGTTCCTTTCGAATTGCAACTAAAGATGAAGAAATTGATCTTTCTCTACTGCACTGGAAACCAAAATTAAATTAGTCCTTACAAACAACGTTTAAAATGCTGTGTCTCCCACGTGCTCACAGAACCTTTTTCCAAACAATTTTGCTTCATAAAAATAAATTGCCAACGTACATACAAATATCTTGTTATAGCAAGGGATGATTCATAATTAGTACTAAAACCACTATGATTCAAACAAACTGACATCATGGTGATATAAAATGACGTGCACTCACTTAACAATCCAAAGTTTTGTGAATATTAAAATTTGAAAGCCTCTATCCAATCAAACTAAAATATGAAGGATACCACATATACATTTCAGTCTGCCTCATTTCTTGACTTAATCTAAAAAATACACAATGAAGGTCGGTCGGGAACAAAACTTTACAACAAAAGTGATGATTCCAGCTTCCTCGTTGTGATTTTTGATTTCTATATCCAAGTTACACGAATCTAGACCAAGTTGGTTGACCGTACTGTAATAAATGTGGCACATTATGGTTGAGACCACAATTCTGTCCTCTTTTCCTCGATTGTAACACCAACGAATGATAGTTATCAACAGATTTGTATTTATTCTCACGATAGGTGCCACATTTAAAGAAGTGGTTACTTACCTTTCCAGACCACCTGAGATCATCCCTGGTTTTTGAAGGGGTTATGGTGGCTCAGTTTTTACTTTGCGATGTAACGTTTTGTGATTTTGTTTGTCATTTAGTCGTGACGATTTTTTTCAACTTATTAATTTTCAATTTCCCCTTGGTATTTTCGGCCTCTTTTTGTCTTGTATTAACTGTTACATATATGTCAAATACTGGCACAATGGCATGTAAGTTACTGATAATATCTGATAAAATTACTTATAAATGCTCCAAGTAATTATTTAGTTTAAGAGGAAAGTATCGATAGATAACGAATTGAATCATTTGACATAAAACATACTGGTTACGTTTAAAATTTGCCTTTACTTTTCAAAGACGAAAACAATTACCATATACATTTTATTCGATATGAGGTTTTTTTAATGCCGGAATAACACCATTTTGAAATTAAGTGTATAACAAACTTGTTTTGTGAGTTATGATATTTAACTGGAAATCGATTTCTTTAATACACGCAATTTCAGTTTACTGCAAATATGCTTTAATATGATAACTTTTATAACCCTTAGTTAATATACATGTATAGACTCTTTATCACAGAATGCAAATGTCAGACAATATTTGTGAAAACTAATAGATTATGCTATATACAATTATAAAGTTAATAAATTCGCATAGATTTTAAAAAATAAAACCAGAGACATTTATAGACAGAATTTATTAATTCCTCAGCCCCCCGAAAAAAAAACCCAAATTTTTAATCGATTGATTATTTCAATAATGTCTGTTAAAAACAACAAAAGAAATAAAAAAAAATCAACAGAGGATTTTTTCTTTATTTATTCAAAAGTAACGTTTTAATTCTAGCATATATATAAAAATTTGTTTTTATTTAACATGTAGCATCAAACAGGCGGAGCGTAACTCCTCGTACATGCATGATACTGGCATACGCAACGGATCTGAACCTGATTTGACAAATTTGAATATTTTTTTCATGTTTTGTCTGATCTCGTACAAAACCATCTAAAAAGATCTTTACCAAACGTCCTCTCTATCTTGACATGACTGAAAGGACTAAACTGGCCGTTCTCATTATCGATCGGAACGGCGTCTGAAAGTCTGAAAAAATGTCTGAACGGTTTTTTCTCTTGCGGTAAATTCAGTCGATTAACACTTGATCAGACCAAAATTAGCGTTTCAGAAAACAAAATTTTATATAAGTGTATACTAAGTGAAGATCATTTGTAAATTTAATAAGTTCTTCTTAATGGTGATAAAAATTTAGAAAATATAAACTTTCGTGACGGCGCTTTCTTGATTTGACAGACAAGTAAGGATAATGAATCAACGTACATGTACATAATGATTTAAAATGAATAGAAAAGACGTTTATGATCTTCCTCGTTCATTAATAGAGGGCAACAAGACAGTAATACATGAACAACGATGCCCAAATAATATAATTCTGTATTGTTTTGTTTGTTTTGACAGTTATTTTTTTTATATCCCAATCTTGTGTTGGGTCATTCGATATAAAGAGCCAGTCTGTGGTAAAATCATGCAAAATGGTCCGAATCCAAAATATTCCAATCAGACTGATATTTTGTATTTAAGATACCTTATATGTAATAACTATTTGTGCAAAATATTTTGAAAAAATATTCAGCCATTATTTGTATATGCAGAACATTCGATAATTGTCCATTTCTGTACTGACATAAGGCCATTTGAAGCCTATTTTAGGGTATTTTAACCTGTTTTTGTTTTAGTGTTATAGAAAAATTACAGCTTAATAATAACACATACCTTAACAAACAACAAAACAGGAAAGACAATTAGGATAGTCTTAAAAGTTTGTACATTTCTCAATACCCCTATTGGCAGTTTGATATTGCATGGTTTTGAAAAAGTGCCGATTCAGCAAAATTTGTCTTTTTTTAAAGGTCTGAATCTTGTAAGATCATGTTTTGTTTTTAATAAGATGTTATATAGCATGAAGCTTATATATTTATCTACAAAATGCAAGAAAATGGTGCTCGGCAAATGATACCTTCTGACGATAAAATAACAATTAAAGATAGATATGATTGCAATTTTGCCGTATTTATAATTTTTTTTATTGGTTACAAGAGAAACTTTACAAATTTATGTGATAGTCAAAATATAAGAAAAATAATGGCTGAACTAATGTTTATTGCTTATCTTGCTTGAATAAACTCAGTTTAACTTAGTTTTAATTAAAAAAATACTAAAGGAGCAGGCCCTGTAAGACCCCTTTTTGACCCCAAAATTTAGCATTTTTACAATTTGTTTAATATATAAACCTTTAGCTACTTATTCGAAAGTATAATACTTAAGTCACTTTAAAATGGGCTGTTTTTTACAATACTAAGCACATTCATCAGGTACTATCATCATTAATTCACGTAAAATTTCTGAAATCTTCATGATTTTAGCATATGTGCTAATTTTTAGACGATTTTTATCTAAAATGGATGTGACCATACTTTTGTTCAGTCTTTATAAGGTTTTGTCAAATATCAAGTAGTTGCTGAGAAAAGTGCGACTTAAATTTTGTGACACTGACATGAACGACATATACTGATCCCTATGTAGCTTCTGGGAGAACAGTTGACATAACAACAATGTTAAGTTTCCTCCGAGAATGTATCCATAAAATCTCCAACAACTTGAGGCATGTGAATAAGACATGTAAGATGCAGTTGGCCTATTACTACCAGAGACAAACAAAAATATTTCAAATTGCAATAAAATTCATTTTATGCCCACATGAATAAAAACAAATATACACAGATAAAAGGTTAAACTGTGGTGCAGACATTGTCATTAAAATGGTTATATAATTATTCAGGCAGTTTGCTTATAATTTTACTTTTTTATTAGCGAAGTCTGCCATAAAGAGAAACATGCAAAACAGTCTGAATACAAGTTTTTAGTTATGAATGAAGGTATTGGCAAAAAGGAAGTAAAAGGTTGATAGATCTGAAAAGTGCTTACACATTAAAAGTTATCACTATAAAGCTATATCCCATCAGCTATTATATTGTCAAGTCCGGCATGCAGATTTTTTTCAGTAAAGCTACACAACAATTCAGGATGTTAAGTAATATTGATCTACTGATTGATTCAAAACTCCGATCCTTGCAGCATGCAGTATAACATTAGATGTTATGATATTTCTCATGACTTTAGGAATTGTCATCTCTAAGCCAGTCGAAAGCTGTAGTGTTTTAGATCCATAGCCTACAGCTTGGTAGTATATAGGGCTTGATATAGACTCAACAAAATGCAAAAGTTGTGGCTGACTCAAGCGCATTCTATATATTCTTGGAGTGTTGAGCATTTGGCCTGGTTTTTCCAAATTTTCATGCTTTCTGGCAGCATCAATTTTTGAACATTAAACCAGGAATTAAAGTCATGAATTTTTGCTTTGTGAATTTGTGGGCAAACAGTGATCAAATCTGAAGCCGAGTCTGATAACTATCAGGTATACGTATGCTTTAATAAGAGCTTCAGTCATAACATCCAGTTTTAACATTGACTGTGTTTCGTCTGTTTTCCTCTTTTATACTAGAGATGAGAACACTTTATCAACCTGTCCAGGTACATTATAATTCCAAACCAAATCAATAATTTCTGATGATAATTTTGTACTAAAAGCCTTTGTACTTTTTGATACATCATCCCATGCCAGATTCAATTGGTTCCTAAATGGTGGATACTTTCCATTACTAAGGATATGCAAGGCCCTGTTGAGGTTCTCCCTGTCAGAAATGTTATCTGCATCCCAAATCTGATGTTAAAGATTATGAAAAATTAGTTGATGCTGTGAATTTAACCCATTTCTCTGACGTCAGTCTATTTTTCTTACAGTAGATTATTTTTCAATAATCAACTGACCACTGTGTTAACTTAAGATAACTTATATCATAACTTTTAACTTTTAACTTACGATATTTTATCCTTTCAAAAACGAGTGGCATATGAAGGGTTCGAACTCGCGCGTATTTTTTTCATAATCAGTAGAGTCTTCAGTCTATGCATGATACCACTATACCACGAGTGCTGACATAAATCAATATTTAAATAACACTCTTAGAGCGCATAACTGTCAATACATGTCAAAAAACTGTATTTCTGTCATGGATAATTTGCTTTTGTTATCTAATAAAATATACATGTCCTTTTCAAACTTATTTAAATTGTTTTATTTTGGGCGTTATTTTTTAAGGAAGATTATGTTCTACATTTGAACATTCTTGAGTATAGTTATATAGGAGTATGGAAATATAAAATTACTACTAGGGAAAAAATAATAAAACATTTTTCTTTAAAATCATAAAAAAGAGTTTATTCCTGATGTCAAGTTTGAACATTGGTCGATTTTCAACATCGTTATAATGAACTGATGAATCTTTACACGATTGTGGCTATTACACACTTGTCTGTACCAAGTCAGGAATATGACAGTTGTTGTCCATTCGTTTGATGTGTTTTATCATTTGATTTTGCTAGTTGATTATTGACTTTCCGTTTTGAATTTTCCTCGGAGTTCAGTATTTTTGTGATTTTACTTTTTAGTCTTGTTCTAAACACTATAGAATCAAAGAACTGTATATATTAGTACAATTCCTTGACAAAATAAACATCCATATGCCCATTAAACTTGTCACTTTTAACGTACAAGGACTTTTCCTTTTCAATATAGCAAATGCTTACTTATGGTTTTAGTCTTGTAAAGATATCATACTATCAATAATGTTTTCTCTGTTTGATTATAAATGGTCCAAATATACATCAACATTGAACGGACTCTAATTTGAATAAAGTATGATATATAAGCTACGACCGTAAAACTACTTCTCTGACTGTAAAACCAGAAACAAAATCATCGCCTTGAAAATAAAATATATAATACCTCTAAGATTAAAACAATATTTTGGTCGAAAAAAATTACAATGAACAAATTTCATTCCGGGTACAATGTTTGCACGTGGCACTGTTAATGTCACAGTTATGTCTTTCGGTACCAACGACTAGACGATCACGGCTATGAACAGCTTGAATGTTAAAGTAAAAAATTGACATCATTATACATTGTACATCTGTAGCAAGAGCAATTCGGCTGGGGATTCAGAATGCGTACCACAGATAATACTAGTTTATTGACTGGTTGACGATGGATGCCAAATGTAAAAACGTTAAAATAATCTACACTTAATGAAAGGAAACAGTTTTAACAAAATTCATGTATAATTGTTCAAATAAGACATTAAGCAACTAATTTTGTTTATTTCGGAAAGCAACATCAACAGGCGCATTGTGAAATGGTTATATTGTTGCAACTACGCTAAATTTATGTACTTGATATAGTACGTCTAAGTTGTAGCCAATCTTTAATCAACTGTAAACAATTACAGATTGCTAAATACTATATATGTAAATTTCAAAGGTTTCTAAATTTTGGTAATTAAATTTTTTTAACTTTTCAAAAAAAGATAAATACATTCGGTATATTAATATATAGATATAGGAAGATGTGGTGTGAGTGCCAATGAGACAACTCTCCATCCAAATAACAATTTATAAAAGTAAACCATTATAGGTCAATGTACGGCCTTCAACACGGAGCCTTGGCTCACACCGAACAACAAGCTATAAAGGGCCCCAAAAGTACTAGTGTAAAACCATTCAAACGGTAAAACCAACGGTCTAGTATATATAAAAACGAGAAACACGTATAAATTACATAAACAAACGACAACTACTGTACATCAGATTCCTGACTTAGGACAGGTGCAAACATTTGCAGCGGGATTAAACGTTTTAATGGTACCAAACCTTCTCCCTTTTTCTGAAACAATAGTATAACATCACAACATAGAAAAACACACGATATGTCTTTTTGAATAAATCATAAATCTATCTAATTTAAATAATTTGTAATGATTAAACACTTCAATGAAATATTTATATACAAATATGAAATCTGGTATTAAAAAGGGGAGCTAACAACCCATTTAAGTTATATTAAACTTATGTTAACTTAAATATAGATGTGAACCGTGTGGATATAATCTTTTCCAGCTATTATAGAATAAAAATACAAAATACGAAATTATTTTTATGAAATTCCGTTGATTCATTGTCAAAACATAAAACAGACAGTCGTTTTACTAGAAATGGGTTAAGCTAGAGAATTGATAAGAAGTAGTGGATTCGGAAACGATAATCAACTTGCGACTAAAGTCGCTCGTTGATTATTCGGAAACGATAATCAAATTGCGACAAAAGTCGCTCGTTGATTATCGTTTACGAATCCACTAATGCTTATCAATTCTCTACTACATACTCCTCTGAGAATCTGAGAATCTACAATGTGGTTTTCATGTCCATCTAAAAAGATAAGAAATAAATCTACAAACTGTACTTTAAAAAAATTATATATCCCTTACTAAATTAAAGTTAAATGAATTCTCAAATATACAATGTCCATGATATATGGGATAACTATGCATTGCCTTGAAATATGAAATCTATTTGGCCGAGGCTCACTGAAAAAATTATATAAGATCTATCAACTGGTGGAGTAAAATCATCACTATACCACATCAAGTATATCAGAAAAGACTTAAATCGTCTAAATGCAAAATTTAACCAAGCCATTCAAGCAGAAAATGTAGGTCAAAGTGACGTTATCAATAGTAACCATGTTGTACTACCCAAGATATCTATCCACTGGTCAAGTATCAATGCAATACCATGTCTATTATCTGACAAAAGACCTAAACACACAAAATTAAACAAGTTGCTCAAGTGGAAAATCAACATGACCTTTATAATAGTGAATCATGTTGGACTACCCAAAATCAATCCACTGGTTAAGTATCAGTGCTATATCATATCCAGTACCTGAGATATTGACCTAAATAAAATATTTCAAGAAGTGGGGGATTGCCTCCCCTGACTCACTGCAACAATGAAAGATCTATGAATTATCAGAAATATATTACTAGTACACTATCTGATTATTCAATCCATCTTGTATGGGAAAGGATTTGTATATATAAGCGTTGCCTTTTGTCCAATCCCTTTGTTTAAATTTACGTTTGATATTTAAACAATAAAATATTGTGAATAGAATTGAAATTGACCTAAACATGTTAAATGCAAAAACTTAACCATGTCACTCATGTGGAAAATGTAGGTCAAGGTGACCTATTTTTTTATCATGAACCCTATTGCACTACCCAAAACTTATGCACTGATCAAATATCATTGCTATACTGCATGTATCATGATTATATCTAGTGTCACTTAAGTGGAAATGTAGGTCATAATGAAGTAATTATTAATGTTTATTAGGAATTCTAATATGAGGTCCTTGAATCCAAGCCCATGATAAAACTAATACAAAACTATACCCAGTATTGTTTTTGACATTATTATCCCTTTTTTTAGTAATGGTTAAAAATTTCACCACTGGCCGTCTCATGATCCCCCCCCCTCTTTCCCACTAAATGTATCTCTGTACATTTAACTATCAGTTTAAAAAATTCAAAATGCCTATAAATTGCCCCTGTAAATATATTATGTGGGAATGTATAAGTACTCTGCCACGTCCGATCTATGTTTTTGTTAGATGTATTTCTCCTTTGTATCAATCTGATGAGTTAAGCCTCAACTGATTTTTATAGTTTGTTCTTATGTTGTACTGTTACACTACTGTCCCAGGTTAGACATTGTTTTGTAAATAAATCAGGCCGTTAGTTTTCTCATTTGAATAGTTTTACATTTGTCATTTCTGGGCCTTTTATAGCTGACTATGCAGTATGGGTTTTGCTCATTGTTGAAGGTTGTACGGTGACCTATAGTTAATTTCTATGTCATGAGTATAAAGTATTCCCGGTTTTGATTGGTTCGTGTTGCTCAGTTTTTATTTTGTAGTATTTTGTTGACTTATTTGTCATTCTTTGTTGTTTTTTTTTTTTTTTTTTGTCATGGCGTTATCAGTATTGCCCTCTTTGTATCGTTGGACTCATTTTATGACACAGTATCGAAAAAATATTTTTTTATAAATAATTACGCTGAGAATATTATCATGGGTAACATTCGTCTCAACAGTGTTTGAATTAAATATACATAAAAAAGAAAAATATTAATAGATCCTTGTTCTTGTTTCTGAACAAGTTGGTTTTTTGGAGCTAAACCTTTTCTTGGAATATCCATATGAATATATATACTGAAGATGAATGTTCAGATGTCTTAAAAATGTAGAAGATAAACAAAATTTGGAACAACATTCGTCATATACAGCACCTGGGAATATCTGTAAGTCGAAATATTTAAAAAAAATTATTATTGTATCTATGATGAGTTTATTTTCAAATCAATCATTAAACTTTCTGTAATCAAGATTTCAATAACATGTTATCTAGATGCAGGATACTAAATTATTTGCACAGCGCCATATAAGCGTTTTATAAGGTTGATTATTTTTTTAATTTGCGTCAAACTTTCTAAACCTTCAATCAAGAAAAGAGCACGAATAAACTTAAAACGTAGTAGTAATAGTATGATTGAATGATTAATGTAATGCTTTCCTATCGTCTAGTGGCAAATATCTAGAACATATTCAGGACAAATATAACTAAATAATTGATATGAAAGATATAAGTCGACTAAGTCTAATATGGCCATAAAAGTAGATAAGAGGTATACGTCAAGGAAATATCGACGTAATCTCAGATCTGTACTTGGTGTCTTTTTTGTTGTGGGGATGTACAAATACTCTGACACGTCCGGTCAGTGTTTTTGTTAGATGTTTTTCTGCTTTGTATCGATTTGATGATGTACTGTTACACCTCTCTCCTATGTTACGGGAGGGCTAGGGGCCATCAAACTAGTTTACCCTTGTCACATTTTGTATGTGCCTGTCCCAAGCCAGGTATATGATATTTGCGTTTCGTCCATTGTTTTGTACATAAATCTGAACATTAGTTTTCTTGTTTGAGTGCTTTTTCATTTGTCATTTCGGGGCCTTTTATACCTGACTATGTGGTATGGTTTTTGCTCACTGTTGATGGCCCTACGGTGACCTATTGTTGTTATCTTCTACAATGTATGTCATTTGGTCTCTGGTAGAGATTTGTCCCATTTGCAATCATACCACAACTTCTTATTTCTATATATAATACTGCTACTGTGTTACTGTGTAACTATGTACCACTGTTAAATAAAATGGTTTATGACGCAGTGGTGTGTGACGGATATCAGAACAGTCTGAATTACAAGTGATACGTTTGTTATTTTAACAGTCGGTGAATACTTATTTATTACATATTTTGATATAATCCCCAATGCTCGATATATTATTTGGCATTTAAATGTTTAACTGTTGAAGTAAAGTGATAGAAATAAGAAGGTTGTATTTGACAGGTGTTTGAGCTTGGGCGAATACTTCTTTTATTGTTGCGACTGTGATACAACTGAGAGGTTTAACCAGCTATAAAACCAGGTTTAATCCACCATTTTCTACATAAGGAAATGCCGTACCAAGTCAGGAATAAGTACGCAGCAACGTCCGGTTAGAATGGGGATTTTAAATCAGATGCCTCGTGTAACAATAGTGCCTCACTCTTAGCAGATAGAGAACCATTGCTACAACTTTTTTGAGTGGTCCGTAGGTGGTCTGTTGCAAATTTCTGTCTCTATCCAATATACCCTCATTTTCCAGTGGCAGTCCAAATTTCCCCGTCCTTCGATCCGGGTAGCCTCTATAACAGAACCTGCCTATTGTATTTATTAGAAGAAAAAAAACAAAGGATATGGGGTGTCCGTCCATGATACAAAATCAGTACATTCACAGCAAACAACACACAAAAAGCAAAGAAACAGCGCTTTTATTGCTGTTTTTCATCTCAAAGCCACAGTGAGGCCTTCAACTGGGAGCAATAAAAACTCTCGATTTCTGTTTTCTTTTTTTTTTTTTTTTTTTCACTTTGAAGTTTGAAAACTTAATTAGGCACTACATCGACTATAGCATGATTAGCCAACAGTATTTAACTCAAGGAAAACAGAGAAGGTGTGGCCTATATTTGAAAGAAATTGAAAAACAGAAATGCAGACAGTGAACGACGTTGTGAAAACAAATTCACTCTATAACATATCCCTTTTCTAGCTGAGTTGCAATTCACTTATTGCCAATACAGCATATTTTGAAAAGATTTTAAGTCATTGTATAAGTATATCAAATAATTATCAAATTCATCAAAATATACACATGTTTTGACGAAAGTCTAAGGCATCCGTATATATTAATCTCTTAGAAAAATGAATATGCCAGGGTTTTCCTAAAAGAAGACGAAAGTATCAAGTTAAAGAAAGCAAATCCAGATATGAATCAGAACTTTGTTATTTCAGTGCTAGTTTTAATGTTAAGTTCACAAGTAACGTATTATTATATCGCATGTGTATGATATCATAGTGACGTAATAAGTAACACTGCTGTGTAAAAGAGTCCATATAATATCTAGCTATTTATTTATTAACAATGTATTACAACTATGAAAGGCTTTTTGCTCTGATTATATCATGTACTTTTTGACAGTTTTCAAAAGATTTAAATTCTTATATATCCATTTCCTTGTAAACTTAACTGTTGTGTAAGAGAGAGGCACCCGGCGTGTTGCTCATGTTAGTGCAAATCCGGTAATAAGTTTAATTCGGTAGGTCAAATTTGGGAAAAGGGGACGACATTATGAACATATCCGTTATCAGCTGTGAAACGGATATTCCATAACGGTCAACCAACTCGTGATGGCGTCCGTTAAACTTACGAAGGGATGATTTCAACTTCACCACTTTGAACTCTTGGTTAAATAGCGTCCTTGTGAGCAGCAACCCGCTATCAAGGAATTCATGATAGGAAATACAAGCCCTGGAATATCGTATCAACTGGAAGATATATAATCCGTATGCAGGCGCTGCTGGAATGTTGCTACATAGAAATGGAAAGTTCCCAATTGGGAAGCTGAAATCATCTCTTTTGTCGTAAAGTTTTGTTTTCAACCGATCCTCATTGTCAATTTCTAGATGTAAGACAAAATATGAGGCAGTGATTACTGTTATATCCTTTAACTCAAGTTCGATGGGATAGATGCGTTCAACATAGTCACCAAATTTTGAATTATTTAGTGAGAGAACGTTATTTATATAGCGGAAAGTATAGTTAAAGGATACTGCTAACTTCGTTTCTTTCTTCCTAAGAAGTTCCTAAATGAAGTCAGCCTCTTATGAATAAGGAACAAGTCGGCAATAAAAGTCTGCATCATCACAACCTGCTCTTACCTTACAAGTGGTGAAACATACAGACTATAGAATACACTTCAAAACATCGCCATTTTAAATAGGAAGATGTGAAATGTTAAAGGTGAACTTTTGTCTATTGTCGAATATACTGTTTTCCATTTTTCAGTTTGTTTAAATACGGTTACGTCTAAAAATTGGCAAAATGTTATGTAATTATAAAATTATTTAAAAAGGATTTCGTTGGGATAAATACATTCAGTGTGTTTACTAAACATAGAATTACCAACAATGGTAAGTACATCTTTAAGGGACCTGCTACTCAGTTAATAATATTCAATCTGACTTTTCTCGAGTTTCCCATAAAAGAAGATTTATGGTAGTAAAGAAACGATCTTCAATGAGTATTGCACAGTTAATACCCATAGACATTACGATAATTTTGCGATGTGAAATCTTGCAACAATGAACAATAATATTGTCAAGAAAAACCCGAAAGCCTTAATCATACATGTGTTTGTCATGGGAAAATAATCGATCTATACAAGTATCTAGTATGACGACAAGAGTAACCTTTAATCATAACTACATATCAATCGATGACCTGAATGTTTAAAGTCTGTTTAATTAGTTAACCCAGTTTGTTATTATTATATCTTATTTACAGATATATAATTTAGTGGTAATTTCAGGGTTAAATACATTTATGTTTGCCACTTAGTCAGTACCATATGAGGTAAGATGACGAAGTCATAGTTACGAATATGAAATTTGAACATAGAAGTAGAACGGAGACAGATCTATTTTTAATTTCAAAACCATAACCCGACACAAAGATTTCATCACAATTATCGGTTTTGGTTTTGTGAAAACAAACAATATCATATCTGTTAATGAGGTCCATAAATTGTGGAGATTGGGTACGTCTTTTTAAGCAACACACATTTAGTGATAGAAAATTTAAGAAATTGCTAGTAAATGATGACTGTTCTTTTGATTTGATTGACAGCCTCCTTTTCTGCACTATTTTACCGAACTGCTGTTGGAAAAAAAAAATATTCGTGCTCTTTTGTTTGGTCTGTTGACCTTTTCATGGCTACTTGATGGTGATGCTTGATTTCTTACTGGATTTGGCTTAAAAAATTTACCGTCTACAATGAGTTTATTACGCACCATAACTGCATTCTGTTCTTGTTGCTTTGCACGTTTTAGCTCAGGAAACAGTTTCCGTCTCCGTTCTACTATTTCAGGAGGATATTGCTGATTTGTTTCCATTAAGTAGTTTCTTTCAGTTTTGGTAAATAGAAACAATTGGAGGTTATAAAGAAAAACTACTAAACCATATCAAATCTATAAAAACGGATTGTAAATATGTCGTCTGGTTTAAAATTTCTTCGAATTTCTTTATGCAGATGGGGACGTTTTGTTCGATTCAATTTATATCCCATCAGGATACTCTTGAGTAAAGTTCCCCGGACGTTTTACGCGAAATCGATATATGCCATACAAGCGATTTTAATAGCCGCACAGGAACTAACCGTGATTCTGTAGCTATTGACCCAGAAAATACAGAAGTAAATGAAACTTTAAATATCCACGAAAATGAAATTAATACTTTATCTGATGTAAATATCCAACAAATCAGAAATAATACCGATAAAATCACAAATTCTTATGGTAGACAACTCTTAGATCTATGTAAAGTTAAAAACCTCTTTGTTGTAAACGGTCGTATAGAAGATAATGTGGTCAGAACTAACATGTTATAATGCTTCGGTGGTTTATTACTTTCCTAGTAATGCGAATTTTCTAAAACTGATAAAAAACTCTAATGTGTACTCGATTTAAGCTGTTTATACTCCGACATCCATTGTCCTATAGAAGTTACACCAGCATTTAAACATGAGAAAAATATTAAAATTATTTGTAAAAATAATATTGAAAATAAACATAAACAAGAAATAAACATAAAACTAGAGGCTCTAAAGAGCCTGTGTCGCTCACCTTGGTCTATGTGCATATCAAACAAAGGACAATCTCCAACATTGTAGACGAGAATAGACTTCATTACAAAAATTTCTCTATTTTGTTGATCTTGTATTACTGATCTTTCAGTCTGTTTAGTTCTCTTTACCTATTTTAGTTTTTGCTCAAAACACAAAAGAGGGTAAAAAAAAATCCTCATTTAAGGGTAATCACTCCTATGGAGAGTGACAGTCTACTAACTTTATCGGCTAAATTTGACTTTTTAATAGATCTTGCCTTGCTGATCATTTTTGTGATTTAAAGTGTTTATTTATCTATTATAATTTAAATCATATAAGGCATAACGGGAAAAAAAATGTTTCTCTAAATATCATAGTTTTCATAATAATAGGCAAAAATGAAAAATATGGTAAAATTTGTCATTTATGGGCAATAACTCCTATAAGAATTTGTCTAACAGTTTATACGAACAATTGGTAGAGCTCATTATTCTGAACATTTTTGCTCCTTTCAGATTTTCTCTACTTATAACGGTTCAAAAAATAATAGACAAAACTTGCATTTTACCCATATGTTCTATTTTTAGCCATGTCGGCCATGTTGGTTGATAGGCGGGGTCATCGGACACATTTTTTAAACTAGATACCCGAATGATGATTGTGGCCAAGTTTGGTTAAATTTGTCTCAGTAGTTTCAGAGGAGAAGATTTTTGTATAAAGGCCAAAAATTCCTTAAGGGGGTCAATTCACCATTTTGGCCATGTTTGACTTATTTGTAGATCTTACTTTGCTGTTCATTATTGCTGTTTACAGTTTATCTCTTTCTATAATAATATTGAAGATAACAACCAAAAACTGCAAAATTTTCTTAAAATTATCAATTCAGGAGCAGCAACCCAACAACAGGTTGTCTGATTTTTCAGAAAATTTCAGGGCAGGTAGATCTTGATCTGATGAACAATTTTACAACTGTCAGATTTGCTCTAAATGCTTTGGTTTCAGAGATATAAGCCAAAATCTACATTTTACCCCTATGTTATATTTTTAGCCATGGCGGCCATCTTGGTTGGCGGGCCGGGTAATCGGACACATTTTTTAAACTAGATACGCCAATGATGATTGTGGCTAAGTTTGGTTAAATTTGGTCAAGTAGTTTCAGAGGAGTAGATTTTTGTAAAAATTAACGTGATGAGAAAAGCTCACTTTGCCTTTTAGGCCAGGTGAGCTAAAAATTGGATAAAGATAAAATAGCTGAGTTCACTGGTTACATGGACTCCGAAAAATTGTCTGAAATAGAGAAAAATCTTCAAAATGTGAATATGAATGAAATGGAATTTTGTAGATTCCACTGTCCTTGCGACAGGGGAATTTTTTAACTGAGTAAATGTAAACGACTCTTTCGCAACCAGCAAACTGTTGAAAATTATGAAAGAAAGAAAGTGAGAAATCATATAAAAGGACACTGAATACAAAAAAAAAAAAAAATTACAAGGGAAAAATTAAAACCCCGCAAAACGAAAAATAAGAAAGAGTATGTGAAAATTTAGACAGGTGAACAAAATCTCCATCCGCAGATATTCCAATTCACATGTTTCACGATAACTTTATGATATAAACAGCATATTAAATTCTGAAATAACCACGAATGAGATACAGAAATGTATGTTAAAATTAAATAATGAAAAAGCAATCGGAGACGATAAATGCTTCACTAGTATATCAAGGCGTCATCAGATCGGTTGTTGTACGTATATGCGCGGCTTTTTCAATGTAATATTTGACTCAGGTCATATACCGGAGACGTGGCTCTCATGAAATATATAGACAATAACTGTTTAATGTCTTTACATATCAGCCAGCAGTATTTGTACGAGGCTTAGAAACAGGTGTAATTCGAGCTTCAGCGAGCTTTTACTTCTGTTTCGAGCCGAGTACAAATACAGCTGATATTTAAAGGCACTAAACAGTTATTGCCCTTATCCTGCAATTAATTTTGTACATTGTTTTTGCTTTGAATAACAGAAAAACTCACATTTATTGCACTTATTTTCGATTTAGAATATTTGAGTTTTCGTTTATTTTACTTTTGAGGCCCGCGTAGTAGTATTACAAAAAGAATCACACAATCAGCTGATGACCGGTACGCCGATAATAATCACGCATGGTTAACAATAATACATCGCTCAAAGTTAATAGTTATTCATTATAACATAACTACTAATTTCTACAGTAAAAAGAAATAAATCGTTGTCCGATGTAAGACAAAATTTATATGATTTGTCCTACGCTTCAGAATTTCAAACTGACCGTGACATTCATTGATTGTTGCATGGTTGATTTTGCGTGCTACACGTGTACACATTCAAGTTTTAAACTCGAAGTTTGGCGCCGTAGAAAATGGAGTTAATCCAGCTGTTCATGTTCGTCTGTGATCATATGCATCACCCTCAATTTGATTCAAGTCGTCCAAATCGGACCAAGTACCCCAAGGCGAAAATTTGGAACCTCGTCCAATTTCCAAAGGAAAATGGAAGCAGAGGACAATAATGCATTTATGACATATGAAATATAAAATTAAAAGAATGGAAGACAAAATATTTTCATTTTTATCTCATATTGCTCTAAAAACTGCTTGAAAACAAACAGAACGAAAATTTATCTATAGTTCACATAAGGTCAAGCAATACATCATTGGAATGCGACTGCAATACACATTCTTAGGTCACTAATGTTCATACAACACTCGTCAACAGCAATACACAAAAGTAGTCCGGCAGTGGGTGAAGCTTTAAAGCGATATCGATATAGTATACAAATACAGGATAGCGATATCTGTTTGGCTGTTAATGTATGATAAGACACCTAATTGCAGGATAAATATCCTATATACAAGCACAAAGGAGATAAATTTTTCCTAAATAATTACAAGCAAATAACAGTACTTGGCTGCTTCGGAAAATTATTTACTTCCATATTGAATGAGAGACTTAACAAATTCTCCGACGAGTTTTCTATTATTTACCCAAAACAATGTGGATTTCGGAAAAAAACCGTTCAACTCTGGATAATTCATTAAAGCTGCACTGTCTGTTCGAACTACTTGGAAACAGAAAGAAGAATCTGTTTTGTATCTTCATTGACTTTGCTAAGGCCTTTGATACTGTCTGGAAGTGCGGCTTATGGCAAAGGTTAGCTGTTTACAATATTAATAAAATGCAAAAGATAATCATGAACATGTAAAATGACATTAAATCCCGAGTAATATATAACGAACAGGTGATATGATCTTGCCTTGGGCGGGGACTAACAAGACAAGTCAATACTAACATAAACTGCACATCGTTATTCTCAAATCATCTTACATTAACTAAACAAAAACAGTATGCGGGTCCGACCTTACACCCCAATAACCTGAAATAGCCCGACCTCGAACCGGATTCAACCGTACTACATACAACAGGTATCAGATTATTTTCCATGTACAATAAGAGTGCGACAAGGAGAAAATCTGTCGCCTCTTTTATTTTCAAGATATATTAACGACGTAGTAGATTTAATATCAAGACAGGAAATAAATGGTCTGAAAATTTTCTCAGAAGAACTTGAAATCTGTCTATTTCTATGCCAGTAATCCTTTATGGATGCGAAGTATATGAGTATGGGAAAAATAATATAATTGAAAAACTTCATTTGAAGTTCTTGAAACATCTTTTCCATATGAAAGCAAGTACTCCGAACCTAATTGTTTATGGGGAAACAGGGCGTCATCCATTAAACATTTCAATTAAAGCTAGAATTATTTCTTATTGGTGTAAGCTGGTTACTAAAAACGATTAGCTGTCCAGGATAACTTACAGGCTAGCACTTCAATATTACAAGACAAATAACCAAGAAATGAATAGGGAAAAAAATGTAAATAGCATATCGACGAATGCGGTTTCTCAAATATTTTCCTACTACAAAATGGTAATAACCCAAAATGGTTTGGACAAATGTAGAAAGATCAGAGAGAAAATGCACAGTTGGCGACAGCTCAGAGATAGGAGACGAATATCATAATTATATTTGAGAATTTCCTGCACTGAAAAACAAAAGGAAACTGTATGTACCCCCATATTTTTCATGTCACTCAAATGTATTCAAACTTGAAAAACTTTTTAACACAAAGAAAATAAATTTCTCTTCTTAAAAACTGCGCAAACTAATTTAAATAATAAACGAGAAAATCGGTTCTCCTGGCTACACCACACTACAATGTTTCGTTTTTTTTTTGGGGTTTTTGTTTTTTTTTCATATTGTATCTCATGCTACACCAGTGTTAACTCGCCTCAGCCATACTATGAATTATTTGTATATAATTGTTTTTGCATGTCATTCTCAGTAGCTTTGATTGTATTGGTTTTTAGAGAATAAAATATTGTAATTAAATAAAAGCTATATGCCGACTTAATTATTCCAATTCAAATTAATTACTTAATCATGTTAGTGTGCAATTTGAATCTCATGATCATTTATTTTAGCATACATATAATCACATGCAATACAAACAATAAAAGATAATAAAATATTCTGCAAATAGATAACATTTATATTATAGTGTCAGAATATAAGGAGTCAATGAGAAGGAAAATGTAAAAGAATTGAAAGGACATCTTATAAATAATTAGACTTATGTTTGAATGAAACCTTTATATAAGTTTACAAATGGTATATCCAGGAAAGAAAAAATATATCAAATGTAATTTGTAAAGGAAATAATTATTGATATATAAATCTTTATAAAACTACACTGTTTATATTAATTTGAATTTGTTGAAAGTTTGTAACTTCAATTTGTCTTTGTTTCTTCTCTTTTTTTTATACAGTTTTGATCAAAATTAACAACAGGAATAATTTAAAACCATCAATTTGCTTACTTTTGAATTTACAAGAAATATAAAATATTCTAATGCAATCAACACGAACTTCCTGATTATCCCTTGTCAGCTACACTCGAGATCAATATTTTGAGAAGCAAAATTATATTCGTCACAACTCAACCAATTCCGTAACTCCATCTAAGCAGAATTACCCGAAGTAAGCCGATTGAGGTGATCTTCTACCCATTTGGTATAAATAAATTGGTTAACTATTAGACTGCAATTTAGATTTGAATAAAATTGCACATTTGGTATAAAGAAATTGGTTAACTATTAGACTGCAATTTAGATTTGAATAAAATTTGATGATACATTGTAGCGATATATTTAAGCTCATATTTAAGATTATTGTGGCTTTATCTAATTGAAATTAAACCTTCATGCAAATGGAAATTACTGATATTGTTTGTTAAGGCTTCCGTGCAATCTTTTGTTGTATGCATACTTAATATAAGAAACTTTATGTTTGAGTTGCGGTTAAAATTCAACAATGAATCTACATATGTTTTTCGTTATTGATGAATGGTATATATGAAAAAAATATTGCTTAATTTATTTAAACGATGACTTATATTAAATTTTTACAAGACAAACAATAGTCAGAAATGGAAGTAATTATACCGTCTTCAAAAAATCCTCATCGGTCGGTTCTGGTTTTTTTTCATGCAAACAAAACTTATTTTTTTGGTAATAGATGTATATATTGATATAAGGTTAAATGGTTAATATAGATAAAGCCTTTGTTAAGATATAGCTACAAAATACAATTTCTTACATGCCTATGTAAACTAATGAAAAAATACAAATATTCTTTTCCATGTTTTTAAATCATTTTTGCATCAAAAATATCTTTGTTTGCACCTTACAGACATAACCGTATATGTGTTCCTGAATTGTCTTCCTTAGCAATGCTATGTCAGTTACCTCTTACGAGATGTTAAAATAGTATTCTGAAAATAAGACGAAAAAGGTCAGGGAGTTGGAAACAGACATACACAAAACCAATCATGGAAAGCATTGAACAGATAATAATAACAAACTTTTGAGATTTGGTTAAGGACAAAAAAATATCCTTCCAACTCCGACTTGTGCATGCTGTGTTGGTATTTTCATTATTATCTACACAGATTATATTGTTGTTCTCGGTTTGCGTCGATAAACTTTGATATGTTACAGGATTAATTATCCTGATAAGTTTTTCAACTTGCTGAACATCAGATTCAAATAAATTGGCACAAAATAATAGTTTTTCATCAATAGTTTTGTCCTTCATTAAATCTGATGCAATTTCTATTTCCTTTACTGGGGCTAAACCTCTCATTTTGTTGTTTAATAAGGCTATGCCCAATTTTTCTCTTTCCTCCAAAGGCAAATCACTGACCAAATCAAAAGTCGGGATCCATTCATTTGTGTACGTTTCCAATGCATACTTGAGACCTTGTTTAAGTCTCGGATACCAAATGTCTATAGTTTCTGTCATATTTATACAATTTACTGTCATAATTGTATTTGGGATGTTTTGTGTAGAAAGATAATCAACCAAAGGAATGATAAACGGTTGTTGTTTGTCTCCACTATTTATGTACAATTGTTTTGCAATTTCAAGTTTGTTGTTACAATCTGCACTTTTCATAAATTCTTCTGTTATAAGTGGAATGACAGTGACAGCACTTTTAATCGTCTGTACAATATTTTCAAATGTAGAAAGTCCGGGGATACAATCGCCACATGTAAGCCCATCCCTCTGCAATTGTTTTTTTACGTTTTCTTTGATTTCTGCATTACTCGATTGTGATTGACAAATAAATAAAATATGAAAGCTTTTTCCTGTTGGAAGTGTTGTGGTTGATTTCAGGCAAATTTTCGATGCAGACTGGAATCGTGATAGACTCATTCTGAAATGAACAAACATACTTTTTTTTAAAGGCAAATTACGAAAAACGAAACAAAACAAAACAAAAGCAATAGGAAAACAAATTACAAACTCTTAGAACATTGAATAGGTTAAAGGGTATCGTTCAATTACATCTGCTGATTCAGGTATAACTATCATGATATATTTATTTTCATTTTCTAGTATTTTTCTCTTTGTTTTTTGTTTTTTATTATGTATTTTGAGTGTTTTATTAACAAAAAACGCCAAGTCTTTTTTTTTTTTTTTTTTCAAATTGCTATTTAAGAAATAATTTGTATATATATTTAATTTCGTTGATTGGAGAATTTTGTATCTTCGAGTAATTTCGTGGTTTTTCACTAGATCGACCTTCCAAGCTGGATAGTTGACGTGTTTGCTAACAAAAAAGCCGTCCATAGGTTGGCATGTCAGCCATGTATGGCTCATTATTGTGACTTAAAGCTGAACAGTTCATGTTAACGTTCTTCGACGCACCAAGAGCTAGAGCTGACTGTAAATGCAGAAATACAAATATCCTGTCTGAGAACAAACTAACTACATGTACCCATGAACAAGGGACCAAAATGCTTCCGCAACACCACCAAGGTTTTCAAAAAAATGTTATAACAAAGACATGGAATGGTTGTCTCTTTCATTCTTTAGAATTTTTGAGTTGGCTCGACAAAATACATATGATAAAAGTGAAAACGTTTGTTAACACGTCCAAACTGATAATTTGATACTTGTTATTCCATTAAGTTCTCAGTTTAATAACATCAATATAAACCTGTTAACTTCCTAAGATTCTAAATATAATTTTGCATTTGAAGATTAAACACGTCCTTTTCCATATCGGCCCTAGCATCGTCCCGAAGTAATTCTACCTCAAAATCTGTGAAAAATCTGCTGTATTTTCAAAAGGTGGAACAAATCAGAAAAAAAAAATTCTGTTAAAATGATTCAACTTCCTTAATAATATTGTGCATTACGTTAAAACAAATGCAGTACTTTTTCAGAAAACACAAAAGACGACACACACTCCTTGATAATCCTTAAGAAAAAATCACGTTTTGTAGCTATAATGGTCAAATTCCAATATATCATGATGTATTTGAAACATTTTCTTTAGTGTCTCGGATAGTCCAGTAAGTTCATAATGTTTTTGAAAAATGTATATGTTTGTTGATTTTTAATCAAGATTGATCATGAAAGATCATGAAAGATCAGGCAAGGCATTATTTTGATCGCAAAAAACAAGACGTGACCAGACTGAATGATCAGGAAACAACATTTCTTGTACCAATTTATATATCTGTAATAGGTTGAAGCGTGTAGTTACTTAGTTAGAACGAAAAGTTATGCTTTCTTTTTTTCTCTTTTTGTGTGATATACATGTATATACATTATACATATAGACCCATTGTAGGTGTCAGACCACCAATTCACTCCCTATAATTTAGAACGTATGTAAAAGTACCCTTTCCCTGACTCAAAATAGTGCTTTTGATGTCATTGTTTATTTAAACTGACAAACAAATTTGCAGAAAAGAAACTTTTGGTGAAAGAAAAATAAATTTAGACCATTTTGAGCCCAAATTTACTTGTCTATGATTGTGCATAAAAAAATGAGGATTATTGCGCCCCAAAGTATATTTATTTAAGGCTTCTAGAAAACAAGGGGATAGTTTAATTAGTTGTTGGCTTCCGAACGATAGTGTTTCACTACAAGACTAAACATTGGTTGAAAATTGGCATGTAGAAAGGTGATACATGTACAATTCAGGATATACCTGGTTTCTATGAAGTTAAACTTAATTTAGGAAGCTGTGAAAATTGCAAAATTTGGATGAATAGATATGGATTTTAAATTGGTGGTCTGACACCTAAAGAGGCAACGGTAACTAGGCATCTAAGATAATAAGACCTCTAGGAGCGTTAATTGTCGAAAAGTAAATATCTATTTATTTATAAAGGTAAATGCATCCACGAATGAGGGAAGCGAGAGGGTTCTGGTGTTTTTTCCTGGAAATATCTTAAATGTGTACGTTTTTGTTTTCGTAAGGTTTTAACCAAGTTCCGAAGACGCTATCATTTAACTTCACATAAATGTATATTAAAGGTGTTCTTTCCATTAACAGTACAAAGTTTTCTGATTGGGTCCCATTTATAGTCCTGAACTAGATATTACAGACACCACATATACAGCTTCTTCGGGCTCATTTTAAGACATATATCCTGAATTTGACTACAGCGGTCATCTCAATACCTATGAGTCTATGAAATCTTTGAATATTGTTTTTATTGGTATACATATTGATTTTTTTATCAGTAAATTAAAATCATACTTAATATTATTGTTATACACATATGTAATTTCACGGTACTACAATCTGTCGATACCTATATTTTGGCATTGCACAAGGTCATATTTTTCTCTGACTGTTAATGACGTCTTTACACTAAATCCATTGGAGGTTGGATGTGTACTGAATGACATTTTAGTATCAGATACATGATTTTTTTATTAGTTGTCATTGGCTTTGAACTAGCTGTCAGTAGCTGCGAGTACTCTCAGATCTAAACTTAGTGTCTTTTTTGGTTGTTATGGATGAGGGATTGATAAATATCCTGCCACGTCCAGTCTGTGTTTTTGTTTGATGTTTTCCTGCTTTGTATCGATCTGATGAGTTAAGCCTTTTTCAACTAATTTTGATAGTTTGTTTTTATGTTGTGCGTTTACATCACTGTCTCAGGTTAGGGTTGAGTGCTCACAAACATGTTTAACCCCGCCACATTCTTTATGTGTCTGTCCCAAATCAGGAGCCTGTAGTTCAGTGGTTGTCGTTGGTTCATGTCTGTCATATTTGTTTTTCGTAAATTGTTTTGTTTTAAATTAGGCCGTAAGTTTTCTCAATTGAATTGTTTCATTTTTTTTTTTCATGTCGAGGCCTTTTATAGCCGATTATACGGTATGTGTTTTTCGCATTGTTCAACGCCATACGGTTGCCTATAATTGCTTAGATCCACTTCATTTGAAATTTGGTGTCTGAGCAAAAAAATAATGAGCCAAGTTTTTGTGAAGGAACGTTTTGTCCTTTTACTCAAAAAGTTCATTGCAAAGTACCAAGATCTAATAGAAAAATATTCAGGGTCTACGTAAAAAATTATACATGATGGTCTGAGTTATATATTCTAGGTGCAGACTGTGTGTAGAATTTTATCTACATTACGGTTTTACCTTTATTTGTTTTTATACTATTATGTTACGTTTGGTCGTATGACTCTTGACGTGCTTCGGTATATGTGCATTCAGCTTTCAGGTTTTTGACTTTTGGCGTTCCCTTTGCAGATGGGACCAGAAATGCGATTCGGACACATGAGGTTTTATAATGTTGTTTTCATTTTATATACCTTTGTATTTATATTTTACTTACTTTGTATTTCATCGGGAAAGTGTAAAAGTCATTATGCTTTACTATACTGACTGTATTATCAATTATAAACAAAAATTTGTTGGCGTCTATGTTTGATTTAATTGTAAGTATGTTTGAATCTTTAATTCAGTTGTGTTGTATGTCTGCTATGTATATGTACAGTTTTGGCTGCTGGATCCCAGTTATGTTCACTTTAATCAAGTATGTCTGTTTGGGTTGCTCACCCAATTTGGCAATATTACTGTACATTAAACAACTGTCGTACAAGTTGGCGTTTTAGCTAGCAAGAAAACCAGGTTTAACAAGAAAAAAATATGTACCAAGTCAGGAATATGACAGTTGTTTTTGCGTTTTATTTTTAGACTATGTTTTTTTTTTCAAAATCAACGAGGATTGTGCATAAAAATCAATGGAAATCACATGAGACAATCTTAACTTGTAATACGACAAAAAACTTATACAGGACGGACAGACGGACTTATATTGTTTTAAGGCAACTAGTCGGTGTGGTATTATTAAATAATCAGATCCAATGGCATTAATATATCATAGCCCTATTAGCAAACAAAAGTGAAGCGGAATAAGTCATGCAAATCCAATCTTTTGCTATAACACTTACAAATATTTATTATCATGTGTTTAAAAAATGATTTGATCGTTTTCGTGGATTTTTGCAATAACGGATAAGCGGCCACAGATATTTCACGATCATTAAAAAGCCGTACCCGATCTTTCACGATCTGAAAGATCTTTGGAATTTCTTTTTTTTTACAAATATTTCCATTTTTGCAAAGTTTCTGATTAAACTAAAACAAAAGACTTTAACAACCGTTTTAAACAGTTATATGGAACGACATTTTTAAAAGGAGTTTATGCATTCAAAATATCAAAAAAAAAAATCATGTTTATGAAAATAAGAAGATGTGGTACAATGTATGATTGCCAATGAGACAGCTTTCCACAAGAGACCAAATGACACAGAAATTAACAATTGCCATAGTTAACATTTTTATTTCTTTGAAATTTCAAGGAGCAATCTGCATTTAGCTGTTTTGTAGGTTGAAATAAAACTTTACGACAAAAGAGATTATTACAACTTTCCAATCTCCCAGTTGATACGATATTCCAGAGCTTCTATTTCCTATCATGACTTCCGTGATAGAGGGTTGCTGCTCACAAGGAAGCTATTAAACCAAGAGTTCCAAGTGGTGAAGTTGAAATCATCTCTTCGTAAATTTTACGGACGCCATCACGAGTTGGTTGACCGTTATGGAATATCCGTTTCACAGATGATAGCGGATATGTTCCAAATGTCGTAACTACAATCCCGTCCCCCCTTTTTTCCCCGAATGCGACCTACCGAATTAGACTTATTACCGGGTTTGTACTAACATAAGCAACACGACGGGTGTCACATGTGGAGCAGGATCTGCTTACCCTTCCGAAGCACCTGAGATCAGCCCCAGTTTTTGGTGGGGTTCGTGTTGCTCAGTCTTTAGTTTTCTATGTTGTGTTTTGTGTACTATTGTTTGCCTGTTGGTCTTTTTCTTTTTTATCCATGGCGTTGTCAGTTTATTTTCGACTTTGAGTTTGAATGTCCTTTTGGTATCTTACGCCTCTCTTGTAAAATCGGTGTACCATAAACTTTGTTTTCTCGGACACTGATTATGATGTTGAACCATTTTCATAGACAGTTTTATTTTTCCAATATTTGTCATTATAATTCATTGAATTATATTATTTACCGAAGTTGCACGTGTCTTCCCAATACGATTTCTTTCACGATCCTTTACCAGATCTTTCACGATCCAATCGCAATACTTGACCACCGTTACTTATTTTTCACGATCGTTTTTCTCGATATACCGAATGACAGCCCAGAAAACCCAATGTATGCGTAATAAATATGTGTTGAATTCTTATATTCATTGGCCAGTTGATAATCATGTTTTACAAAATAATGAATAAACTTGTTTCTGGTCTAATTTTAAGATTTAAAAAGACTGGCAGACATGAAATAAATAAAATATATACGAGATATTTTGACAAAAATAGGTTTAAATTGGTCGGACTAGTAATCATTTATCAGTGTTTAAATATTCTTCTGATTCAATTTTGAAAATTATACCATTATTCATCATTAGGCTGTGATAAGACCTGTGACGTGTTGAAATAATATTTTCTTTTTTTGGAATTGGCGCCTTGTTGATATTTTGAAAGAAAAATAAGTTTTGATTTCAAAATTATTCTATGAATTGTATTGATTTTTACACATGACCCTATTGCTTCATTTTTTCGGGTAAGTTCTATGAGGATCTATACTAAAGAAATAACGGTAATAGTTGGACAACAGAGGGGTCATTAAATTGACATTTGATAGAAGGCTATCATAGAAATATTCAGGAGGCAATAGCTCTAACTTCACTTTTGCGCCTAATTAAATGAAAAGTAATTCAAAATAATCAGATACAATTATGAATGTGAATAAAACCTTGATATCTTAACATTTCTTTTACATTTGGTGTTAATTTGGTTGACAGACTACATGTATTGTCCGTTTTCATAGAGTGTCATTAAAGGCCAGACTTAACAAAATTTGTCCAACAATGTTTTTTAATTTCTTGGATTATGAATATTATAAATATTATTCCATTGTTAAATCCTTAATATAATTGACAACCATTTAAAGCATTGCATTCAGTTTTAAAATTTTACTTACTGTAAATGAGTGTGGCAATGGCATGTTTAAATCTATCCGTAGTTCAATGAATATGTGTTTGCATAAAGGTTTGCAAAAATCAAATAATAATAATAATGAGATAAATTATTACCTATGTAATCAAGTGTATAGACATGAAGAAGTGTAATTACTTTGGAAACGTGCACAGCGCATGCTTTAAAACACCATGCAAACATCTGGAGCTCAAGCTTCTTTAAAATATAAAGATGAACATAGAAGCATTCCTTCAGAAGGCCAGTATAATATTTGTTTATTATAATTTTTGTTAATATACTTTTGTGTTATCTATTATAGTGTTTATATAGACCTATCTGCACAACGTTGCATAATAAAACAAAACTGTACCGATAAACGCTCAATACTTGTAATAAAGAATAAGATATGTGGGTAATAGGTTAAAGACAAAATCACCAAATAACTGAATATTTGAAATATATTTACAATGATAATGATCAGATCTGTACTTAGTGTCTTTTTTGTTGTTAGGGATGAGGGATGGATATATACCACTGCCACGTCCTGTCTGTGTTTTAGTTTGATGTTTTTTTTGTATCGATCTGATGAGTTAAGCCTTTTTCAACTGATTTTTATAGTTTGTTCTTATGCTGTGCTGTTACACCATTGTCCCATGTTAGGGGAGGGTTGAACGCTCACAAACATGTTTAACCCCGCCACATTCTGTATCTGTCTGTCCCAAATCAGGAGCCTGTAGTTCAGTGGTTGTCGTTGGTTCATGTCTGTCATATTTGTTGTTTGTAAATTGTTTTGTTTTAAATTAAATTGTTTCATATTTTTCATGTCGGGGCTTTTTATAGCCGACTATATGGTATGGGTTTTTCTTATAGTTGAAGGTCGTACGGTTGCCTATAATTGCTTACATCCACTTCATTTGAACTTTGGTGGATAATTGCTTCATTGGCAATCATACCACATCTCCTTATTTATATGTTTAAAGTAATTGATTAAACATTCATATTATTATATACTAGTGTCAACCAATTTTCAAGCTTGAAAACTTCTCGAAAAGTGAATTAAATTAAAAGAAATCAAATTAATGAAACTTCCCTCATTGCGACATGTAAGGTATAACAAAAATGACGACGTTCACGAGCCACAAGCACATATGGCTGTTTTGTTTTAGGTAATGAGCTCCCTCCTTTTCTGAACATAAAAAATAAGCAATGAACAGTAAAGAAACGAAATGCAACAAAAATACATGTAAAACTAAAAAGAATACTTACAGTATTGTATATCAGAATGTTCTAAGCTACTTAGAGTATGCTTGAAGTACTTCATCTGCTAATATAGAAACCGTGAACTCTGATGTCAGCTGTTGATACCAATAAAACACAACAAATCTCCAAAATAAAAAGCACACAATAAGAATATTAAATATAGTAAACAAATTAATGATGTATATGTATCGTTAAATTAATCTTTTTATAGACACAATAAATTCAATTCAAGATTAGAAGAACAATAATCAATAGCACCCAAGAGTTGTTACCGCAAATTCAACAAGAGGTGCAATGAGGAAACTCACAAAATGTTACCCTCATCGCCGCCTGATAATTCCTCATTCTTCATAAAAAAAGTAGGAAGATGTGGTATGATTTTCAATGAGACAATTCTCCAACAGAGACCAAAGACGTAGAAGTTAACAGCCATATATGTCATCGTACGCAATTTATAAATTAACTCAGCAAGCAATGTGAGGTTAAATCTAGGAATGTTTTTGCGTAAAATGGCAGTTTACATTCTAAATTTCCCCTGAAAACATTCTGAATTATAACCACTTTTTGAAAGTTGAATGGCAAAAAAATTGAATAACAATAATATGATGGGTATAGCTTTTTTATAGTTTTAAGCCAACTATAATAAAGACCTGCATTATTCTTTTGTTTGTTTAAGGTCGTACATAGTAATGATAATTTACATATAGCTAATTTAGAAATATCTGCTGACGATCGCCACGTGTACGCGTTCTTGTGTTCTTGAACAAAGAAGACAAACACCTAAATAAAATGATGATTATTCTAAAAACTTGAACTCATCTAGGTCAAATGTACAGTTCAGTAGTTGTTTGTCCAAATATTTATGAAATTTTTAATGATATAGAATAATAAAAAGGATGATTGCTCCGACTGATTATCTAGAAAAGGACTTTACTCATCAGACTGACTACATCATGTATATTGATCTTAATACAATAAAGTGAATACTATTAACTTTGCATATACAATTCATTATAAGAATAAATTGAAAGCAGGTTTTTTTTTTCTTTTGTTTTAATTAGTTGAATGATTGTTGTACTCGAATTCTAGTTTTCTTATAACGTTAAAAGTCACAATTTATTCATTCCTAACATTCAACCAAAACTAAAGGCTTTACACAATACATTCATAAATCAAAAACGTAAGGCTTAACTGAATATTTTAAACTTCATACCAAAACCATGCCTGTAATCTTTCACAGCAGAGAGACTATATATTTGAAGATCATATTTTGGTCTATTTTTTTAAAATATCATGTAAAGAAATATTAGTACTTGTTTTACGATCTCAATCTGTTTAGAAATTTACAAAATCAATTTCTATTCATGTTAAACAAACTAGTATTTTTAATTCTTAACAGACCGTTTAGTCAGAGCTACATACAAAATGATAGTTGGTCAACGCCATTAAAACTGAACAAAACCACAAACGGAAGTATTTAATTCCGAAACGTTCTTCATTTACTAAATACAAAACATTAAATTAACATTAATTAATCGAGTGAAATTGCTTCGATGTTTCTTTTTTAGTGTTGATATGCTGTAGTCTTGTCGTCAAATTCATCCTCAGCTGTTCCATGGGGTCAATGTTGATTTATAGAAAATTAAACTATAACAGACACAAACCTGTGCAATCGCCATATCTGTTCAATATCTTCACCTTGTTATAAACAAATCAATACGACACCAGTACAAAACGAAAGTAAATACATTAGTTGTCATTGATTGCTGTTTGTCATATTTGTTTTTCGTTAATGTTAATATTATAAATTGGGCCATTTATTTGCTCGTTTGAATTGTTTAACATTTTTCGTGGCGGGGCCTTTTATAACTGACTAAACGGTATTGGTGTTTCCCATTGTTGAAGGCATTGCATTGACTTTTTTACCTATATCTACGCCCAATGTGGATGGTTTTGGCAATAAAACTACAACCCTTACTTGTATATAATTAGTTTGAAAACTAATCGAATATATCCCAACATCCAATTGGTACAATTGCTTTTGATTCAGTATAAACTTATTTTACATTAATGCATTTTTTTTTCTCCATGTATGAGAAATATAACATACATATACAAATACGTTAGCCATCAACATGATCAAGCTTTTAAAAAATGGTCCTGAACAACGTTTGATGCTTAACGACGATGCAAGTGTATCGATTTTTAAACTCAAAATTAATTGATCTACTTACACATTTTCTTTCATTTCAACATGTGTATGTTTTAAATCTATTTCCGCATGACTAATACATATTTACGGACTTATTTATCTATTCAATGTATGTAGGTCAATTTGACGGTAAAGAAATCGTGGGATAAAACAGTGTGTACTGTGTATGTAGAACTATTGATTAATTGTAATTGCCATTTGTAAAAAAAGTGTATTTTAGGCGAATGATCTGTTTTTCAGGATATAAAGTGTTAAATGTTTGTCCCATTGCCGGCAATACTATTTTGGCAACTAATTCCTTAAATGGCGTTTTTAATAAACGATTGATGAAAAACAACTGTTGTCTAATATGAGCGCGATATCTATTTGTAATTTTACCGCACTTTCATATATAATGGTTCCATGGCTTTTCTTGGTGAATTTTGTTTTTATCATACTTTAAAATTTCACAGAAATTTTCTACAATTTTCATCAAAATAAAAATCTCCAGCCCTTAATAATATAGCTTGGAAGACAAATGTGTGATTCCATGAAACTTATTCATAATACTTTCTAGGAGAAAAAATATGTAAATGATATAGCAACCAATCACAGATAGCCAGCTAATTTTATTTCTATTTCATGTTTGCTCCCATGTAACTTTATTTAGTAGTTAGTACATTGTAACCTAAACATATAGTATTATGCAGATCTTGAAAACCTGGATGTGTGGTGATCAAAGTGTTAAACACAAAATTGTAAAAAGAAATTTTCTTCTGAAATTGATTAAGCATTCCTTCGTCAATGCTACTTACATTTGATTACTAAAATCCCATTTATGTATGACCTTTTCACGAAACAGTGAAAAGTACCCTAAATAATGCGTGTTCTTACTAACTTTTCAATTTTACACAATGAAACAAGGTTTGTTATTCCAAATTCAACGATGTACTTACAGCGTTTCTTACATTTTAACATACTTGTATATGTGTATGATTCTACTTTCGGACGACTATTTATGCACTTATTTAACATTTAAATGTGTAAAGGTCAAAAGGAAATCAAATGTATTATGGGCCCTACCTCTGTGCAGTTTGTCAGCAAACACTAATTTTAAACGACATTTTGAATTAGAAGTTGTTGCTTTATTATTTATTTTTTTACAGTACATTCAAATATATAAAAACTTGTTATCAATGATTGAAAGCAAGTTCTTGTCGAATATAGAAAACAAATGTTGTTTGATTGCAAATTAGACAACTATCTACAAAAGACCAAATGACATGGATGCAAACAAATCTAGGTCACTGAATGGTCTTCTATAATATACATAATCTACACCTTGTAATGAGATATTAAAAGGCACCAACTCAGCAAAATATAAAAGAATTCAAACTCGAAAACACACGGCCTGATTTATGTAAATGCAATATAAAAGAATGGCAGACAGCAATCAATGACAAACACTTTGAATCAAAGGCTCATGCACTACTGAAGAATTTTATTTTAAGCGGCCATCACTATTTATATATCATCTGAAAAGTCTAAATCTAAAATGTTCTGTTCATTACCCCTTTAGACAATTCAGTGTGTACATATGTGCGTGCTTAGTGCAGGTTAGTAAAAAGTAAAATCACAAAAATACTGAACTCCGAGGAAAATTCAAAACGGAAAGTCCCCAATCAAATGGCAAAATCAAAAGCTCAAACATATCAAACGAATGGACAACTTCTACTTCTAAATTTGTGTTTATTGTCACAAATTTTCAGATCCCAACATGCAAATATTTAAATTCGATATGTTGTACAACTCCGTCAATATTATTTTTTCGTGAGACATCAATACAATTCAAAATGTAAATATTATCCCAGTTGCATTGCATTTTTTTAAGTTATGTTCAAATCGACTATTTTAGAATTTCAGTTGAGGCTAACAATATTGGTTAAATAAATTTTGCTCAAAATTTATCCGATGAATACTTCTTAAAAACGGGTGTGTCGAAACTGTATATGAAATTAACACGCTTTTTATTTGAATTAATAAATGTCATCATGCATTAAAAACTGCTGGATTTTGCTTACCCCACTACCTCATTAATCTGATTACTAACATCTTTATTCTTTATTAAACGCTTTTACAAAATAAGTTGTGCAATTTAATCAGCGAAAGCTACCTAAAAAAATTATATTTAAAATCTGGTAGTTTTGTTATGATTAACCGTAGATTTGTTTGTGTAAAATATGATATTTTCATAAGGCGTCAGTTCTTTCCCTAAAATTTAACGCAAAACCGGACGACATAAATTAAAGTGTCGCCATGTTTGTGCTATAAATACCTCTCACTACTGGAACAATGCCCCGTAGATTGGCCGTGAAAATGTCCGTAAAAATGCTGGTGATTTTTACAGTGTTTGTCACGGTTAATTTACGGTGGGCCGTGAAACTTATCCGTGACAATGCCGTGGAATGACTGTCGTGAAAAGGCTGTGAAAAGTTTGTGAAAAGGCCGTGAAGAGGTGCCACCTGAAAACTTGGGTGAAAAGACCGTAGAAACCCTGTGAAAAAAAATGTACACCGTGAAAAAGTTGTGATAATGCATTATGTGCCCATTGTGAAAAGACCGTGAAATGTAGATATAGTACAGTATATGCCTTTATTTGTCGTGAAAAGACCGTGAAGAGGTTCCAACTGAAAACTTGGGTAAAGAGACCGTAGAAACCCTGTGAAAAACAAAAATGTACACCGTGAAAAAGTCGTGATAAATTATGTGCCCATTGTGAAAAGACCGTGAAATGTACATGTACTACTGTGAAAAACAGCCATTCACTGATTGTGAAAACTCCTGTAAAATGTTAAATGTATTTTTCAGGCCATAATTTAACAAACAATTTAAATGCTGTTTCAATCAAGTGAAGCGAAATGCCTGAAAACCTAGTGTAAACATCTACAGACAACTTATTTAAGTACAATGCAAGTGAGACTATGAAAAACCATATTAAAATTTTGTATTTTTTTTTTAGTAATAATTGTGACAAAGAATAAAAATATTAATTTTAATAGAACTGTAATTATGTGAATAAAACATAAAAGCACACAAATGTCAATGTGATTAAGTAGCTAAAGTCAGCTGTAACATGTATTGTAGAAATTTTGTACATCTCTTGGGTCTGATTTTACCACTTCAGCAATATTTGTCTAATGTAATCCTTCACTTCACTGCCCTTTTGAATAAATATTCCAGAAAAACATTTATGGAAGTTTCTGTTAATTCCCAGGAAATACTTTTAATTGAAAAGCTCTTCTTTCCAACTGGATTCCTGAACTATTTGATATAAAGACTGCTATATCCTTTTGCTCTTTATTCCTAGAATAAATAAAGAAACATTACATATATTATACATGTATAATTTACGTTTACGTTTTTGATTGAGTTAAGCCTTCCAATTGATGTTTTATCGTGTGTTTTTCTATGTTGTGATGTTATACTATTGTTTCAGAAAAAGGGAAAAGGTTTGGTAACATTAAAACGTTTAATCCCGCTGCAAATGTTTGCACCTGTCCTAAGTCAGGAATCTGATGTACAGTAGTTGTCGTTTGTTTATGTAATTTATACGTGTTTCTCGTTTCTCGTTTTTTATATAGACTAGACCGTTGGTTTTACCGTTTGAATGGTTTTACACTAGTACTTTTGGGGCCCTTTATAGCTTGTTGTTCGGTGTGAGCCAAGGCTCCGTGTTGAAGGCCGTACATTGACCTATAATGGTTTACTTTTATAAATTGTTATTTGGATGGAGAGTTGTCTCATTGGCACTCACACCACATCTTCCTATATCTATATAAAAAAAATATTTATATATTCAAATTAATTTTTGGCATTTATGTACATACATGTACTTAAAACAGCTACAATATTAGTCCATGCAATACAGGACTTCACGGTTAATGACCCCATTTTGAATAGGGGCAGATTTTCATACTGGAGGTGAAAATGGTATGAAAAATACTAAAAAACATCATTGAAACAGAACAACCACTTGGAAACATGCATAGGTTTTCCCATATTTTCATACCATTTTCCAGAAAATCTGCCCCCTATATAATATGGCATCATTAGTTAACGAAGTTCTGTATTGTCAACTTATATTATTTTTTTTAGATTTTTTTAAAGACTAAAGACACTTTTAAGACAGACTATTAAATGTAAATGTTTCTTTGAAGTAATAATATGTATGGCTAAAGCCAAACTTGTCTAGACGAAGTGGCCGTAATGAGTCACAGCTATTTATTTTACAGGGGGCCAGGGGCGTAGCAACTTTTACTGCAGGCACATTCGCCATACCAATTATTTTTTAAACACCTCATTGCCATACCAATTATTCTCATGATATGGCACAAACCCTACTAGAAAGGACATTTCGCCGTACAAATATTAAATACTTTCCCTGCTACGCCTCTGATAAAGACCTTTTTGAACTCTGTGTCCCGACGGCCAAGTCAGAAAATACTGAAATAGCTCCCGACACATTCAAAGGGGTTTACGCCTCTGATTATCAGAGTGAACTCCATTTCAGAGATACTTATTGCTATTATAATCATTTCCAATTATCTATGTCTATGTCTACGTAGTGTACTGTACATAAATGTCATTTTTTTTATGTGGTCAGTGTGGGAAAAAGGACCCCCCTTTTTTTCCCCAAATACATAAACAAAACAAAACCGTAATCGTATTTAAAGGATCCGGTAAGTCTTAAAAAACATTAACCGAAATGATTAAAGGAATCAAGTGCAACAGACTCAAATATAAGTGAATATATCACATGCATGTTTGCGCGGTTTCTGCAAATTCAGTGAAAATCAGTTCAATGGAAATGCTCACAAACGTCATCAACATTTTGGTGATATGATGCATAAAAGAATAAAATATTAATAACTTAACTTACCTCAAACTTGCTGTCACTCGTCTTGCATCTATAAAGTAAATATTAATCGACCTTCGGCGTCTTTCAAATTTCCTACCTTGCGGAAATGTTACAATTACTCTAAAAGAAACACGAATCCGGATACGGTCTGATATTCCGGGAAGTTCTCGTTTTTACATGTTTCGGTTCCAATTAATATTAATGTTTACATTGTTTATAATAATGTACAGACGAGAAGCAAAATACTTTTCTTTAAATACAAAATATTTATTGGCACAAAGTCATTAATTATAACAATGAATGGTTCCATTTAAAAGTCAGTCCTGTACAGGAGTATTGCATATAATAATATTTAAACAGATATACAATAATCACATGGGATGTTTTAAATCTGAATTAGGATAAGAAAAAATTGACATGAACAAATATCACGGCCTTTTCACCGGTTTCAACAACCAGTGAAAAGGCCGTGATATTTTAATTAAGCATGAAAGGACAAATTATCACGGCCTTTTCACGGGATATATAAATTTCACGGTCTTTTTCTAACATCAAATATTTTTTTTACAAAAGTCACGGGGTATTTTCACGGGGTTTTCACGGCCCTGTGATATTTCACAAACATTTCACGGCCTTTTCATGGGCTGTTGTTACAGTAGTGTCTGTAACATTTGTGTAAGGTACAATCAAGTATATGAAAACCAGACACAGTGGTGACTATACAAGGTTGAAGAAAAATCTTGTTTACGATTTATGTTCGATCAATGACAAGAATACAATCAATATTACTAGAATTACATAATTTCTAACTAAAAATATCTTATCAAACAGGGGAAAATATGCTCCGCCATTTTGCATATGTAATCAACAGATAATTATAATAGTTAAAGGAGATATGAAGTAACATACACAAGATAACAACCAAACACGAAACATTGTTGAAAACTGTAGCAACCATACAATTCATGTACATGTTTCTTGCGAACTTAATCATTTTAAGGTCACAACTAAAACAAATAAAACATTATCATGATTATGATACTTTTTTTTTTGTTTTAACATAATTTTTCTGGAAACATTTAATTTTTTTTTTATGAATACTGTTTTCATATTTCATATAAAAGTAAAAAGATGTGGTATGATTGTCAATGAGACAATTCTCTAAAAGAGACGAACTGACGTAAAAGTTAACAGCCATATGTCACTGTACGGCCTTCAAAAAAGACAAATATGTTTACTCGCCTCCGTAAAATTTAGTATATTTTGTTACAGTCTTGCAGAGATGATAGATTCTGTTGTGCCACAATTACTGACAGTTATTATTTCCTCAATAGCTTTCATTCATGCATTTCGTTCGTACTTCCCGGCGAATATTTTACTGCGAAGCTAGGTCATACTTATTTTCACTTTTGCACAGTTGCTTGTTATTCGGAATGATCTTTTATAGTTACGACATACTAACTTTATTCAGATATCATCACTGCATCATATTTAATCCATATTTATTCTTTCATAATGTTAGAATTATCCAAAATGCCAGTTGTTTATAGTAGAAGATCATTTTGGTGTACTTTCACATTAGTGTTTGCATGCACTATATTGAGAGTGTATTGATTGACTTGGTTTGGCAAACGTTTTCATAAACTATAGTCAGTTTCAAATTAGAGCCTTCAGTAAATAGCAGTATTTGATTTTGTATTTTTAAACGTTGATGTTACAAAATTTTTGAAATTATTTAGAATTAGGGAATGTATCTCCCTCATGCAAAGCCCTGATTCCTTGCTAAACTTCGGCTGTACTTTTTTGTCCTTTTTGGTTTATAGCTCTTCATGTTTTAATAAGCTTTAGATTTTCAAATATTTTGGCCTCGAACATCACTGAAGAGACATTGATTGTCGAAATGCGCATATGGTGCAGAAAAATTTGGTACCGTTTATGTTATTAGGTATTTTGCTGTTACTGCAAAATGTTTTGCACACATTGCAACTTATTTATATTAGTTAATAACTGTAATTAATTATATTAACTTTTAATAAAGCTGCTTTTATTCATCTAAACAGATCTTGTTTCTAGTTGTACAAAGTTTCGACATTCAAAACAGTTAAATACAGTGACAATTAAAATTGATATTTGCATAATATCTGCCAACCATTCATAGTATCGGTTGGCGCTTTAATTGGTGGCAGCGGTAAAAGAACAATTTAGAAAAAAAAAAAGAACAAAAAGAGAAGGAAAAAAGAAAAACATAAAAAATCCAACAGGAAAACAAACAAAACAGCTTAAATTATAGATAAAGCAATTGTTTTCTATTGAATCACTAAAAATTTCAGTGAAAGTGAAAACTTTGACTATTATGGACACTAGGACATGTTAGAGTTATTGAAACGCAAGGTGTGTTTTACTCAATAAAATTATTGAGCACTAAGAGTTATTGAAACTCAAGGTATATTTTACTCCATAAAATTATTGAACATTAATAGTTATTGAAACTTAAGGTGCATTTTCCATATAAAATTATTTAGCACTAAGCTTTACTGAACCCCTAACTTCAGTGCATTGTATGCATAGACTATGTAGAGATCGCGGTCATGGTGAACCACAACCACACAGATTGAATCAACAAAATTCCACATACTATCCAGACACAAGATTTAGCGAGACGACATAACCGATGCAAAATCGTACAAGATCATTTGCAAATCATGACTTGTGTAGGTCAAGATTTCCATATTTGAAATTCAAGGTGCGTTTTACACCATACTTTTATTGAGCATTAAGAGTTATTGAAACACAAGGAGTATTTTACTCAGTAAGTGTATTGATCATTAAGAGTTATTGAAACTCAAGGTGTATTTTCTTCAAAATATTTTTTTTACAGTAAGGGTAACTAAAATTATTAATTCAGTCTGGTAATATTGAAACTATGGATTTATGACACAGTCACTTACCACTTGGAGGGAGGGTCTCTAAGAGCTGGCAAATGTTGTTAAACTCTAATTTGTCGGACTTAACAAGAGAAAATAAAACACAATTGGTTCCAAATATTGTATCAGGTGCTGGTGGTATTCGTTCTGATTCTGACACTTCAAGTATTAATACCGTTGATAGTTCTATGTCTGGTCCCTGCGTTTCTAGATTTCATACTGTAAGTTCACCTAATACTAGGTTAAACAGCCATACATATTCTTCTTTGGGTTGACGTTCAAATATTAATACTAATAGTATTAACGTAAGTACTTATTCAAAGCCAATTAATAGTAATGCTTATTTGACCCGATTAATGACAGCACTCTGAACAGATCTACATACTAATTAAATCATAAACCAGATGAGGTGATCAATCTTAGACGAATAATACAGGAACCTGAAAGAGAGAAACAAGTTAATACAAAACAAAAAGTAACTACTGAACCCCTAACTTCAGTGCATTGTATGCAGACACTATGTAGAGATCGTGGTCATGGTGAACCACAACCACACAGATTGAATCATCAAAATTCCACATACTATCCAGACACAAGATTTAGCGAGACGGCATAACCGATGCAAAATCGTACAAGATCATTTGCAAATCATGACTTGTTTAGGTCAAGATTTCGATATTTGAAGGATAAATGAGACGGAAAAACTTTCATGGTACAGTTTCAAACTATTACTGAACGAAATATTTGTAGTCCACGACAGCAAACAGAAGAAATACTTTTAGTCCTTAAGGACGAAGCCCTAACCTTTTCCACAGAGTTAGCTTCAGAAGTACGCACTTTCTTTTGGTTCCTAATTCAGAAATGGAGAGGCGTTTTGGAAATAACAGCTTTCCAGAGACCTACAGGCGTGATTAACAGAAAACAAGAAACAATATAAAGAAAGCATACATGAATATGCTGCAAGGATAGAAGGCATGGTAGGGAGGCTTACCCTGGGATGGACGAGCAACTGTTCAATAATATCACCATTAAATATAACTTGTCTTGATTACCAGCATATGATTTACTGACTAAGCTACCAAGAACCATGGTGACCTGGTATTAAACGTCAAAAATGACACCAGAGAAAAATCACTGATCCGTTTCATGGAAACTATTTAAAATGGACAAGAGGTCGATTATGAGGACCTTAAATACAGAAAAGTAGGACATCAGCGCACTACAAACCAGTAAAAGTCTGCAATGGCCAGTATCTGTACTCGACTGTACTGATTTTGAACTCGACCAGTCTGAGTTGTTCCTATAATTGATAGTATTTATTTTTGGTGTGATATTGTAGATGAGCTAGACATTGCAAATAAATTCCAAAAAGGGAGTACAAGTAGATGGAAAGTGAATAGAATGTTACACCTGGAAAAAGGTTGACGACCAGATAGAAGAGTGTTGTTAGCAGAATCTGTAACTATTCCAGTCAATTCCGAAATACTATTATGTGGTGGGACTTTAAATATAGATGTTCTAGAAACCTGCAGATATTCCATGTTACAATCAGTGGTTGAGAACAATCGAAAAATTATGGTCGCACAAATTCTTGTTAGACCTTTCAAAAATGTTATCCTAATTAGACTGGTCAATATGGAGGGTCACTAAGTTCATTTAAAAAGAAATTATTTAATAAAACAGTTACATCCAGTTACACATGTTACAGATATGAAACAGCCTGATGCTATGCAAACCAGTTTAAAAATCCTGGAACGATAATATCAAGGATATCTGCAAGTTTCACAATTTGAAGATGGATATGAATCTTATAGATGAACCAGTATGTATTCCCAATAGTACCATTCGGAACTCTAAAGTAGAAAATTCCCGGGATTTGAATAATACATGAAGAAATATGGCCGAAGTTCCTGCATTCCAAGATCATCTCAAGGGTTTATTTGAAAGAAGTAGCAAAAACAAACCAAACGAAAACTTGCATATAAGCTCCTCAAGAACAGCAAGGGTTTTTGTGATTCTAAAACTGATGTTGGAACATGTTAAAATTATAAAACACAAACTTGACACAGCTGGTGCAGCACCAGTAAGGCAGCTACTTAGAAAGGCACCAATATGATTTGAGAATGAAAAATTTGATAACTTACAAGATCAACTAAAGACGGGAGTCCTGGGCTTTACCAGCAGTAATAATTCGGTAAAAAGATACCTCCGTACGCTTGTGTGTAAATTTTCTCAAATTCAACGACCTTACAATAAAAGATGCCTACCCTATTCGCCGTTTAGATATGTGCCTGAATTGTCTAGCCTCAGCTTCCATATTTTACAGTCCCGATCTTTTAAGTGATTACTGGCAGTTACTGGTAGAAAAAACATACCAACCAACTGTATTTTTTACCAATCATGGCCTGTATGAATATACAAGGATGACTTTTGGACTCTGCAATGCCCTCAAGCACTTTACAGAGACGCATGTACCTGAACGAGGACTTTAATTTCAAATACTTCTGATATATTTCGATGATATTATCATTTTTAGTTTTGAAGAAAAGGAACATCTTAAACAAATAGATGTTGTTTTTCCAAGACTTTTAAATGCAGGGCTTAAGCTCAAACAATCTAAATGTGACTATTAAGAGAAGAAATAACATACCTAGGCCATGGTGTAGAAAAAGCAAAATCCAAAGATAGTACCGACTGTACAATACTGGGAAACTCCCATCAACAGCTAAAGAGACACAACTAATCCTGGTTCTATGTAATTATTACAGGCAGTACATATACAAATATTGTGACATGGCAGCCCCACTCAGTCATCTTATCAGAAGAGATGTACTGTTTACATGGACACATCCCTGTCAAGAATCTTTTAAAAATTGAAAATGCATTGCAAACATGACTAATATTGGTATACACAATCACACAGAATGTTTATTTTGGATACTGATGCATCAAATATAAGTCTCAACTCCACGAAAAAAAAATAATATCATATATTCATCCAAGAAGTAAGACAGGGTACAACAGAGATATAGTATCACCAGACGAAAATTTCTCGCAGTGAAAACGTTTACAGCAATTTTGTCATATTATTTGCTCAGGAGAAATTTTGTGCTGCGAAAAGATTATGGATCATTGCGATGGATGTTTGCATTTAAAGACCCTCAGGAGCAATTAGCGCGTTGGGTTGAAAGTCAATATAATTTTGACATTCAACACCGTCCATGTAAAAAAATTTTATAATGCTGATGTGGAGTCAGGAAATTCTAGTGAACATAATCTTTCTATTCATTTGAAAGAGGGAATTCTTGATTCCAGTTGCACTGATTGCATTGAAATGAAACAAGAGTGGTCAGAATTTAGAAAAAAGTTGATTATTGTAAAGAATCTTACATACATGTATAAACCTATGATAAGGAATGTTACATAGTCATGTGGTGGTTATTGTTCCGGTCGGCTAACTAAATACTCAAAAATAGAGATGAGTATATGCACAGATGGATGGACACAGAAGAAACACCTGATAGAGACAAATGTGTCAGTTTCAGCTCAGCAGTAATACATTATTGGTTGAATTGGAGTTTTCTTGTTCGTATTGATGGAATAATATTCCAAAAATGGAGAGAAGTTAAAAGTGAACATGATCACTTACAACTTCTGGTGCCAACTGTTATAAAGAAAGAGAAAATATCGAGCTATCATGATACTGCACATTCTGGTCATTTTGTTATTAGGACATCAGTCCAGATAATATCAGATTATTATTACATGGTACCAAAGGACAAAAGTTGTCAAAATACACTTTGAAAACTGCACATGTGTAACAAGAAGTAAAGACCGTAGAAAATCAAACTCTGTGTTTGTTGATTATAAAGAAAGTTAACCTTTAGACAGAGTCATTATTGATGTTATTGGACCATTACCACAAACACAGAGAAATAACCAAATATTTATTGGTGATTGGACACAACTTCACTCGGGTGTTGGAGGTGTATCCTTTGCCACACCAAAAACCTAATATTGTCGCAAATCAATAAGTTATGGAATTTATGACAATATGTGGGATACCTCTTAAAAAACACAATGACAAAGACATTTTCAGAGCGAATTATTCAACTCAGTCTGAAGCATACTAGAAATCACAAAGACCAGGACAACACCGTACCATTCTGTCTCAAATGGCTTATAGAGAGGTTTAATCGTACTCTTGCAGAAAAGGACCAAACGTTTCATTAACAAGAATGATACAGACTAGGATATGAACATAAATCTACTACTAGCAGCTTATCGCAGTACAACTCATCCTGCTCCTGCTTATCCCCTAATTTTTTAAGGTTAGTTCCAGAAAAAAGTATACCAATAAAACTGATGTATCCACTATCAGAAATAAGAAGGACAGAATGAGTATGCTCTTAATCTCCAAGATAAGTTACAGGATGTGTAACAAATCGCAAGGACAAATATTAAGGCCAATGCTGAACGACTCAAAAAGAACCATGACACAATACTGACAAAATATCAATATAAAAAGGGATCTTGTATACATGTTTGACAAAACTGTAAAAAAAATTTAAATCCCTATGGCTTGTGCCCTATCTTATTTCAAAGGTTTTGGGCACAGTGGTTTATGAAATCTAGAATTGAAGTGGTTCATATTGATCATGTTGATAAATTAAACCCGTATGTAGGTGAAATACCAGACTAGGTCAAATTTTCATGTTAAGTGTACACATAAATAATTTACACTTGTTAAGTCACGTTTAACAAATAATATTTAATACTTGTTAGTATTTAGTATTGACTAATTTTACTCTTCCAAAATAAAATGGTACAGTTTCAGTGTTCCAGGTGTCCTTTTAGAGGAAACACCAAAAACAGCATGCAGCATTTTAGTATGGAACATACTCCTAATGACCAAGTTTGACTTCCTAATGTTTGTTAAACATGCAATTTTTAAACTATTTCAAATGGTAAATGGCAAAGGCATATAAAAGACATAAAACAACAAATCTTAATAAAGAACATGTTTGCGTGATTATTGTTGGTGAGGACATTTCAGAAATTGAATTCGAAAATGAATAATTAATTATACAAAAAGAGCAGATTGAAATTTTACATGTAGTAATCAATGTTGACCCAATAGATGGAAATTTGGGAATTGGAAAATAAGTAAGCAGAAATGAAATCAACCCATGAAAACAAACTTAGAAACTTAGAAGATAAACATACCTTTGAGTGCCTCCGTTTTGGTCATTTTATCAAAAGTAAGAAACTGTAAGCTCTAAAGAGCCTGTGTCGTTCTCCTGCAATTGCACTTTTTTGTAAAAAAAGAACATTAGAAAAATACAGTATTAAGAGCTAACTGACAATGTTGATCTGTAGATTTTGTTATCCTGCTGATCTTTTTTTCCCTTAACAGTTTCTATCTATCTATTATGATTTTCAAGACCTTAGGCAAAAAACACCTAAACAATGGTTAAAAATGTTCATTTAACTGACGAGTTTGACCATATGGCTAATTTGTAGATCTTGTCTTGCTGATAATTTTGCTTTTTAAAGTATCTATCAAACTATTATAGTTTTTCAAGATAATACGCAAAAATAAAAAGAAAGGAAAATTCGTCATAAAAAGGCAATTACTTCAATGCGCAGTCGACCAACGACTTTGATCTGACTGAACTATTTGTAAATGTTTTTTGCTGATCAATTTTGCTATTTAAAATTTCTATCTATTTATCATAGTTTTTGAAGATACATGTAATATATTTTGCATTTAAAAGACGATTGCATAATTAAAAAGATTGAACACAAACAAATGTGCATACCGGTTTATGTACTACGATGTTTGGAGATTTTTAGTCAAGCTTTAATAAATTAGGGATTTTGCGTTAACACTAGCGCTTCTCAATTCTATAAGCTGTGTGTGAGTAAAATTATTGCTTAATTCTTTGATTCATATCAGTGACGTATGAGTAGATTGAAAAGTCGGGAGGGGGACTTCTTAAAGAGACAAGCAAAAAAAAGGACCTTTAATCTATATTTTCAATCATAATAGTCTAATAGTCTAGAAATAAGTTAATGTCTTCTTTCGTAGCCATTTTATAGTTTAATAGCAAATAAATTGCCAAAAGTTCTTATATTTTTGCCCCTCACTTTTGCAAGTGTGTAACCCAGGTATGGCCCCCTTTCCCGGCTCCTACGCCCCTTCATTTATATATACCCCTCCACACCAAAAAAAAAAAAAAACAAACAAAGAAATATGTTTTGCCTCCCCCATCCCAATTTTGAAAGTGTGGTGGGAATTGCCCCCTTCCCCAGCTCATAACCCCACAAACAAAAACACAAAATAAACAACAATAATATAAATAACAGATTTAAGAATTTAAAACCTCAACGACGTATGTAAATGAAATAAGAAAGAGTAATCAGACAAACGTATAAATACAACATGTAATGTCCAATATGGGGAATAACATGTAATGATACATTATTTATTTTGTCTCGTTTAAATTTTTTTTACATTCACTTATTTTGGAAATCCTTTTTTTTAATTTCATGCTCATTTCAATAATGTGATATTCGAGTAGACCCAAGTATTGATCATGTGACACAATACAATTTTCATTTTCCATCCCTATATCCAAAATGGGTGGTAGTTTATTTGACGTTGAGACTGATTTAACGCTATCATAATTCGACTTAAACAAATTCCATGAACATGAAGAGAAAATGGGAAATCCTCCGTATAGTTCGATTTAGACGATTCGAAAGATTTTAGCTTAACATCTAAGCAAACCTACGAGAGGTTTGTACATGAAAACATTGTTATGATTGCAGTTACTCTTGCAGTCAGTAACTTCGTAGACACTTTACTTAATTTCAGCATTTTGGGACATAGTTAGCTTTTTATAAATATAATTTTTATGAACACTTTTCGTATAAATTACGTTTATAAAACCAGGAAAGTAGGTCACAAGATGTACGATAAAGTGCCTATGAACTCACTGAATGCACGAGTGACTCTATTCATAAAAAGTGTCCGTGTAACTTCATAAAAAGTGTCCGTGTAACACCCGTTAATATACTGTTTTTCTATAGCTCTGCTGCAAGTTAACCTTAACAGCTTTAGGCCCCTTGTTTTTATTAGCAGAAAGTTTATACTTCGAGTATAATTGTTGGTCATGAGGTTAACAGTTGACGTTACTTTCAAAGTCTTGAAAACAAAAAGTCGTTTATACCGTTTTGTATGTTTAATCTTTTGGGTGCCACAGGTGGAGAAAGAACCGTTTACCTCTCCGGAGCACCGTTATCCGCCCCTCCCCCCATTATGGCAAGTTTTGTGTTGCTGAATCTGTACGTGTATATGTAATTACTGTTACTTGTTTTTTCGTTGTTTTTATTTTGGCCATGGTGTTGTCTCGGTCGTTAATTGGAAATGATTTTAATTGGCCTTTGGCATCTCCTCTCTTTTTGTATTTGTAACATACGATATTCTGATCAATTTTATTCACACTTGTGCATATACTAAGACGTCTTGGAATAAAACAAATAATTCAAAGCCTTAATCTTTCTATGTGAAATGCTGCAATTTCAAGCGTTTAGAGCTATTTTGTTCAAATTAAGTGACAGTCATTTCATCTCAAACTACACTGTAAAAAGTGTGTTTAGAGTCTAAACATAATCCTAAATGCGAATTTTGTTCTCACTTGAGCACATGCTTAACCCTAAACGTGTTCTACTTTTTGTAAATGTTTAGGTTTAGAACACCATAATACTGTCCCCTAAGAACATGTTTAACCCGAAACATGTTTAACCCTCTAGAACATGTTTACCCTCTTTGTGTTCCTTTCCTAAACATGTTTGACCTCATTCATGTTCCAATCCTAAACATGTTTAGTCTCCATCATGTTCAAATCGTAAACTTGTTTAGCCTCCTTTATGTTCCCATCCTAAACATGTTTAGCGGGCATATTTGTGATCAAGTACTGGTAGTAAATACTTATGTGACAAGAGTCATCCCATCAATTATCAAAGATCATACATTAACTCCAATTATAATAACTCCAAAACTGATCTACTGTCGGTGTCTAACATAACATTGGAATCTTTTGATGTGCAAGCAGTCGCAACCTGAAACAGATTAAAACAATCCACAAAGTATCATGTATAAAATACCTCAATTTTAATTGTACAGAAAGTGTTGATACACGCGTGTCATTTTCTGTCTGATTGCTTCAATATACTATACAAGTTTCATATACTTTATTACAAGAATTATAATTAAAAGTGCTTTATTCCATCCTTTAAGATATATGTAGTTTTTATATGTAAACTGGGAAGACGTAAATGTGTTCATAACCTTATCGATGTGCAATATTTGTTTAAATATCATTATACAATACGTTTATTTGCGATTCCTTTTATAAATAATTAAAAAAAAAAACGTGAATCCACATGTGTAGATTTAAACTATTTAGAATAGTATGCCTCCCCCTTTTTGTCGATATTGTATCGAACCTTGTGGTGTCTGAAATTTCCTGTAAGAACGCTCACTAGCTTCACCTAATTACATTATAATAGACAATAATATTAGATAATACTTATCTGACATTTCCGTTATCGCTTTTTTAACCTTCCATGGCATGGATTGTTGATCTTCTGCATCCCAGAATTTTAATATTTCAAACGCATGATTATTTGCGCACGCGCCTACTCTGACTTCCTATTGTTTGTTGTGTTCTAAACCTTAACATGTTTAGGCACATTTCATGTTTAGCTTATTGTTATATCTAACTTCAAGTGTCTTGTGTTCTAACCCTTAGCATGTTTAGAGAATATCACGTTTAACATTGAAGTGTTTAGGACTAGAACACAATCCTAAACATGTGCTCAAAGTGTTCTATCTCTAAACTCCTTTTTTACAGTGTATACCTTATCATTACTTGTGCTGAAAAATTCAACATACCTTTGAATGCACATTAGAGCGAACTTGTTCCCGGAAGTTTGGTAGTACAAAAACAAGTACTTCTGATCTGAACAACAGTGAAAATATGTCCTCCTATTTCAATTTCATATACATTTTTTTAATTATTTGAATGAAACATTCAACAACAGTTCTACAGTGATCACAAGTCCTTATTCTTATTATAATCATTTTCATTTCATACCGAAACTAGTCAAATATTTAACCTACTGACAAAGTTACAGCTATGCGTAGAAAATTTTCTTAAAATATGTACAAAATGTACTAGGTCTTGTATGTTCCATCAGACCGGGTCCGAATTAGTGGTTCTATACCTTATACATTCAGTCACTTTAGTTTAACAACCATATTTGAATATGGTAAGCACACACCCGTCCGATTGGGGTAAAATAAAAAAAATATATTTAGTAGTTTTGAAAACATGATCAATTATAGATCATTACGGTACATGTATACAATTACAATAACGGTGTCAACGACAACTAGCTGAAACTATGAACATATGTATAATCACTAGTCAAGAAGGAACACACAACACTATAAAAAAAACACAAACAGACAAACGAGAGCAGTATGGTCCGCGATAAAAAGCTTATCATTGACTAAGTGGGACACCACTGCACTCCCAGGTTAAGGGGAGGGTTGAGCTCTCGCGCATATGTTTAATCCCGTCACATTCTTTATGTGCCTGTCCCAAATCAGGAGTTTGAAATTTAGTGATTGTTTATGATTGATGTCTGTCATATTTGTTGTTTTTCGTTTATTGTTTTTTTCATAAATCAAGCCGTCTGATATTTTGAATGTTGAACTATTTAGAATTTGTCATGTCGGGGCTGTTGATAGCTGACTATACGGTTTGGGGTACAACGATGACCGTTAATTGCTAAAGTCCATTTAATTTTGGACTCTGTTGCACTTTTGGATAGTTGTAAGATTGGCAATCAAACCACATTGCATTATTTTATATATATATATATATATATATAGTGCAAGGCGATTTGGTGCCACGATATCTCAGTAGCATGAGTTCGAATCACGGCCAAGGAAGAACAAAACAATTTGCTTCCGCAAATTTATAGATCTTACATTGTTGGGCTGTTGTTTAGACGAATTATATATATATATATTATTATAGAGCCTAGGTGGTCGAGTGGTCTAGCGCGTCGGGCATAGTGCAAGGCGATTTGGTGCCACGATATCTCAGTAGCATGAGTTCGAATCCCGGCCAGGGAAGAACAAAAAAATTTGCTTCCGCAAATTTACAGATCTAACATTGTTGGGCTGTTGTTTAGACGAATTATATATATATAAGTTACAGTAAAAACTCGGCCGCCTCCATCGTGTAGAGTAGTATGGGGATCGGAGCTGGACCTGCCGGGGAGTTTGTCACAGTATTTGGAGAGTTATGGAATATCTTTTTCACAGATTACGACGGATTTGTTCCAATTGTAATAACCACAATCACGTCCTTTTTTTCCACAAATGTCACCTACCAAATAAAAATCACTTGGTTGGTATTTTCATGAGCAACACGATGGGTGTCACATGTGGAACAGTATCTGCCTTCTCTTCCGAAGCAACTGAGATCGGCCCGGTTTTTAATGGGATCGTGTTGCTCAGTCTTTTGTTTTCAATGTTTTCAATGTTGTGTTTCATTGATTTTTTGTTTTTGTTTTTTTATCGTTTCATATATTTTGCCATGGTATTGTTAGCTTTTCTATGACCTTTGCTTTAAAATGTCCCTTTGATATATTTTGCCTCTATTTTTTTGGATATACATCTGTAATTGAAAGGGTGCAAATAAAAATGAAAAGATACTTTGAGCTTATTAAGCTCGAGATCAGATTGCTATTATAACAATAGCTAATGTAAAGTTGATTGAACGGGACAGGGGACAGGCATTCAACTACAACTGGAAAAAAGTGTACGATGGATAGGCACAGAAAGATAAATTTTCAATATTTGAAAAATGAACTGACCCTCAAAAAGCTTTTGCAAGGGATCAATAACGTGCATAGAACACACAAGACATTTAATGAAACGTCTTAATTCTGTCTGGACCTTGCAGTGCATCCCTCGAACCAAAAACATGCGTTTTATTGCCAGATCGAATATTTAATTAAATATCCATAGTCCTTGACACCAGTTAACAGTTTACATAGACAATAACTGTTTAGTGTCTTTAAATATCAGCTTTATTTGTACGAGGTTAAGAAACAGGTGTAATGCCAGCTTCAACAATTATACATCGCTCAAAGTAAATAATTGTTTATTAACATAGCAACTAATATCAACAGTAAAAACAAATAACAAAACATTGTCCGATTTTAAACAAAAGTGTATGATTTGTCCTACGCTTCAAAATTTTTAACTGAACGTAACATTCACTGAGCATGCTGAAATTGAAATTGTTGCATGGTTGATTATGTTTGTTACACATGTACACATTAAAGTTTTAAACTTGAAGATTGGCGCCGTAGAAAATTGAATTAATCCTGCTGTTCATGTTTATATGTTAGCAGAAAATGGGTGTATTTCATATTTCTCTAAAGAAATGCTTGAAAACAAACAGAACGTAAATTAATCTATAGTTCACACAAGGCCAAGCAATACGTCATTGGAATGCAACTGCAATACACATTCTGAGGTCACGGAGGTTCATACAACACTCGTCAACAGCAATACACAAACGTAGTCCGGCAGTGGGCGGAGCTTTAAATCGATATCTGTATAGTATACAGATACAGGCTAGGATGAAATTTGAAAAAAAAAGGCAGGACAGGAGTTTCGAGTAAAAAAAAAAAACCAGGCTGAGCAACTTTGCCAAAAAAAAAAAAAAAAGGCAGGATGACAATTTATGTAAAAAAAGTCAGGATAAACTAATTAAAAAAAAGGACCGAATAGAGTGAAAAATAAAAAGGCAGGACAGAGATTACAACTAAAAAAAATGCAAGACAAAATTTTGCATCCTAGTGCACAATTAAGTTAGGGGTGTTCTTCATTCATACTATTTCGAAAATTCCGTAAACCATAGGGTGTAGGTGTACTTAAAACTGTTTTTCTGTCAAATAAGCTGCGCCACCATATTTGTTGACATGAGTATATAAATTCAATATTTGACAGTTCCTTCAACGGATTTTTTATAGTGAAAATGCAAAACCAAAAAAGCTACAATTCTCGCTTATGTCATTAATAACCTAAAGAAAACAGACCAAACATTGAAGAGATCTAGTTTTCAGTGTTTGCAAGGGAAGTAACTATTTGCCACTAGATTCTGCATTGTTTATGTCAAATAATTTTATGAATTTTGGTCGATCTATTCAAATTAGTAAGTCAGAAATGAATGTTTCCTCGTGTATCATTCTTTATGAATTCCGATTTTAGCTTCCTATCCTTTTCCAGATTGTTACAAAAACAGAAAATAGTTTTTCTTCCGTCATTTGTTCGTCACTTTATATATAGCATTGACTAAAATTGTGTTCAATTTAATCTCTTGATTCGTTGACCTCGATTTATACAATCACACCTCAATCATGCATATACATACTACTTAATATTGCAATTTTACTTGTGAAGGTAAATAAAAAAAAAAAAAAAAAAAAAAAAAAACTGATGGTCATAATTCAGAAGTATATGTCCTGATTAATTACCTCTATAAGTTAATATAATCCTAATCTAGCTTGAAAGGTCAGAAAATGAACAATTGTAGATGAACGACATACTGTCCGCTACAATTCACGTCTTATTTTTAATGTAAAACAGTGGGTTCCTTATTTTTCGTGTGCATTCAACTTGCTTTACAAGTAATGATTGATTGTTGGTCAGTAAACGTCCAGTGGTTAATGTTTCATGCATGTTCAGGACGATAATCAATTAACAATATATGCAAAAGGTGGGTAATGTAATAAGGATCGACCGGGATGAAGGGCGGGACATTTGGATTGCCAATGATAAATTAGGATAAATTGGATAGGAACTGAAATTTAGCGTTGCTATAGGCTACCTACTGACCCCTCAACGAGTTTTCGTATGGGTTCATAACGCGCAGAGAGCACGACACCCTCCCTATACGAGGCATCGCATTTCAAGTCCCTGTTCTGATCGGACGTGGCTGCGAATTTATACATCCCGTACAACTAAACTGACAGCTCTCTTTGTTAAGGGTTTAATTTCCGGTCGGCAGAAGACCAAGGGTGATCATATTTCTATTCGGACCTTTGCAAATTCTAGGTATTTTTTTACATGTGCTATTAGATGGATGACCTGAATCGTACATGTATATGGAAACTTGCTTATTTAGAATGACACAACACAGTTAACAACACTTTATCACAGCCTTGTGAATTGGTTTCATACAAGTCAATTAGTTAAAAAAAATCTCATCTTATTTCATGAAGTGAAACTTTATATTGACATCATATTTCTCTTTACAGGGGCATTATCTGTCACAATCATGTTCACCAATTTTACTCAAATTCTCATAGTTGATTTAAAACACACTAGAACGTTTATCCAAATTATGAAAAGCCTAAAATAAACAATTAACAATGCACGAACTCGATAATATGTATCAACATTTCGTGTGTATTTTTGTCTAGGCATCTAAATAACCATCGAGATGACCTCCGAAGACTTCAGACTCCGTAGGTTAAAAGGTATGTTTATTATCATTTTTACCTGTATAAGAATGATTTTATGTGAATCGAATCAGTCAACCAAATGGTTCATCCTTGTTTTACTTTCAATGTTGACATTCTTTTCCTTTTAATATCTGAATACATGTGTAACCCATGTCCAGCTAAAGGGTTAAATTGAAGGTCACATGAATACGAATTCAATGAGGGAAAATTATTCACTTGCAAGTGAATAATTCATTAGCGACGTTTTTAAGCTTATTTTAACAAAATTGAACCTAATTGGCTGCTAAAAGCAAATGATTATTTCCTATTTCACTTTCATTAATGATTGAACAAAAAATAAAAGCATATTTTATCTTTTTTATACTTTTTCGAAATGGGCAACGGAAGAAAAACATCGACATTAAGTATGTGAATTTGGAGTTCTTCTATTTTACTGTTTTCTGAGCATATTAATACAATGTGTCACCGGATATCATGATCAATATCATTTACTGTCTGTAGATGAACATATAACTAAGTTTCAAACTCCGTCATGTAAAGCATAATAAATTTTGCTATTCTTTTTTTGTCTCTTTTGATCCTATATATTCTTACGTTTTAACGTATTTATACATGATTCCTTGCTTTGAAATGGTTCGGTTGGTGCGTTTCTGATGAAAGTAGAATCCTGATATGCGCATCGGACGCAAGCAAATAAATTAAGAATTTTTTTTTTCATTTAATCCTTAATGCATTTTATATTCATTGATTCAATTTGTATCTTTTCTAAGAAAAAATATAATGCAATGATTTCTCACACGTGATATAGAACAAACACTGATCGAAACAAACAATACTGGTGGAGAGTTGTCTTGTTGCCAATTATACCACATCTTCTTATTTTCATATTTATCCACCTATCGACCACTATTAAAGTACACAAATATATGGGATATTGATAACACGATGCGATATACAAAAAGTATACGAATAAAGTTTCCTGGTATTCTGCTTATGTTGCGGGCGAACGATAACAGTCAACTCATTGTTTAGCCTCAGTTCACTTTTAGGTCCTCCTCCGCATTTAAACCATATCATTTTGTGTTTAAAATGAACAATTGGTAGGTTTAAAAGTAAGCGTTTAAGCTTTATGTTTTAAGATAAAAACAATATTCGTACATTGTAGGCAAATTAGCAAATGTATTTGTACTCGCGGCAAATAAGACGAGCCTTGTCATTTTAAAGCTCGTTCATATAAATATTATATTTTCCTATATTGTACGAAAACTAAATTTGTTTTTTTCTGAATTTACACTTCAAAACCTACTAAAAAAAAAGATAGACCAAGACTTTGATACATTGTTTATATCTTTTTTTTTTTTAAAGAAAAAGACAATGTGATCATATTTCGTTTTAAGAAGATGGAGATAATCATGATAATACTCTGGCAATAATCCCGCTGCTTGGAAGGAAAAAAACTAAACAGATTTATGTGTAATGTTAGAGTGGTGCATATTTAAAGGAGAGGAGAAAAATACCAAAGGGACACCCAAACGTACAAGTAAAAACGAATTGAAAACGCCATGGCAAAAGGCTGTTTTCAAAATTCGGTAATAGCCTTTTACTTTACGATTGCGTACCTGATAGTAATCAATTTCTAACGTTTTAATGACACAAATATTCAATCAGTAGGTTTTCATTAGTATCACTTATTTTTTTTACATGTTTTCACTCTTTTCTTTATGTTTGACTTTGTACAATTGTTTCCAGTTTTATTTTGTCACAAATCAAATGTCATCAGCTCTTGTTGTTTTGATAAATATTTTCAAATATGTCTTTGGTGTAATATGTGGTTAATGATTTTACATTTCATAAGGTATTGGATTAATCCCTTACATTTCGATTGTCTTACAGTATTAGTATTTAATCGTTTAAAACCCATTATTTTATTTTATTATTCAAACCAAGTGCTAAGTACTACATAAACGTAACCTGATTATGATAATTTCAAAAACACGTGTTGTGCACAAGGGAATTATACAAATTGTGATGCAAGTAGACTAAGTTAAACAAAATTATGTGTCTCTAATTAGCAACACATACATAATATAAATTTAATAATCGGTAAAAGATTAAAACTGTTACGCGCCAAACAAATCTTAAAAAAGAATATATAATATATATATATATTGAAAACAACGTTTAAACCTATGATTGCGTTGGATAAAAACCGCAATTTTTATACGTGTGCATGCAAAACAAATTTCTTGGTAGAGGGGTCTAAATACAGCACAAACAACATTTTCCAAAAGACCAAATGAGTGAAAAAGTATATTTTAACAAAACGCATTTGACTAGCAGGTCGAACAACTGATGTTCTTAAACCCTGCTGACTGCCATTGGCGATTGCCAAATAAACGGATCACAAGATGTAACAAAATAGATCTATTTATTAATTTATTACCAAACAGAAAACAATAAACTTGCGGAAAAGATGGTAGACCGCAAACATGAGGTGCAAAAATTTGTACACCATATCCGGATTTCGACAATTAATGTCTCTTCAATGATGTTAGGAATCGAAATGGTATTTGGAAGGCCATATAATTTACCTCAATTTAGGATAAACTCATAGAATCTTGAATTTTGAAAGAGTCAAAATAGGATGAACGGATCATATAAACCCAAACGAAAAAATATAAACAAGTCTAAATTGAAAACAACGTTCAAACCTATGATTGCGTTGGATAAAAACCGCAATTTTTATACGTGTGCATGCAACACAAATTTCTTGGTAGAGGGGTCTAAATACAGCACAAACAACATTTTCCAAAAGACCAAATGAGTGAAAAAGTATATTTTAACAAAACGCATTTGACTAGCAGGTCGAACAACTGATGTTCTTAAACCCTGTTGACTGCCATTGGCGATTGCCAAATAAACGGATCACAAGATGTAACAAAATATATCTTATAATTAATTTATTACCAAACAGAAAACTTGCGGAAAAGATGGTATACCGCAAACATGAGGTGCAAAAATTTGTACACCATATCCGGATTTCGACAATTAATATCTCTTCAGTGATGTTAGGAATCGAAACGGTATTTGGAAGGCCATATAATTTACCTCAATTTAGGATAGACGCGTACGAACTTTTTTCAGCTGAATTTAAGTATTTAGAGGACATTTCTTTACATTTTAAATGGAACAGATTCCAAAATATGTGCACATGGTGAAGTGCTAACTGAAAATAATTTAAAGTTTTAATTTTATATTTCATTGCATAATAAACTATAGATATATTAATGTCAAGACTTCAAGCCAAAACTTAAGCCGGGGTCACACATTCACGATTTTTACTGCCGTCCTTGACAGGCCCATTCCCGATTAAAATTTGTCAAAAGTTTGATCAAGATCCTGTGAATGGTGGCTGGAAATTGAAACTTCAATTAAAATTTGTATAAACATTTATTTAATAACGGCAACAATCATATATTGTTCAGGAAGCGTCCAAATTCAGCCGTTTCCAGCCGAATTTGTCCCGATTATACGGTTCTCAATCCGATATTTATCCGATTTGTATCTCTCACATGGTAAAAAACTTCCGAATCTGTCCGAACAGCGTCACGATTATACCGAATGTGATCCGACAGAGATCAGACAATGACCAGACAGTGAACCGACGCTGACGGAAGATATCTGTTAGAAAACTGTTGCCATATTCGGGATGATCAGGTACTGTCGGAAGGCAATCCTATCACAGTCTGTTGTACCGCATTGTTAACAGCTTTGTCTGGACTTAGTCGTATTGTGTTCTGTAATTGTCGAGACTCTGACGTGGGTATTATCGCCGAATTTCGTATTAATAACGGGACTGTTCCGGAACGGTTTCGGCAATGACTGTTCGCATTCGGCAAGATCTGGTTGCAATCTGGGCTCAATCGGCAAAAAAACAGCAATGACAAATTTCTCCAGATCATGCCCGTTCCACAGGACACCTTCCAGAAAACACAGAACATTGTTACGATTTTGATCCGATACAGCAGAATCTGTCACGACATAGTCACGATTGTAATTCGACTAGACAAAATCGGCTGAGTTTCCTCGAATGTTACGGGACGGACCTAACAGTCGAGGTGCTTGGTCGACCTCTCCGGACCATTCCCGATCCGTTACAAACGTATACGACTGCGTTCAGACAATGATAGGACATTCCAGATCATTGAGGGTAGTAATCCGACTTTTTCACTTTTCGTGTCTTATCGCTGTCTGATCTCAAACGGGAGTCATAATCGGCACTGTGTGAACGCCGCATTACTCCCTATTCTTGATTCATTCATAGTTTTTTATTAAGTTTAAGCTACTGTACTTGTTTCCCAGTATGTATCACTGTGTGACTCAGCTCATAGCTTGTTGATATTGGAATGTAATAAAATAATTAAGTATTTATAGGAAGTAGAGATAAAAAAATTAATTTTCAAAATAATTTTTCAATTGTTCTAATGTAGAAAAATAAAAGAAAGAAATATTCTGATATGTATTTGCATTCAATTTATTTAAGATTTAAGAAAAAACCTATAAAATTAAGGAGTATATTGTGAAAGGTGACAACAAAGGGGAAGTAGCTCCAATATTATTGTCAAAAAACTTTGAAATAGACAAATTATTATGACTTTAAGCTAAATAAATGTAATTGGTGTTAATTAACAGTGTGTTTGACATCACAGGGTAAAAACGGGTCATTTACCGAATTCATGGATTATTTAACCACCCAGCGGGTATTCAAAAAATCCCGGGTATGGGGTGAAATTCTCGGGTATGACCCGCAGGATACGGGTCAGTTGACAGGTATGCGATGTTAGAGTAGATCTGATATAAATGCATATGAAAGTAACTTTCCAATCTTCAAAACAGGAAGTTTCACTGGGGTAGTTTTTGTTGTCACGGAAGTTTTCTAATTAGCACAATGTTTAATGCGGCCTGCAGTGGCTTATAAGGTTTAATACGTAACGTTTTATTTTGTAGTCCACCGGTCGCATATGATGGTTTTGACTTGATAGTATCCTGCATACGGAGTATATATCTCCCTATTGATACGATATTCGCGGGCTTGTATTTCATATCAGGTTTTTCTTGGTAGATGGTTGCTGCTCACAAGGAAGCTATTAAACCAAGAGTTCCAAATGGAGAAGTTGAAATCATCCCTTCGTAAATTTTACGGACGCCATCACGAGTTGATTGATCGTTATGAAATATCCGTTTCACAGATGATAGCGGATATGTTCCTTATGTCGTAACTACAATCCCGTTCCATTTTCACGAATGTGTCCTACCGAATTAGACTTATTACCGGGTTTGTACTAACATGAGCAACACAACGGGTGCCACATGTGGATCAGGATCTGTTTACCCTTCCGGAGCACCTGAGATCACCCCCAGTTTTTGGTGGGGCTCGTGTTGCTTAGTCTTTATTTTTCCATGTTGTGTTTTGTGTACTATTGTTTGTCTGTTTGTCTTTTTCTTTTTTAGCCATGGAGTTGTCAGTTTATTTTCGATTTATGAGTTTGAATGTCCCTCTGATATCTTTCGCTCCTCTTGATAGTAGATATACATAATTTGTTAACATAAGAATAAACATGCGAATTGGCATATACGTCAATTAGACAGCAACCAACCAAATCAATCCACAGCAAGTACAGTACAGAAGCAACACAAACCTTACCAAAACTTGGAGTACAAGGAATGCAAAACAATGATTTATTAATGTGATTTATTTTTAGTTGTATTGTTTTGATTCATTCCTATTAAATATACATGTATTGTCCAGTTCTGAGACCTTTCCATATTCGAACATCGGTATTAAGTTAGAATATCTCGGTATCTGATGAAACTTTCTTTGTTGTATTGTTTATATATATATATACTAATGTATATTTTATTCTTTAAAAATGTTGATAAATAATACATTAAGTAAACCCCGGAATATGCTTACCCTTGCAGAGCAAATGGTAACCGTTCCGGTTGTGAGTGGGAGTTTGTTTTGTACGAGCTTTATTTTTCTTATTAGGGATTTGTTTACATTGTATCACTACAAAAGTCTAAAAGTCTGAAAAGACCAGTTTTTGTCTTGATTTGCATGAACTTTTACTCGACATTCTCCAAAAGTATGACTCGTGTCTTAATTTTTCTTGACAAATTCTCATTTATATTAAATTTGTATGAAATTTACTCGACATATTCTTGACATTCTGAATATGGTCTTAAAATTTCTTGACAAATTCTTGACATTTGAATACTGTCTTGATATTTCTCGACATATTCTCGACATTCTTATTTTTTCTCAATATGGCTTGACACATTCTGAACATTTTGAATTGTGTCTTAAATTTACTGGACAGTTCTGAGTTTTACAAATCATGACCAATATTCATGATATAAATAAATTTGGTGTATTAACTGTCTTCTGATTGGTTAAAAGTATTACTTTTATTTTCAATGTTGTCAATTTTATGGCGACTCTGACGTTGTGTATTCATACGCCAACATGTGTGTACGTTGTTATTGTTAATATAAATAATATAAAAGTTCTTTGAGCCTTATTTTGATAGAAATTTATTTATAATGAATGGCAATAATTTATTTTGACCGTTATACAATTTCACAGGTGACGACGGATATGTTTCAATTATCTTAATAAAACAAAACGTCCTCTTTTTCTCGAATGTGACCTACCGAATTGAATTATCAACAGATTTGTACTTACAAGAGCATTAGTGGTCTCAAGATGAGAATTATCTCATTGAAAATCATACTTCATCTTCTTATTTTTACATTTAAAGAATATATGTTTGTTAATAAGAATTAAAGTATTGCTGCTTCCAATTTCTGGACATCTGAGATCACCCGTGAGTTTTTGTTGGGTACGTTTACTCTTTTTAATTAATTTCGATGTTATTTTTTCAAATATAAAACCACCACGATTTTTGTTTGTAATTAATGTTTGTCCACTAACGGAGACTAAGTATTCTTCCAGACATTTAGGCACTCTGTCCGCTATAATAACGTCGTAATTTTACGATCTGCGGTCATACATTTTTTTGTTTTTTATTGCCACTTGTTATCGTAATTACAAATAGAATTACTGGGTTTAATTGGAAATAAATTTGATGTAAAAATAAAAGAATATTTAAAGGCTTTTTACATGATATCAAATTAATTTATTTAGAATAAATAATATTTGCGTTCTGTCAAACAAAACATTAATTTTTGAACGACGTTACACTTTTCGTTTATTTTATCGGAACAGACTTTATTTTATTAAGCTGGCACGCCATCTATAAACAACGAATATGTAGCAGAAGACTCATTGTGATGGAAAAGTTTCAGAGATAGTACTGCCTAATGCTCCCATCGTTCGGTAGGTAAATTGATTAGCCCTGGTAGATTAAAGTGGTAAATTTTATCATTCTCTTGAAAACGTATGTAAATAAATTGGAGCTTTTGAGAGAAAATACTTGAGAAATTCGATGAAATGACCCCCAAATTCTAGCTTGATCGGACTTTCTAATTCACAGCGCGAACCAGGCAAACTATAGATGTTGATACTTTTTACGAAAATAGTCGACGACGTTGTGAAATACTTTCGTTTCCTTAATCACGCATTGGTGTATGTACGGCAGCCCGGCACCAAACAAAAGCTGTGTTTGTTTGATATTTCTTATTTCGGATTGTAAAAAGATATACAGAAACATCTACGCTTAAAAACATCATAGTCTGTGTAATTTCTGATTGAAAAGAGACCCGAGTTGTTTTCACGTCCTATACTGGTGTGTCTATTTATATCACGAAAAACTATAGTCTGTTTCTTTACTGACTTTCATGTTACCGACCTTAGACTTTTACAAGAATCGCAAAGTGTTGAGACCTTATACTACAACACACTGCACAGTCTTGTGTACTTGAATATAAATATGCCACCTTCAATTTTTTGCTATATTATTCAAATAAAAATATTTTGAAGGCATTTCTTGTTTGATTTAAAGGAAAATGGTATCATTAGACTCAGATTAATCACAGCTTTATTTGTTAATTTGGTCATAGTTTTGTCATGAAGTGTTCTCATTTTCTGATGATATAATTACAAGTATTTTTTTGTCCTGAAATTAGATGAATTGCTACACATTGAAATGCTAAAACAATATTTATACATGTACACAAAAAGAGAACACAAAAACAACTAAATACGAAATAATGACCAAATAAAAAAATATACTGCTACAGACAGGGGCCTCGGTGGCCGAGTGGTCTAAGTAGTTACTACTGTAATCACTAGCCAGTCAACACTGAGGTTGTGAGTTCAAACCCCGCTTGTGTGAATGCACTTGATTCCAATCTTAATTGACTAGTGTTGTCAGTTTCCCTATCGAAGGTTGGTGGTTTTCTCCGGGCACTCCGGCTTCCTCCACCAATAAATACTTGCCACCACGAAATAGCCCAATAGTGGCGCTTAAAAGTGGCGTTAAAAAGCCAACAATCAATCAATCAATACTACTACAGACAATTATATATGGCATTTTAAAATCCAACTGTTTAAAAATGCTTTCATTTTTTTATTATATCAGATAAATAGAAAAAAGTTGAAGATACCAGACTAATATTAATTGCATTAGATATATCTTTACTGTTTTGGATTACATTGTGCTTGGAGAAAATTTGGTTTTGAAATACCTCAAAATTTATAGAAGTCTGCTCATTCATTATGACTTTTTTTAAACACATAATTTGAAAATGCAGTTCATATTAATTTAGTAATACTTAAGGTTAAAAATCTGGTATGGTAATTTTGGTGGGATATTCTTTAAAAAAAATTACTTGATCTACTTCCAACAAGATTAAATAAACACTACAGTATACATTGCAAAGATATGTTACTATAAGCAATTACATTTACAAATAAGTGCCGTAGCAAAAACATACTCAATTTAATGTATAATGATACAGAAATGTTTTTATCAAGTAGCCAGGAGATACTGGTATTATGTCAATAAGACAGCAATCCAACAAACATAAGTGATTCAGCAAGAGAAAACGTACTTGTCAAAGGTCAAATTTTAAAATGTTCTGACAAGAAAATGTTTGGCTTTTGGATTTTAAAATTTTTTAGTCATATGCTATAAATCTTGAGATAAGAATATTATATTTTCTATATCAGATCTTATACCAGCTGCTGTTTGACAAGACACACAGAAGTTTAAAAAATATAATGTTGCGATATGATTTTTTTTCAATTATTTGTAAGTATGCTGTTAGAAATATTTTTGTCAGTACATGTATCAAATATTTACTGTATTAAAAGTAAGTGCAAAAATACAACATTTAAAGGTATCGAAATTTTAATTATTCTGTTAGATCTGTAATTTATATCAATGATTGATTGATTGGTGTTTAACGCCACTTTCAGCATTAGTGTGCTATTTCGTGGCAGTCATGTTTAATTGGTGGAGAAACCATGACCTTAGATAGGAAAACTGACAACTTGTCAAGCCAAGCCAATTAAGATTATAGTCGAGCGCACCTGCCAAGTGTCTGATTCGAATTTCACAACCTCAGTGTTGACGAGATAGTGATGCAGTAGTTTGACTTTTTAGACCATTCGGCCACTGAGACCATTCTGCCACTGAAACCAATGTCAATGAAACAGTAACTCAACAATATAGCACAGAAAAACTTCAACATACAGTCCTTATTTTTAGCACGAGTAACATAAAGATTGCTGAATTTTTCGTTATCGTTCTCTTACTACAGTTTGCCTCAACCGAATGTTATAAGACGTATACACAATGCTTATAACCACAAAACACAGTTCAAGTTCGAAATTAGGTGTCGTCACTTTTGTCGTACATACGTTTTGCTCCTTTATAAATGGAAAAATTGCTAAATCTGTTCTCTAACTCTAGGTTGCAAATGTTATGAAACTTATATACAATGCTTATAATCACAAAATGTTCTTAATGACATGAATCCTGCATTTGTATGTGGAAGTTGATAAGTGCATATTTAAAAGCTTGGGCATCTGTGGCCCCAAAACACATTCTCCATTCATTTAAACCATTGTCATTAACAAGAATAGCCTAGTATAGACAAACCCTGTGTCTGAAATCATCTTAAATATATTTCTTCAAATCAAGAGAAATAAACTGAATTGAAAAAAAAAGTTCGCTGTACAGTTTTTGCTTAAATATATCTTTAAATTGTAATGTTAACGGGAGAATTTTTAAATTCGTGTTGTTTAGTTGCTTCATTATTGATGTATTATATCATGTAACCCATCATTGATTATTGTTTTATATTTTGATGTGGTCATTGCCTGTCCTCCTTGTGACATGTATATGAGAACACACACACTCATGCACACAAAAAAAAACATATATATCTTTGAAAGTCATTTTATACATATGAATTATTTTAATTGAATATTTTTATCTCTTTTTTAAGTAGCATGGAGAATTATCCTTGCCTAGTTGGACTAGGCTCTACTGATATGATAGATATGCTGATGTTGAACTTGGAGATTTTGATTAGGTTGGAACATGTATCAGGTAAGTGTTTATGTATATGTTGTAGAGAAAACATTGAAATTGGTCATATGTTGGTGAGACAGCAACCAAACATCATGATCATATAATCAAAATTAAAAACAAATTAATAGTAAAATTTAAATAAATAACTTCAAACTGGCCTTAACATTTACTCAGTAGATTTATTTATTTATGTTGTTGGGCGATGCTGAAACTAGATTTACTAGTGCAATATTATACTAGTTCATTTGACTGCAAAAACTGATCAATATTTGATTAGTTTTTAAAAAAAGTCTAAAGAGTAAAAATACTCGTAAGTCATTCACATTTCAGTATACATTGTACCTTGATCAATAGTTATATTATTATTTTAATCGTAAGATTTTTTTTTAATAAAGTCCAAGGCTTATATAGATAAGAAGGCGAGGTTTAACATACCACCATCTGAGTTAAATAGACTAAACAAATTGCAAGATAGCAATTATAGAAGAGTAACAGTTGCAAACACAAGTGGAAAACAATTGTGAAAATCTATGAAAACAGCTGAGTACTCATAACAAAAAAAAAGTTTAATCCATTTGATGTTTGTTGTATTGATTTCAAACTACCAGTAAGATTTAGATATATAAATATAAAAACATCATAACAGCACTCATTAATTTGAAAAATTTTATTCTTGATATTTTTGTGGGTTTTTTTCAGATGTAGAAGTAGAAGATACAACAGTGAAAGAAGAATGAGAGTCAACATATTAATAAACATTAACTTAAAATTGAAATAAAGCCAATTTTCTTTATGATGTATTTTGAATATGAATATTGGGAGATGTTGGATAAACTTTAATGAGACGGCAAGCAAATAAAGTTTGTGGTTTTTCAATAAAATTTGAATACATGTGATATAGTTTGATTGAAAGTTAGCAACTGTTTGAGGCTTTGGTGCAATTTGCACAGATTATTTAGATTTATAGTTTTAAAACTTCACTTCCGGTTGACCTTCTACTCAGTCATATGTCTGTAGCCTAAAGTAAAATACCCTATATCACAGTGCATCCTTTATGATTGATTTTATCCTTTGTACTTTTAAAACAAGTTTATCGATTATTTCTATAAATTGTACATATTTCAGTATAAGTTTGCAACACAGATTTGTAATTTAAACTATGAGCAAACATTTTATTGTCTGATTTTACTGATATTTACGGAGCTACAAAGCGATTTCTACGGCTGCAAAGTTTGAGGTCAATTTGTCTTGAAAATTCAGCGAAGTAGCGCACACAAGAATTTGGTCAAGGTTTTGTCGAGAACAATTGTAATGATGATATTAAAAATCAATTGTTCAGAGAATAATTGAAGGTCTTTCTACCCTAAATGAAAAAATTTTGATAGGAAAATATCCACTGTTGGTTTAAAATGTAAATTCTGGTTTCAGATAATACATCAATTTTCGCTGATAAAAAAAAAAAAAAAAAAAACGATTTCTAGTTACTTTTGATATAATTAAGATAGATAGAAAGGTATTTCCTGTTTACATAATTTCATTTCTGCTTTTATTTGAACCTGCCTGGAAACAGATTCCAAAAAAATAAAAATATAGTACTTTTAAAATTGAAAAAAATATTCAAAAATGATTTACTCCGGTTTACAAAGGATCACTTCCGATTGACCTTCTTCAAGGTCATATGTCTGCAAACCAATGTGAAAGACTCTAGGACTTTATCACCGGAAAAGTAGAAAGACCTTATAAAGCAAAGAAATCCTCTCAAACCGGTGTAAACAACGTCTTCAACTTAAAGTGAAGGAATTACATCCTGAAAATCTAATTAGACTATGAATGAGACGAAGAACAGCAATGAAAGAGCCGTTTCTTTCATTTTGTTTCTATCTTGTGTACGTATTGATTTTCTTTCATGGATTTATTTACCATCTCCGTTCCTTGCCATTTGTAACAGTCACTATCTTGCGTTGACACTATAAAGAGTGTGTTTGGCCTCACCTATATACTGTGTGACGTCTATAGATGAAATTGAGACATACGTGCTAGTCCATTAAACAGTTTCACCTAGTTAATAAGGGCCTCGACGATGAGATGTCCTATAGTATTTACTCAGTCTGTCTGTCTCTCTATATGACTGTTCGTCCACAAGCGCTTATATGTCATGCCATAAGTCAAGTTTGTGTCACAAAATTCAATACAGTTTGAAATCAATGTAAGGAAGGCCGCTTTCATTTTTTCTTTCAAAAATTTGGACAAGTTTGGGTGATAAGGGTGGAAGACTGGTTTTGAAAATGGAATATCTGACATAGTATACATAGCTAAAAAATAATCTTTAAAAGACCACGGAAAGAAAATAATCTAGAATACCAATAGATGAAATCTACTGCTGTTTTTATTACTACTCAAGAAAGTAAATACCGAAAAGTGCCCAGGAAGCAATAAATTGATCATAATTTAAAAGTTTTCCCATTTTGCAATTCGGAGCCTATACGGTATGGTTTCTTTACATTGTTTAAGGCTGTACCATTACAAACCAGTAAAAGTCTAAAATGGCCTATATCTTTACTGGACTGTGCTGATTTTTACTCGACTAGTGTGAATTGGTCTGAATTTTACTTGATATTACTTGACCCCAATCTAAACCATACTGTACTGTACTGATTTGTACTTGAACATTATCTTTGCCATTGAAAAAAATCTGAACTATTACTCGACCAGTCTGAAATATAGTCTTTTCCTGTTTGAATGGTTTTACACTAGTCATTTTTTGGGACCCTTTATAGCTTGCTGTTCGGTGTGAGCCAAGTCTCTGTGCTGAAGGCCGTACTTTGACCTATAATGGTTTACTTTTTACAAATTATGACTTGGATGGAGATTTGTCTCATTTGCACTTTTACCACATCTTCTTATATCTATTAACCCATTACCGGCCTGTACTCGACCTGTTCTCGACCTTTTTTTTTTAAAGTGTGAACCATACTCGACCAAAGTCGACCAAATTCGACCAAAGTCTGAACAATACTCGACCGGTCTGAACCATACTTGCCCAAATAACCTCTACTTATGTAACTGTTTATTTAACTATCTTTTTAACTGACACGACAACAGCAACAATAAAGTAAAGATATATTTACAGGTTTTTACATCCTTACATAATTATCCCATTTCTCAAATTGAGATAGTCAAATTTTCAAATTTTCTAGTCCGAGTTCTGTTTGAAAAAAAGACTGAAACACACCTCTACTGAGGGCAATAAAACCTTATTTAGGTGCTTCTTGTTTGCCATGTATTTTTTTTTTTAAACAAAAGTTAATCATTGTTAATTCACCTAAATTCTTTTTAAAAAAAAATACACTAGATTTCATTGTTACATACAATAGATATATAACCATCTTGTTTAAACAACATCCTATAAAAAATGTATTCAATAGAAAAGTACTACACGAGTTTAAAGAAAAATAGGATTTTATTTTTACGTGTAAAACACACCTGTACTGAGTTAATTAAACGTCATTAAGGTGCTTCTTGTTTGCCCTGTCTTTAGTTTTGACAAAACTAAATTAACCAACCTAATTTTTTACTGAAGCTTTCGAACACAGTTTCATTTTCAAAATGTTTTCAAGAATTGCTATGGAAGTTCTATATCAATAAATTATTAGTGTTACAAAACAAGGGTGTCAAAAAAACGTTCACTGCGTTATAAAATAAACTTGACTGACACTATGAATTTAGAATGTAGAACAGAAAGTCACAGGACAAAAAGTCAAAGACAAAATGTCACTGACAAAATGTCTTTTGATAAAAAGTCACAGTTCCGTTCGAGTTTGTTTTTTTTTTTTTTTTTTTAAATAAGAAAACGCTTTTTTTTAAAATCTTTGTTATATTTTCCTAAACTATGATAACATATAAAACTAAAACGTAATCTAAAAATTCAATAATGATCAAATAATTGTTAGGAAAACAATTCGTCAAAATTGCTTGGTAATTTAATAGCTTCATGGTTCCAAGAAATATAATTATCCTAAGCAAGATTTAAATTTGATAAATCTTCATTTATCAACACTTATGAAAATTTCCTTAACTGTTACACGAATAAATGTAATAACAAGTAATTATTTCAATATCTTTCTCTTACATATTCAAACAATTATAAACAAATTATTTGTGACGTTTTGTTCTATCAAATTTGTGACTTTCCGTCCGATTACCGAGAGTTTTACTAGGTTTAATTTAGTGTTGAAAATTATCCAGTAACCATAAAATCAAAATTAGAATCATTCAAAACATCTTTAATAACATTTGTAAAAGAAATTTGAATAATGGTAGAAAATTCTAGTAATTTTGATGCTATATTAAATACATTTTGGATTTCAAATTGTTCTTCAAATTTCTAGCCAAGGAAATATAACTAAAACAAATTTCCTCATGTTCCTTAACTGATGAAATACAATAGATGGATGCAGAAATATGTCTGCGATGGTTACGAATTGGTCGAGTATGGTTAAGCCTAGGTCGAGTATGGTTCAGACTAGGTCGAGAATGGTTCAGACTTGGTCGAAAATGGTTCAGACACTTATAAAATGGTTAAATACTGCTCGAGTAAAAATCGAGAACAAATTCAGACCGTTTAGTATGGTACAGACTACAGTCGAGTAATATCGAGTAAATTTCAGACCAATTCAGACTGGTCGGGCAAAAATCAGAACAGTCATAGGCAATTTCAGACTTTTATTTGTTTGTAGTGTATAGTGACCTATAGTTGCTTATATCTTCGTTATAGTAGATTGTCATTTGCAATAAATCGCCCTCTCTTCACTTTAATATCTATCAATTATTGTACGAGTAACAATAATTTTCCAGAGTATTGTTACTTATCTTCTTTTGCTTCCAAATGATTCATTAGATGGAAAGATAATCCCCTATTTGAAGTGTGAAGTAGCGGAGGTTTTTTTTCGGGATTTCGCTTAATATAGCTTAATATATACTTCCGTATAGCATATTATCGTCCTTGATATTCATGCAATATTGGCTGATGCACCTTAGTCATCGATTCTAATAATTATTGACTATCAACCTGTCAATGCTTAATGGTATAGATCATGCGACCTATAAAAAATTGTTAAAGTCGATTCCATTCATCGACCTCATCGGTGATTCTATTACTATTGATGTGATAACCACTGTGTATAACTTAAAGGCCGGGCTACTTTTCGAATCAAAAGTACTTAACCTTCCTTGTTAATTGGATAGTTTAATTAAATATAGATTTTTCTACTATCTTTATAGTTTATTTCATTGTATAATTGAAAATTTCAATCCATTTAATATTCAAATATTACAATTTTATTTCTTAATATATATAGTAATAGAAGACAAAAACAGATTCCACCACTGCGTCAAGTGTAACACGATGTTTCTCCACACCTGACAGTTAAATTTGAATATTTAAAGCGCGAGGCTTACCGAGCTTTTCAAATAATTAAAAATTAACTGTTGAGAGTGGAGAAATATCGCAATACACGATTTAAAGTGATGGAATTTGTTTCTCTAATGATTTTTAGACGATATCTAAACAAAGTTTATCCGTTATTTCCAAAGATCTGCAGAAAGTTGTGTTCTTTTTATCAGGCATTGTCGCCTTTTTCATGAATTACAATATAAATTCAGAAGAAACCAGGAAAATTTGATGTCGTAATTGAAATTCGACCAATCGTTTAGCGAGAACAAAGTTTTCTCTAGAGATGAAGATTTTTTTTTTCACATCGATCAAGAAATGTGAAAAAGCATGAAAATTAGAGAAACTTTGTTTCATGTATCTCCTTATTCTAAATAAAAAAAAAAACAAAAAAACAAAAAACAAAGTCAAACGGTCTATTTTGTTTACATTAAATTGCACCATCAGCTGTTGATAAGCGTGAAACAAATCGTATAATGCTGATAACCTATTTCAATTTCAATGAATATGAAAAAAGCAAAGGATTAGATTGTCCATTCCTAAATGACAAATATGCAGAACTAAATACAGAAGTTGAATTCAAATGTCGTTTTTAGGTTTGTGTTTTATGAAATAAAAAAAAAAAAACGTAAAATGAAAACACGTCTGTTTTTCATTTTTTGTTTTAAGTGTTCTAAGATATAAAAAAATAAAAAGTGAAAACACTTTTGTTTTTTATTTTGGTTTCTGATAAATAAAAAAATGAAAAACGAAAACACTGTCGTATTTTGTTTTTCGTTTTTGATTTTTCAAAACGAAAAACGAATGGACGCAAATTTACATGGACAATTAAACTCTGCATTTTGAATATGATTGTAATACAACGGTTATGATTTTTATTTTTGAACAATAACTATTCAAACATTTAACATTGCTTAAAAATAAACGATTTTAGAATTCAAAATTATTTTGTTCTTTTTGAGAAATAATGAAAGACCGCTACAGATGGGTGCGGTCCTAACCTTGACATAAGTTAACTTGGAGCAGACTTGTTGACTGCTTTCTAAGTTAACTTGAGAATTTTTAAGCAGGCAAGCAAGTTAACTTCGTCGTTGGTGGACCAGACCTATGGTCTGCTTTTTTAGGACTGCTGCAGACCTATCGACAGGTCTGCTCCAGACCAGACCTGTGGACAAGTCTGTTTTTGACCAGTCCTGAGGACAGGTCTGCCCTAGACCAGACCAGACCTGTGGACAGGTCTGCTCCTGACCAGACCTGTGGACAGGTCTGCTTCTGACCAGACCTGTGGACAAGTCTGCTATTGACCAGACCTGAGGACAGGTCTGCTTATGACAGAATATCGTGTTTAAGACTTTTCATATCAGACTTGAGCTTAATTAAAATATGTAAAAAACAGTCGCATTATTTAACCCCCAGAAGGCCTATATAGCAAATGTCTTTACTCGCTAGACTCTACTAGATGTTATACTTAATATCAACAAAATTCTTTTTTTTTCATTCATATATTCTTATATACATTAAACAATGGCTATACAATCACATAGAGCTTTCATAAAAGAAATGAACGTTTGTTTGTTTTTTAATTAGAAAGCGAATAGAAAGGTTATCCAACGCATCGGAACAATATTCTTATATCATGGGATATTAACATCATTGTCGACGTTGCTTCGTTCCCCATTTTTTACTGTCTCTTCCTAAATTTTACTTATGCATTACATGCATGGATATTTCATTGTAATTCACCTTGTTTGCATTGGATTTACGATTTTGTTTTCCACAAAATATTCTAACGAAAATTGTACAGTGTCCGGATGCATAAGGTCAAAAATCTCGTCAATTTCATCAGATTTGTCGAGAGATTTGTCTGGCTCGTCTTTGCCGATTATAATTGATATATGGGACGTCCCAAAAATATACTCGTTGTGCACTTGAATGAAATAGTGGACGTTTAGCTACAAACAAAATCAATCAACCGACATTATATATTAACAGCATACTATTCCCAGAAGAGAACCGCATATACTTTTTATTATAAAGTACAAATGAATTCAGACATGTCAATGTTAGTACTTGGATGATGCAGTCAAATAGTTTTGTTTTACACACCACCCTGAACTACTATCTGTAGTGACGGTTCAATATTATCAATACAGTGATGAAATGCTGACACTATCAATTAATGCAGAAAAGATTTTGCATTCATTGTTTCCAATATAATTGCTTCCATTTGCGGTCAGGACTACTAATATTTGCACAGGAGAGCCAGGGGAAGACAAAAAAGCGCCCGGTACAATCCATCCTGACATTAAAAATTATTTTGAATAGAAGGAGGACATACATACTGGCACCCTAAATTCATGCGAACAAAAATTTGTAGATATTGTATTCCAATATTGCTGTCATTTGTATTATACATTGAATCCTGACATAAAAAATATGGCTGATTTACTTTGCGGGTATCTAGATTTACAAATTAATGTGCACATATGGTCAGTTTTGGTTGATGCGGTCAAATAATTTTGTTGTACAAGTTAGCACGAGGTATCAAAACTTCTGAAATTTTGTTACGTATCAATATTTTGAATAAAAGGAGGACATACTGGCAACCTAAATTCATGCGAACAAAAATTTGTAGATATTGTATTCCAATATTGCTGTCATTTGTATTATACATTGAATCCTGACATAAAAAATATGGCTGATTTACTATGCGGGTATATAGATTTACAAATTAAAGTGCACATATGGTCAGTTTTGGTTGATGTGGTCAAATAATTTTGTTGTACAAGTCAGCATGAGGTATCAAAACTACTGAAATTTTGTTACGTATCAATATTTTGAATAAAAGGAGGACATACTGGCACCCTAAATTCATGCGAACAAAATTTGTAGATATTGTATTCCAATATTGCTGTCATTTGTATTATACATTGAATCCTGACATAAAAATATGGCTGATTTACTATGCGGGTATATAGATTTACAAATTAATGTGCACATATGGTCAGTTTTGGTTGTTGCGGTCAAACAATTTTGTTGTACAAGTCAGCATGAGGTATCAAAACTTCTGAAATTTTGTTACGTATCAATAATATTTTGAATAAAAGGAGGACATACTGGCACCCTAAATTCATGCGAACAAAAGTTTGTAGAAATTGTATTTCAATTATTCTCTCTTTTGTATTATACATTGAATCCTGACAAAAAAAAATATGGTTGATTTACTATGCGGGTATATAGATTTACAAATTTAAGTGCACATATGGTCAGTTTTGGTTGATGCGGTCTAATAACTTTGTTGTATAAGTCAGCTGCATGAGGTATCAAAACTACTGAAATTTTGTTACGTATCAATATTTTGAATAAAAGGAGGACATACTGGCACCCTAAATTCATGCGAACAAAAATTTGTAGATATTGTATTCCAATATTGCTGTCATTTGTATTATACATTGAATCCTGACATAAAAAATATAGCTGATTTACTTTGCGGGTATATAGATTTACAAATTAATGTGCACATCTGGTCAGTTTTGGTTGATGCTGTCAAATAAATTTGTTGTACAAGTCAGCATGAGGTATAAAAACTTCTGAAATTTTGTTACGTATCAATAATATTTTGAATAAAAGGAGGACATACTGGCACCCTAAATTCATGCGAACAAAAGTTTGTAGAAATTGTATTTCAATTATTCTCTCTTTTGTATTATACATTGAATCCTGACAAAAAAAAATATGGTTGATTTACTATGCGGGTATATAGATTTACAAATTTAAGTGCTATTTTGGTCAGTTTTGGTTGATGCGGTCTAATAATTTTGTTGTATAAGTCAGCTGCATGAGGTATCAAAACTACTGAAATTTTGTTACGTATCAATATTTTGAATAAAAGGAGGACATACTGGCACCCTAAATTCATGCGAACAAACATTTGTAGATATTGTATTGCAACATTGCTGTCATTTGTATTATACATTGAATCCTGACATAAAAAATATGGCTGATTTACTTTGCGGGTATATAGATTTACAAATTAATGTGCACATATGGTCAGTTTTGGTTGATGCGGTCAAATAAATTTGTTGTACAAGTCAGCATGAGGTATCAAAACTTCTGAAATTTTGTTACGTATCAATATTTTGAATAAAAGGAGGACATACTGGCACCTTAAATTTATGCGAACAAAAATTGTAGATATTGTATTCCAATATTGCTGTCATTTGTATTATACATTGAATCCTGATATAAAAATATGGCTGATTTACTATGCGGGTATATAGATTTACAAATTAATGTGCACATATGGTCAGTTTTAATTGATGCAGTCAAATAATTTTGTTGTACAAGTCAGCATGAGGTATCAAAACTTCTGAAATTTTGTTACATATCAATATTTTGAATAAAAGGAGGACAAACTGGCACCTTAAATTTATGCGAACAAAAATTGTAGATATTGTATTCCAATATTGCTGTCATTTGTACTATACATTGAATCCTGATATAAAAACATGGCTGATTTACTATGCGGGTATATAGATTTACAAATTAATGTGCACATATGGTCAGTTTTGGTTGATGCGGTCAAAAATTTTGTTGTACAAGTCAGCATGAGGTATCAAAACTACTGAAATTTTGTTACGTATCAATAATATTTTGAATAAAAGGAGGACATACTGGCACCCTAAATTCATGCGAACAAAAATTTGTAGATATTGTATTCCAATATTGCTGTCATTTGTATTATACATTGAAACCTGACATAAAAATATGGCTGATTTACTATGCGGGTATATAGATTTACAAATTAATGTGCACATATGGTCAGTTTTGGTTGTTGCGGTCAAACAATTTTGTTGTACAAGTCAGCATGAGGTATCAAAACTTGAAATTTTGTTACGTATCAATAATATTTTGAATAAAAGGAGGACATACTGGCACCCTAAATTCATGCGAACAAAAGTTTGTAGAAATTGTATTTCAATTATTCTCTCTTTGTATTATACATTGAATCCTGACAAAAAAAATATGGTTGATTTACTATGCGGGTATATAGATTTACAAATTTAAGTGCACATATGGTCAGTTTTGGTTGATGCGGTCTAATAACTTTGTTGTATTAGTCAGCTGCATGAGGTATCAAAACTACTGAAATTTTGTTACGTATCAATATTTTGAATAAAAGGAGGACATACTGGCACCCTAAATTCATGCGAACAAAAATTTGTAGATATTGTATTCCAATATTGCTGTCATTTGTATTATACATTGAATCCTGACATAAAAATATAGCTGTTTTACTTTGCATGTATATAGATTTACAAATTAATGTGCATATCTGGTCAGTTTTGGTTGATGATGTCAAATAAATTTGTTGTACAAGTCAGCATGAGGTATAAAACTTCTGAAATTTTGTTACGTATCAATAATATTTTGAATAAAAGGAGGACATACTGGCACCGCAAATTTATGCGAACAAAAATTTGTAGATATTGTATTCCAATATTGCCATGATTGCTGTCATTTGTATTATACATTGAATCCTGATATAAAAATATGGCTGATTTACTATGCGGGTATATAGATTTACAAATTAATGTGCACATATGGTCAGTTTTAATTGATGCGGTCAAATAATTTTGTTGTACAAGTCAGCATGAGGTATCAAAACTTCTGAAATTTTGTTACATATCAATATTTTGAATAAAAGGAGGACAAACTGGCACCCTAAATTTATGCGAACAAAAAATTGTAGATATTGTATTCCAATATTGCTGTCATTTGTATTATACATTGAATCCTGATATAAAAAATATGGCTGATTTACTATGCGGGTATATAGATTTACAAATTAATGTGCACATATGGTCAGTTTTGGTTGATGCGGTCAAAAAATTTTGTTGTACAAGTCAGCATGAGGTATCAAAACTTCTGAAATTTTGTTACGTATCAATAATATTTTGAATAAAAGGAGGACATACTGGCACCCTAAATTCATGCGAACAAAAGTTTGTAGAAATTGTATTTCAATTATTCTCTCTTTGTATTATACATTGAATCCTGACAAAAAAAAAAATTGTTGATTTACTATGCGGGTATATAGATTTACAAATTTAAGTGCACATATGGTCAGTTTTGGTTGATGCGGTCTAATAATTTTGTTGTATAAGTCAGCTGCATGAGGTATCAAAACTACTGAAATTTTGTTACGTATCAATATTTTGAATAAAAGGAGGACATACTGGCACCCTAAATTCATTCGAACAAACATTTGTAGATATTGTATTGCAACATTGCTGTCATTTGTATTATACATTGAATCCTGACATAAAAATATGGCTGATTTACTTTGCGGGTATATAGATTTACAAATTAATGTGCACATATGGTCAGTTTTGGTTGATGCGGTCAAATAAATTTGTTGTACAAGTCAGCATGAGGTATCAAAACTTCTGAACTTTTGTTACGTATCAATATTTTGAATAAAAGGAGGACATACTGGCACCGCAAATTTATGCGAACAAAAATTTGTAGATATTGTATTCCAATATTGCCATGATTGCTGTCATTTGTATTATACATTGAATCCTGATATAAAAAATATGGCTGATTTACTATGCGGGTATATAGATTTACAAATTAATGTGCACATATGGTCAGTTTTAATTGATGCGGTCAAATAATTTTGTTGTACAAGTCAGCATGAGGTATCAAAACTTCTGAAATTTTGTTACATATCAATATTTTGAATAAAAGGAGGACAAACTGGCACCCTAAATTTATGCGAACAAAAAATTGTAGATATTGTATTCCAATATTGCTGTCATTTGTATTATACATTGAATCCTGATATAAAAATATGGCTGATTTACTATGCGGGTATATAGATTTACAAATTAATGTGCACATATGGTCAGTTTTGGTTGATGCGGTCAAAAATTTTGTTGTACAAGTCAGCATGAGGTATCAAAACTTCTGAAATTTTGTTACGTATCAATAATATTTTGAATAAAAGGAGGACATACTGGCACCCTAAATTCATGCGAACAAAAATTTGTAGATATTGTATTCCAATATTGCTGTCATTTGTATTATACATTGAATCCTGACATAAAAAATATGGCTGATTTACTATGCGGGTATATAGATTTACAAATTAATGTGCACATATGGTCAGTTTTGGTTGTTGCGGTCAAACAATTTTGTTGTACAAGTCAGCATGAGGTATCAAAACTTCTGAAATTTTGTTACGTATCAATAATATTTTGAATAAAAGGAGGACATACTGGCACCCTAAATTCATGCGAACAAAAGTTTGTAGAAATTGTATTTCAATTATTCTCTCTTTGTATTATACATTGAATCCTGACAAAAAAATATGGTTGATTTACTATGCGGGTATATAGATTTACAAATTTAAGTGCACATATGGTCAGTTTTGGTTGATGCGGTCTAATAACTTTGTTGTATAAGTCAGCTGCATGAGGTATCAAAACTACTGAAATTTTGTTACGTATCAATATTTTGAATAAAAGGAGGACATACTGGCACCCTAAATTCATGCGAACAAAATTTGTAGATATTGTATTCCAATATTGCTGTCATTTGTATTATACATTGAATCCTGACATAAAAATATAGCTGTTTTACTTTGCGGGTATATAGATTTACAAATTAATGTGCACATCTGGTCAGTTTTGGTTGATGATGTCAAATAAATTTGTTGTACAAGTCAGCATGAGGTATCAAAACTTCTGAAATTTTGTTACGTATCAATAATATTTTGAATAAAAGGAGGACATACTGGCACCGCAAATTTATGCGAACAAAAATTTGTAGATATTGTATTCAATATTGCCATGATTGCTGTCATTTGTATTATACATTGAATCCTGATATAAAAATATGGCTGATTTACTATGCGGGTATATAGATTTACAAATTAATGTGCACATATGGTCAGTTTTAATTAATGCGGTCAAATAATTTTGTTGTACAAGTCAGCATGAGGTATCAAAACTTCTGAAATTTTGTTACGTATCAATATTTTGAATAAAAGGAGGACAAACTGGCACCCTAAATTTATGCGAACAAAAATTGTAGATATTGTATTCCAATATTGCTGTCATTTGTATTATACATTGAATCCTGATATAAAAATATGGCTGATTTACTATGCGGGTATATAGATTTACAAATTAATGTGCACATATGGTCAGTTTTGGTTGATGCGGTCAAAAATTTTGTTGTACAAGTCAGCATGAGGTATCAAAACTTCTGAAATTTTGTTACGTATCAATAATATTTTGAATAAAAGGAGGACATACTGGCACCCGAAATTCATGCGAACAAAAGTTTGTAGAAATTGTATTTCAATTATTCTCTCTTTGTATTATACATTGAATCCTGACAAAAAAAATATGGTTGATTTACTATGCCGGTATATAGATTTACAAATTTAAGTGCACATATGGTCAGTTTTGGTTGATGCGGTCTAATAACTTTGTTGTATAAGTCAGCTGCATAAGGTATCAAAACTACTGAAATTTTGTTACGTATCAATATTTTGAATAAAAGGAGGACATACTGGCACCTAAATTCATGCGAACAAAATTTGTAGATATTGTATTCCAATATTGCTGTCATTTGTATTATACATTGAATCCTGACATAAAAATATGGCTGATTTACTTTGCGAGTATATAAATTTACAAATTAATGTGCACATATGGTCAGTTTTGGTTGATGCTGTCAAATAAATTTGTTGTACAAGTCAGCATGAGGTATCAAAACTTCTGAAATTTTGTTACGTATCAATATTTTGAATAAAAGGAGGACATACTGGCACCCTAAATTCATGCGAACAAAAAATGTAGATATTGTTTTCCAATATTGCTGTCATTTGTATTATACATTGAATTCTGACATAAAAATATGGCTGATTTACTATGCGGGTATATAGATTTACAAATTAAAGTGCACATATGGTCAGTTTTGGTTGATGTGATCAAATAATTTTGTTGTACAAGTCAGCATGAGGTATCAAAACTACTGAAATTTTGTTAAGTATCAATATTTTGAATAAAAGGAGGACATACTGGCACCCTAAATTCATGCAAACAAAAATTTGTAGATATTGTATTCCAATATTGCTGTCATTTGTATTATACATTGAATCCTGACATAAAAAATATGGCTGATTTACTATGCGGGTATATAGATTTACAAATTAATGTGCACATATGGTCAGTTTTGGTTGATGCGGTCAAATAATTTTGTTGTACAAGTCAGCATGAGGTATCAAAACTTCTGAAATTTTGTTACGTATCAATAATATTTTGAATAAAAGGAGGACATACTGGCACCCTAAATTCATGCGAACAAAAGTTTGTAGATATTGTATTCCAATATTGCTGTCATTTGTATTATACATTGAATCCTGACATAAAAATATGGTTGATTTACTATGCAGGTATATAGATTTACAAATTAATGTCACATATGGTCAGTTTTGGTTGATGCGGTCAAATAATTTTGTTGTACAAGTCAGCATGAGGTATCAAAACTTCTGAAATTTTGTTAGGTATCAATATTTTGAATAAAAGGAGGACATACTGGCACCCTAAATTTATGCGGACAAAATTAAAGTATTATTGGAACACATGACTACAAAAAAAAATTAGTAGTCATGTGTTCCAATATTGCTTTCATTTTGTATTATAAATTCTATCCTGACATTCAAATATTGCTGATATACTATGCAGCTATATAGATACAAAATAAGTGCAAATATGGTTGAATTTGAAAGGTATTGAATATATATTCAATGCTTGTTAGCATTGTTACCAAGATCGTTTTTTTTAATTGATAGAAAGGCAGATTATGAATAAATTTGTATAACACGTTACGTTTTATGCGTACTTTATTTACAAATATATGTATTTAATCCTGTTTATATCACGGAAGTATCAATTTTACTTTATTTTTCGATGTTTATACCAAGAAACAATTTGTCAAAGATATTAAATAATGTTTTTTTTTTTTAAATCGATGTAGAGCGGTCCTGTTTACTTAGTGTTGAGCAGACCAGTCAAAAGTTAACTTGAGAACAGGTCTGGTTTCGATTGCAATTATCAAATCAAAGTTAACTTATGTTAACTTATGACAGGACTGGTTTCGAAGTTAACTTATGTTAACTTTTTGGCAGGACTGGTTCAAAGTTAACTTATATCTATAGCGGACCTGTTTCTAAGTTAACTTTTTGACAGACATAAAAACAGTTCTAGGACCAAGTCCGCTTTTCAAGTTAACTAGATTTTGGTCCTAGGACTGGTCAGAGCAGTCCTAAATCCTGTCACAGGTTAACTTTGACCAGTCCAAATGACTGGTTATCAAGTTAACTTGCTGTACAGGTTAGGACTGCACCCATCTGTAGCTCAACTAAGCTGAAGACATTATCCTACCTAGGTATTGTATTTGCACGTGTACATTTTCACCAAATGAACGAATCTTTACATGTATGTTGATATTAACATTGTACAATGTTTTAGCAAAAGTATTAAGATATTCAATGGCACATGTTTTGTCCGATTAACTTTCAATTATTAAAACATTATCGGCTCTCAAAACTTTTTTTAGTTTTCCCGTACATTTGTTTGTTGTATGAGATATTGAAGCAAAGGTGTATTAGATAAAATAATAATAAACATAATTAAAACAATTATGCGTCAAATGATGAGAGTTTATATTTTATTTTTACATTTGATTATTAGCTTCACGAGTTAACTGGCGGAACATCATATTCGTATTTTCGGTACTCTCGAAACAACGGATACTGTGTTATTCAAATTTGCTATAAAAAATTCTGAAATTTCATTGAATTAAGGAATATATCTACCTCATGAAAAGGTCTGATTCCCTGCCCGGCCTTTGCTATACGTTTTGTTTTGTTTTTTTTTTGTTTTTTTTTTTTTTTTGTTTTATCCGCTCTTGAATTTCTTTATGCGTTTTAGATTTTCAAATATATTGACCTCGAGCATCACTGCAGAGACATTAATTGTTGAAATGCGCTTCTGGTGTAGTAAATTAAAGTTGGTATCTTTAATGTTGTTATTACAATAGCAAAGAATAAGAGGACATATATCATCATCAGTAAAAATCCAGATGGTATTCAGACAGTATTTGGGTGAAATCCTGTACGAAACCTAAAAATGGCTAGAAATGTGAATTAATATACGCTCATGTGTTATTTACCTTCTTGTATAGAAGGCTGTTATTGCATTTTAATTCATTTCTGTGTTTTGGACATTCGTCTGCCGTAACGACAACAAGTGGAGGGGTACACATAGTACCGTACAGTATAGGTCAAGTTATTGGACCATACTCTTGTACTCTTGTAAGGACAAGTGTATTCCTCTTTACAAAGTTCTATCTTATTGAAGCATTTATCTGTGTTTTATTTGTTATATATATATATATATATATATATAAATATATACAAGTCTAAATTGAAAACAACGTTCAAACCTATGATTGCGTTGGATAAAAACTGCAATTTTTATACATGTGCATGCAAAACAAATTTCTTGTTAGAGGGGTCTAAATACAGCACAAACAACATTTTCCAAAAGACCAAAAAGGTGAAAAAGTATATTTTAACAAAACGCATTTGACTAACAGGTCGAACAACAAATGTTCTTAAATCCTGCTGACTGCCATTGGCGATTGCCAAATAAACGGATCACAAGGTGTAATAAATGGATCTTAACTATAAATTTAATACCAAACAGAAAACAATAAACTCGCGGCGAAGATGGTATGCCGCAAACAAAGGTGCAAAGATTTTTTGTACACCATCTTGATTTATTTTTTGTACACCATCAAAAAATATATATATACTCTAAATATCAGCACAACAATGTTATATCTGCAAATTTGCGGAAGCAAAGTTTTGTTCTTCCCTTGCAGGGATTCGAACTCATGCTATTGGGATATCGAGCTAACACCGTCTGCACTGTGTCCAGCGCTCTAGACCACTCAGTCATCCAGAATGAACTATTAATTCAGCTTTCGGTGGCCTAGTGTAACCTGTCCTCGTCAGTAGAATCTAGAGTTGTAACACAGTACATGATACATGTATATTAGGCATGAAGATGGAATTGATTGCAGATTAGCTAAATATTTATCGACAAGGATCGTAAGATACAGTCACAGAAATAATTATTTTGATAAGTTCGTCTAAACAAGCGACAACTCTACGACAGATTCATCCCTTGGATCATCAGTGAAGGTGATACACGGCTGAAAACACATATTATATTCATAATTACTCTAAATATCAGCACAACAATGTTAAATTTGCAGATAAGTACGTCTAAACAAGTGACAACTCTACAACAGATCCATCCATTGGATCACCAGTACAGGTGTTACACGGATGAAAACACGTATTACATTCATAATTACTCTAAATATCAGCACACCAATGTTAAATCTGCAAATTTGAGTAAGCAAATGTTTGTTCTTCTTTCGCCGGGATTCGAACTAATGATACTTGGATATCGAGACAACACGGCCTGCACTGTGTACAGCGCTTTATACCACTCTGCCATATATATTTAAAACATTGATGTGACGTCATTCTATTGTTGTACCCGTTCTTTATTCTAGTGATTGGACTATCATTTACCTGTAAGAAACCATTATGTTTCCTTTAACTGTCCAATATTTTTTAGAATAACCCTCCTTTTTTTAAAAATATTGGACAGCTGAAGGTATCTTATTGATTCTTACAGGTAAATGATAGTTCAAGAACAGAAAAAATCAATCAATTCTTCATGTGAAAAAAAAAAAAAAAAAAAAAACAACGAAAGAACAAATGACGATTACACAAAACATTTTATTAAAGTCACCTTCCAATACAATAATTTTGTCACTCATCAAGACGGTTTTTTGGCGAAAAAAAAACAACTTTCAAATCATTTTAACACTGCCAATACTTATTTCACAGCCATTTTATCATGTTTTTGTTGTCTCCTTTAGCACCAATTTGGTTGATAATGCTCGTTGTATAAAGTTTTGTTTTTGTTGTTTTGCAAAAGATTTATCCTCGTCCGTCTTTGGATATAAAAATCAACCTCTGGTGCTGCTCTCGTTCTTCCTTACATCCAGCTACAATTAAAATGAAAAAAAAAAAAATAATGCTTCTTACGCTTGATAGATCATGCCGCAATACAAGGACCACAAGTAAAATAATTGTATTATCATAATCAAGAGAAAATCGTTCATCAGAAGTAAATGTTTTACCAAGTGTTGATGTGCAAGTCACATATTGTTCCTTTGACAAAAAAAAAAGCTAATCAAGAATTGATTAACAGCCTAAACCTCACCCTGCGTACAAAGTGCAAATCGAGAACTTGCTTCATGAACTAGGGGACTACAATAGTTTTTATAATTTTCCGGTGTCGGCGTTGATTTACAAGTTTGTTTCAATCTGATATTATTGTCTGTATAAGAATATAATGCAAAGTTATACATTAACTTCACAGGTAAGTCTGTACTCAGAGTAGTTTTGAGGTTTAAATACAGTCATTTTTGTCCATTTGTTATGATGAACCTTAAATAGATATAAGACGATAGTGCCAATGAGACAACTCTCCATCCAAGTCACAATTTGTAACAAGTAAATCATTATAGGTCAAAGTACGGCCTTCAACACGGAGCCTTGGTTCACACCGAACAGCAAGCTATAAAGGACCCCAAAATGACTATATAGTGTGAAACAATTCAAATAGAAACATACATATTTTGGTACAATGGTTTGTTTTGAAAGAAAAAAAAAAAAGAAAACGTTATTTGCAAAGGAAAACTATGTTTCGGTAACATGGAAAAAATCACAAGAGACATCAACACGCAAATAAAAGAAAAAAAGAGCGGCACGACCTTGCAGAAAAAATGGAAAAAAGGGGAATATTTTGATGGTACCCTTTGGGTAAACAATAACTGTCTCTTGCAAGTAAAACAACCCCCGAGTTATCAATTTTGGTGAATGAAAACGGAAAGAGGAGGCCTGAGCCATACTGTCATACGGGCAAATTGTGAATATATATTTTTTTCATGTATAGTAGGTGAATGGGTCTGATCGATTTATTGATCTACGGACATTTCATGGCTATGAATTTAGATATTATAACTATATCAATTTATGTTTACAAATTACAGATATAATATTTGGATCATGATTCTCTTAAAATTCATTGAAATAATATAAGATGGGAAATTCCGATGATCAATAAAAGAATTTAAATTGATTGCATGCTTATAATCTCTTCATTTTAGCTCATTCATCATATAGTGTTATATTTGAAATAACATCAACTGCGGTGCACTCGATGTGGTTGAACCTTTTTCATTAACGTGAACCTGTCTTCACATGTTTTTCTTTTTTTCTCAATCACTTATATAATAAGAAATAGAATCCCAGAAGAAATAAGGAAGTAACTGAGTAATAGGAGAGGACTATATTTTAAAATATATAAACAACATTTTCCAAAAGACCAAAAAAGTGAAAAGGTATATTTAAACAAAACGCATTTGACTAACAGGTCGAACAACGGATGTTCTTAAATTTTTATCCAACGCAATCGTAGATTTGAACGTTGTTTTCAATTTAAACTTATTTTTAAAAAAAAAATATATATATATATAACTTGCCATTATTAACTACTATAACTATATCCTCTTCGTTGTCCGCATTGAACATTCGTTTTTTCGACCTGTTAGTCAAATGCGTTTTGTTTAAATATACTTTTTCACTTTTCTGGTCTTTTGGAAAATGTTGTTTGTGCTGTATTTAGATCCCTCTACAAAGAAATTTGTTTTGCATGCACACGTATAAAAATTGCGGTTTGTATCCAGCGCAATCATAGCTAGCTAGGTTTGAACGTTGTTTTCAATTTAGACTTGCCATTATTAGCTGCTATAACTATATCCTCTTCGTTGTCCGCACTGAAATCGAATATATCTTCTGAATACACATTTGATTTTAATCCAAAGTTAGGAACAACACAATCAATAATTACGACATCACTTTCTTCGTTTGTTACATTAAAAATATTCTTTCATCGTCTTTATCCATTTTTAGACACCAAACGCATGTGAAGGTATTCACGGAATATATAAAAAAAAGTATTCCTAGCGCACGCAAAAAGCATGATACGCATATACACTGTGTCTTCATGTACATGTAGCAATACATGTTGTTTACCTTTACCTGTACTTTATTTTTGTCTATTGTGTAAGTTGAGCTTCTGTTTTAAGGGGCCAACATGTAGGATAATAACTACTTTGGCTTATCTCATCCATACACGTTTTTAGAGACCCACTCAAACCTACATTACTTGATCCTGAAGATGTTACATTCAGACTGTATAAATATGACTTTTATCAATGAAGTTTACATGCGTTGTTTAAAAAAAAAAACACTCAAAAAAGATTTGTAAATCACGTAAGACTGCACAGTTAAGACTCGTCATTTTACATTTGCATGTCACGTAGCGATTGAAAAGAACATAACTAAAATGTAAATGTTCATTTACATGCATATTCTGAGATTTGTGTATAAAGTTATGCAATTGTTAAACACAAATTTTTGGATGAGATTTACTTACTGTTTTCTTATAGACTGGTTTTTAATTATCTATTTTCTGATTACTGACAGATAAAAAACACGAAATATGCACAATAAAAGTTCCTGTGAGTATCATTTATGTCAATCCCCTGGTTTAGATTTATAAAATCATCGCTAAGGCTTGGGATATTTTTAGAGAGAACAATGTTTAAAGATTTAATAAATAAATAATGTAACTGTCATTTAATTTGTCCGTGTTCAAGGCAATTGAGTAACTATTACTTGAATATATAAGTATTGTATAAAAAAGAACAGAATTTTAATGCCGTTGTATAATATTCTAACAAAATGGAAAATATTGGCAATTTTTTTATTGCGACAACAAATTTTGCAATTTTAGATTTAAATGTTGTCCCTTTTATGTCAAACAATCCATCCTGAGTATAACAAGTACTCAATTATCAGACAAGTACAAGAATAATAATTAACAAAAAGAAATATTGTCACTTGTTATTGTTCTCGACATGAATATTAGTAACCGTAGACTTATAGAGCTCTCAATTTGTGTAAAACTATACATTATTAGGGACAAAAAAAAAAAGAATTTTAATGCCGTTGTATAATATTCTAACAAAATAGAAAACATTAGCATCATTTTGTTGATGAGACAATAAATTTTGCAATTTTAAACTGAAACTTTTTTCACTTTATGTCTAACAATCCATCTTGAGGTATAAAAGGTAATCAATTATCAAGCAAGTACAAGAATATTAATTAAAAAAAAAAGAAATATTGTCACTTTTTTTTGTTATTGTCATAAATATTAGTAACTGTAGACTTATAGAGCTCTAAATTTGTGTAAACCTATTCATCCTTCGTGACAAAAAGAACAGAATTATAATGCCGATGTATAATATTCTAACAAAATGGAAAATATTGGCACTATTTTTTAATTTGACAACAAATGTTGTAATTTTAAACTTAAATTTCTTCACTTTTATGTCTGGCAATCCATCCTGAGGTACAAAAAAGTACTCAATTATCAGGAAATACAAGAATATTAATAAAAAAAAGGAAATACTGTCACCTCTTATTGTTATCGACATAAATATTAGTAACCGTAGACTCATAGAGCTCTCAATTTGTATAAAACTATTCATCCTTAGGGACAAAAAGAACAGAATTTTTATGCCGTTGTATAATACATGTATTCTAACAAAATCGAAAATATTGGCACCTTTTTTTATGCGATAACAAATTTTGCAATTTAAACCTTAATTTCCTCACAATCTGACAATCCATCCATTAATAAAAAAAATAAAAGAAATATTGTCACTTTTTATTGTTATTGACATACATATTAGAAACCATAGACTTAGAGAGCTCTCAATTTGTGTAAAACTATTTATCCGTAGGGACAAAAAGAACAGAATTTTGATGACGTTGTATAATATTCTAACAAAATGGAAAAGATTGGCACCTTGTTTGTATGCAAAAATAAATTTTGTAATTTTAAGCTTAAATTTCTACACTTTTATGTCTTACAATTCTTTCTGAGGTATAACAAGTACACAATTATCCGGCTTATGATACTTCAAAATTCTTTGAAAAATAAAAAAAAGTTATTAGCACGTTCATTTGGTCCTGTCATTGATGATATTGGTCTGGTCATTGTCAACGTTGATCAGGTCATGTTTTCGTAAGTTTTGAAAGTATGTTTGTGTTTTTTTCTTATTTAAATATTAAATAATGAAATTTAATTATAGTTCAAATTTAAGATAAATCCTATGATTTAAAGTTATTAGCAATTTACATGTTAGTCCTGTCATTGTTCTATCATTGTCCTAATACTGGTCCTGTCATTAGGGTAACCCATCATGCAGTAGTAAACGTGCGTTTACTTTTTACAAAGAAAAACAGAAGACGAGCCATTTTCCAGTAAACGCGGAAGTAAACGCGGAAGTTAACTCCCGTTTACTATGAACACAATTAGAAGACGTGCCTTTTTTGCGTTAACGCGGAGATAAACGTGAAAGTAAACGCCCGTTTACTTTTTATGTCTAATTAAATTTTGGAGTAAACGCAGAGTTAACGCAGCGTTTTACATGAAGTGCACGCGAGTAAACGTCTCGTTTACTTTTTTCGCGCGTCTACATGTAATGCTTAGTCTGCACCCAAATGTTTTAAGTTAAATCCGATTCAGATTTTTCCATTGCATGGGAACAAGGCTTACGCTGATGCTTTTTCTATACTTTTCTTAAATTTTTGACGGTCTGTAAGTCAGTAAGAGTTCCACGATAAATTAATATTGACACTCAAAAACCTCCTCAAAAAGGAGCTGTTCAAATCCCTTCGCCATCCGGGCTCATGTATCTTAACATTCGTTTTTGTTCGAAGGGCTTTTGACATGTCTAATGTCAATATTATCTTATCATTTAACTTTTACTATTATGTACTTCAATAGCAGTAGTTTACGTCGCGTACTATAGGAGATAGTCATTGATTAATAATTATTAATTTCTTCGTTATTTCTGCACATACATTAATAAAACGTTTTAAATATGTATTTTATGTGATAATGAACATATTTGAGTGACAAATATAAAACAAGTATTTTCTCTTTAACCCTTTAAAGTTCACTGGCATATATGATTTACAAGCACTGATTGCAATCAGGTTTATTAAGTAACATGAAATCATCGGTATTTCTGAAAGTGAAATTAAAGATCTCTGAAATATTTTGTTCCTTTTGTTGTTGAATAGGTTCTGTTTGATTTCGGATTTATATAAGTATTAAGACAGTTCGGCCAGTAAATAGCATAATTAGTTCCCATTGGTATACCGCCAAACTGCTGAAATATATCACTTTAAAAAAAGTGCTTAGATTTTTGATAAATGTGTTGTAAAGATTGCATGCTTCGGGAAACGTTTAATTTCTAAGCACAAAAAGTGTGATATGTTTGACACTAAACACTGTGCATTAAACGTGTCTCTGTACAAACATTTCTAGTCACTAGTTCAAGCATGTGAAGCTAAACATGTCTTAATCCTCAACATTTTCAATTGTCTAACACTTTCCTAAACACATAAAGGCTAGACCAGGTGTCAAGGCTTGAGCCATAAATATCACGTGACACTTACTTCGCGGGAAGACGAGCTACTCCTCTATCATCTTAAATTGTGAGTAGCTGTTCAACGTCAGTGTTAAACGTACATGTTTGGAATGTGTTTATTAGCATAGTAATAAACGAAAAGGCTTTGGTGGAACATCATCTATATATATAAGACAATTCAATTTTTCTAGATGGTAAAATAATTGCCAAGCCAACTGGTTTTAGTAAGTATTCTGGGTTGGAGGTGTGGGGATTTCCGATGCTTCTAAGCCATTATATTATATACATATTGTATATAGTTTATCACACCGTGTACAGATAAACTTTGGATAGACAATGGCGACGGGGTATTCACACATATGCTATAATATAAAACAAAGCACACATGTTCATGTTTTTCTTTCAGGTCCAGATTCCAAAGCTCCTACAACGGATGTGTAGTTCCAAGTTCCAAATTTGGCTTATAACAAATCAAGAGCAGCAGTATTATCTAAATTCAGTATCATCAGGAAGCTCATAAAATGTTACCAATGTATTGTATTTGATCATTGGTCATTGCGACCGAATTTGTTACTTGAGAAACAGATTTCTATGTCAAGCATTTCTCACACTAGACATCTTTAGTGCCAAATTTGTTTTTCTACTAAGCACAAACATTTCACAGCTAAACATGTTAACAGACTCGGTAGATTTAACCTCAACATGTTTACAGTCTAAACACTTTCCAACTAAACTAGTGTACATCCTTAACATCGTTATGGTATTACACGTTTAGGCTGTCAGCACTAGAACTTTTAAACATGTTTTGAATTAAAACATGTCAATATTCGGTTTCCCAAATGTGTTTAGGAACGTGTTCAGGGCCTATACACAATTTTTAGAATGTATTAATCCAGCAAATTCTACAAATATGTAGTCGACAACAAGTCCTGCATTTTGACTATGTCATTGTCGTTGTATTAGTTATTAAAATGTGGTTAGAACCAATATATAAATTGATTGAGACTCGTTGTAATAAAAGATTCTGAAGTTATCATATTATAATCTAAACTATTTTGTAAACATACCGTTAATTAACACGAAGCAGATGAGAGTATCAACGTCAGCCCGTATCTCGGAAATAGATCTAATTTTATTTGACCATCGTTCCTGTGCTTTGCTCGATGTCTTCACTTGCCATGGCTTTGTAGTGTCTGTGTTATATATTACAGGCCTCTGATCATATTTCTCCGTAGACCATATGACACTTACGTTATTAGTGTTTCTCTGTTCAATAAAATATATACGTTTTGATTAATACAATACACAAGGAAATATGCTAACTGAGAGCAATCACACAATTCAATAATTCGTTTAATACAAGAGAGCTTAAAAAATACTTGCATGTGCTTTGTAGAGCTTCCTAACATATAAAACGCAACAGTATTTAACCAATAGAAATAAGAAGATCTGGTGTGAGTGCTAATGAGACAACTTTCCATCCAAAAAAAGTAAAATAACAAAAAAAACGAACTCCGAGGAAAATTCAAAACGGAAAGTCCCTAATCAAATGGCAAAATCAAAAGCTCAAACACATCACACGAATGGATAACAAGTCACAATATGTAAAAAGTAAACCATTATAGGTCGCAGTACGGCCTTCAACACGGAGCTTTGGCTCACACCGTACAGCAAGCTAGCAATGTTCAGTTCTCTTATAGCAATGTCAAATATACAAATTAAAAGACAAAAAACCTTTATGACCGCATTTCCTAACTAAAAACCAACGAAATGACAGGTTGCATTACAATAAAAAAAAATGTCTCATTATCATGATTGTTATTACTCGTTAAATTATTAGTTTCAACCATTTGTCATGACATGTTCATATTTTTTGCATGTTCACGCAACTATTATGTACTATACATTAAGCAACAAACAAGTCAACGATCAATTGGAGAAAAAAATCAGTCACGACAAAATAAAAACAGTATTTTAGATAAACCAATTAAATCATGTTAGAAATATTTTACCTCAAAACAAATGATGGGGATTTGGTAAGTTGTTGGTGTTGCAATAATTTGCTCTTTTGTTGTCTTTTCAACATTTCGTACTGATATGATGACCGGTAAAACGTCTTTTCCCAGGACAGCTTTTAATTAATAGTAAGAAGATATTATCATATGAATTGAAATGCAAATGACAATAATACAACTTTCATATATTTGTACGCAAGTAGCGAAGTATTGCGTTGTTAGGTTTTGAAACTCCGGGGAGTTATATTCCAACAGAATGAGTTAAGTTATTGCACACAACGATACCATTTTTACTTCACAAGATGCGCATTTTTTCGACAACTGTAAAAATATTATTAAATCAAAAATAAAATACAAACATTTCATGAGAGTATCTACCGAAAGGACAACAACCATAGCAAATATGTGGACTTAGTCATTACATGGAGAACAAACAGATATCACCGTGTTTGAATAAAAAGGAAAAACATAGCCTACACAAGTCTCAATTACACGACACCGGCAATCAAAAAGGTGATATAAGGTGCACTGCACCGGAAACGTAATCAGTTTGTATCCCATAATGGCACACGCGGAATTTATCATGACAAATACACATTTGAATACGGGTAAATCTATGGAGAATTGGCGCGTCTAAGGCTACAACTATTGGGTCATAGGTGTGGTTTTTTACGACACAAATATTTTTTAATAGCGAACCAAATAACGATAACAACGTCAAACGTTCAAAAAGATGACTTTAACTTTACTAGGTTTACACTTTCAAAATTGCTAAAGTCAATCAAGTATTACTATGTTTAATTAATATCTTTATATTTATACGAAAGAGAAACTTTCAAAGTATAGTTGAAAATCATGAAATCACGTACCTTTTACTATTTCTTCGAAGTTAAAATGATCCCAATTGTCGTCGTAATATAAAAATTGATTAAATCCTTTCTTCCTCAGTTTCTAGGGGGGAAAATGTAATTTAGAATACAATGTCATCTTTTAAAGAAAAAGGAAAAAAAAACATGTCTAAGGTAGAACGTTAATTTTTCTGTTCAAGATGTATAGTTCACATCCACGTCGTGTCAGAATGGGGACGTTCATCCCGATGCTTCGTGTAGTGTGAACCCTTACAACAATTCTTTGACGAGTCCATACATGAATTTTAACAAGACAATTTTTTTTTCAACAAACACTTATTATCCAGTAGCATTTCAATTTCGAGGCCTTAACACCGGTCATTTTACCTTTAAGAAACTACCAATTATACTCATTATGTATTTGTTAATTTTTCTTTCGTCCGGAAAATGCATGTACACAATATCCACTTAACGTTTAGTAAACAACGTTACAATAAATCAATCAATCTTAATGACAAAAAAAAAAAAACCTTAAGAATTATTTACACATTGTTAACTGGATTTTGTAAGCCTAATAATTGCAAAAACTACAGTTATAAGCAGGTTTGTGCTTATTCTTTCAACATAATATGAGTAAATTATATTTATATTTATATTATATTACTTTACTTTATTTATATTTTGTCTTTTTATGGTCATGAACGTTAAATACCTCAATCGTATTGGGTTTTATATAGCTTGCCATATTGCGTTCTGTATAACTATATTGTCCATTTTCTTCTAGTGTTGGTGTGTCGGCATAACACACAACTTTAGGATAATGAACACATACTTTCTTTCCCATAATATGGCAAGGAAGTTTGGTCTTATCTGTAAAATCGTGAAGCAAACAGTTATTTGCTTTAAAAATTAGGAGATGTTGTATGATTGCTAATGAGAAAACTTTTCACAAGAGTTAAAATAACGTGGATGTCCAAAGTTATTAAGCAGAGCGATTAATGACAGTTCTAAATAATTTCTAGTAAATATATTGGTATTCCGGTAGTCATGGCCATAACTTATATACAACAGGCAAAACGGATCGTTTCTCTTTGGGTTTTTTTCCCAACCAAAATTAACATATAATACAGTTTATCTGTTTAAGAATTATATATCTTTGATAATCCTATCATTGAAAATACCACGGGCATTAATAAAACAAAAGACATTAAACGCAATAATTTATTTTAGTCCACACCAAATGTATTTCTAGTTGTTCGGAAACTTTTCTTTGAAAAAGGGTAGCGAGAGAGAGAAATTTTTTATTTGTTATTTTTTTTTTTTCGAAGTTGAAATTTTGGCAGCCGAAAGAATTTTTTCTAGTGAGCGATATTATTTTTGAAATGTTTTTTTTTTAATCTATGAAAAGAATTTTAAGCAAGCGATCGATTAGTAACTTACATAGTTTCAGTGCTTGATATTTTATATATCTCATATTCTAGTTCTTATATTACCCTGCTTTGCTTTTCAATTTGTTTTCTGATACCCAATTAATTCTGTTCACAACATTTCCAAGTATAAAATGGTTGAATTGTAGCAAAACCTACAACTTCGTGTATTCTGATCAAATAAAAATGATCATGCGAACATGAAAAGGTGTCACAGCTTTGAGAAGGCTTGCATCCATGTTTGATGTAAGTTATATATGATGCATTGTATTATATTGTTTCAAATAAACGTATGCAAAGCATAAATGCATATATAAAGCTTTATATACAACCGTACATATTTATGTACAACAAGCTGAAAAATAACATAGGTATTAAAATGATCCCGTCAGATGCTATATACTAACTAAACAAAAGGAACATTTCAATACATTCCACTTATTCATTGCTTTGCTATAGAATTTAATGACAATCAAATATATTTATATATATAAATGTTCAGTCAAGGTTGTCGAGTGGTCTAGAGCGATGGACACAGTGCAGGCGTAGTTGTCTCGATATCCCAATAGCATAAGTTCGAATCCCGGGAAGGGAAGAACAAACATTTGCTTCCACAAATTTGCAGATTTAACATGTGCTGATATTTAGAGTAGTTAAATATATCAATATATAATTAAGATTAATTCTGTTAAATCTAGTGAACTGTTTATTTGGCAATCGCCATGGTAGTCAGCAGTGTTGTTGGACCTACTAGTCAAATGCGTTTAGTTAAAATATACTTTTTTTACTCTTTTCGGTCTTTTGGAAAATATTGTTTGTGCTGTATTTAGACCCCTTTACTAAGAAATTTGTCCAACGCAATCATAGGTTTGAACGTTGTTTTCAATTTGGACTTGTTTATATATATATATATATATATATATATATATATATATAAGTCTAAAAATTTGCACAACGATACTAATATAAGATGGTATTATACGAAGATGTTGTTATCAAATCGTGTTGACAAATATTTCGGCTTAACAAATAGCCTTCTTCGGTGTATATATATATATATATATATATAAATGACTGAATAATAGTCAACGATAAATCTTACGGGGCGATGGATCATATAAATAGTACACTACAAAATATAATATATAACCAGTCTAAAAGGGTACAACATCACCAAAAATGACAATAAACGAACAAATGTAACTATAAATATTTCGGATAACAGATATCCTTCATCAATATTAGCACGATGTAAAATGAATCAGATCAAACTATTCTGATTATTAAACTAAAGCAATCTTGATTTCTATACAATAAAAAAGGAAACAGTTTTACCCGAACATCATATGTAGAGACGCTAATAAATTTTAAAATTTCCAAAAACGACTCAAAGACATGCCTAAAATGAAAATAGTAATCAGAGATATAAACTGGCACAACTCTAAAATTCCAAAGTGACGTCAGTTAAGATTTTACAACAACTGTGTGTAAATTCATTCCCAAAAACAGAACTGATCGATATAAGCTGGTAAAAATATGTCAAACAGAGGCTGCGTATTTATCATCCCAAATAAATAGCAGTTTTATAATGATAAGAAAATATAATAGTAAAATTTGGCTAAGGTTAAATAATTGGACGTGGATGCGTACTTGTACATCCCTCCCAAATGAAAAGAACCCTGGTATTTAAACTAGTAAAATTCCAAAAGAATCCGTAAAACTGTAAGAGTCAAGTAAGGAAGCCGGAGTAACTGGAAACAAATGATGTCAGGAAAATGAGTGATGGTAGGAAAATGAGTGACTCATTCTATGTTTTTCATTTATGCCCTCTGGAAACTGTCCTTAGCTTTCTTATCCAAAACCTTTCCCGAGCAAGTCTTTCGGCCCTTGACCAACCCTCGTTGTGGTCTATGATTGTGATTATAGGTTTTGAGATCAGCTTGGGCGTGCCCAGGTGATCTCAAATGACGACTTACGGGAGGTCAGGCTTGCAGGTGTAGTCACTTCGATGACCATTCATGCGTTTGTTGAATGGCTGTTCTGTCTCGCCAATATACTGCATGCCACATCGACACTGAAGAAGGTATACAGCATTCCGTGTTTTGCAAGTTACATTACAAAATATAGTGTACACAGACCCAGTGGAGTGGCAAGTAAATGTTTGAGTATTCTGTATTTGTTGGCAAGTCAGACATCGTCTGTTACCACACGACTTGCACCATCCTGCAGTTGAACAGCTTTTATTAGAGGAGACGTCAGCTCTCACAAATAAGTCTTTGAGACTTGCTGGTCTCCGAAAAGCTAAGACAGGAGGATTGGGAAAGATCTTGGACAATTGTGGGTGCTTGGCAATAGTTTGCCAATTGGCACGGATCAAACGTGAAAGGTTAGTAAAGGCGGGATTGTATGTTAAAACAAACGGAACTATTTTGCTGCGCCTCTTCTGTTTGTACTGTAATAGGTCATTGCGGCTGTTGTTATTAGCACGCGCAAACCCCTTATCTATGTCCAATTTCTTATAACCTCGTTTGGTAAAAAAACCGCGAAGTTCCTGTAACCGTTTAGTGACAGCCTCCTCAGAGGAGCAAATCCGCTTTACTCTGAGAGCTTGACTGTACAGGATACTTTTTGTACAGTGTTTGGGGTGACAGCTTTGGGGAGAAAGGTACTGATGTTTATCTGTAGGTTTACAGTAGAGATCTGTTGATATGACACCGTCCTTAATAGATGTAGTAGTGTCTAAGAAAGATATTTTGGAGTCGGAAATTTCATATGTAAATTTAATTGACTGGTGTGCGTTGTTTGCATGTCTGATAAAATCATCCAATTTTGTTGGGATTCAATCCATTTCATGTCAACATCATCGATGAAACGGAACCAAGACAGAGGTTTGGATAAAGATGTTGAAATAATTTCTTTCTCTAATTTTCCCATGAAAATATTGGCGTATGACGGTGCCATTTTCGTCCCCATCGCTGTCCCGTTTATCTGAAGGTAATGTTCACCATTAAAGGTGAAATTGTTGCATTTCAGAACCAGAGTGAGCAGCTAGACTAAACATTCGGTAGGTGGTTCTAAGGTGTTGCGAGAGTCCCATATTTCCTTACACGATTGTATTCCGTCATCATGAGGTATGTTGGTATACAATGTCATCATGAGGTATGCTGGTATACAATGAGGTGACATCTAAAGTGACAAGGAGGGTTTCCGCAGGAAGAGGGTTCATGGATTCCATTTTACGAAGATAATCTGTGGTGTCTTGAATGTGAGAAGGAAGATTTTCTACATGAGATCTTAAATGAAAATCTACGAATTCCGAGATTTTCTCAGTCGGGTGGCCGTTTGCAGATACAATGGGTCTACCAGGGTTGTTAACCTTGTGTATTTTGGGAAGAAGATACAATCGACCAGGCTTGGCGTTCTCTGGTTTTAAATATCCGATTGTATCCTCATCTATGTGACCGTCATCGTGCATGGTTTGTAACGCAGTGATAATTTTGGAACTAAACTTGGAAGTAGGGCCATAGTCAAGCGTCTTATAAAATCTCTCATCAGAGAGCTGACGCTCGGCTTCCGCGATGTAGTTAGCTTTGTCCATTATCACAACGGCACTTCCCTTGTCTGCTGGTTTTATCACAATATCATCTCGGTTTCTCAGCGATTGTATGGCTTTTTTCTCGTCAGAAGAGGTGTTATAAAATGACGAGTACTTGTTGCTAGCTAGATGAACATCGTGCTCATATTAATGAAGGATATCTGTTATCCGAAATATTTATAGTTACATTTGTTCGTTTATTGTCATTTTTTGGTGATGTTGTACCCTTTTAGACTGGTTATATATATATATATATATATATATATACAACTCGTCTTAACATCAACCCAACAATGTTAGATCTGTAAATTTGCTTTCGCAAATTTTTTGTTCTTCCCTCGCCGGGATTCGAACACATGCTACTGAGATATCGTGACACCAAATCGCCTGCACTGTAGCCGTCCCGCTAGACCACACGACCACCTAGGCTTCATAAAAATGAAGCTTTCGGTGGCCGGGTGTTACCTTTCCACGTCAGTTTTAATCTAGCGTCGTACTACAGTACATGATATATAAGGCATGGAGATGTTATTTTTACAGATCAGCTAAATTATCTATAGTAAAGGATATTACAAATTAATGTAAGATACAGTCACAGAAAATAATTATATTTACAAGTACGTCTGAGCCAGTGACAACTCTACAACAGATTTATCCATCGGATCACCAGCAGTGATGGTGATACATGGCTGTGTACATTATGTATATACAACTCGTCTAAACATCAACCCAACAATGTTAGATCTGTAAATTCGCTTTCGCAAATTTTTTGTTCTTCCCTCGCCGGGATTCGAACCCATGCTACTGAATATATAACTCGTCTAAACATCAGCCTAACAATGTTAGATCTGTAAATTTGCTTTCGCAAATTTTTTGTTCATCCCTCGCCGGGATTCGAACTCATGCTACTGAGATATCATGACACCAAATCGCCTGTACTGTATCCGACGCGCTAGACCACACGACCACCTAGGCTTCACAATAATAAAGCTTTCGGTAGTTGGGTGTTACCTTTCCTCGTCAGTTTTAATCTAGCGTCGTAATACAGTACATGATATATAAGGCATGAAGATGGAATTGTTACAGATCAGCTGAAATATCTATTGTAAAGGATCCTACAAATTAATGCAAGATACAGTCACAGAAATAATTATATTTATAAGTACGTCTGAACCAGTGACAACTCTACAACATATATATATACATATATATGCATGTGGATATTGCTCTGTGGTGATGGTTATACCGTGAACTAGTTGCAAACCTTAACAAATTTGGTCTCTGGTAGAAGGTTGTCTCATTGACAATCATACATATATCTTCTTATATCTATATGTGCTTTGTCGTATGATCATAATCGGTGAATCATCGAAGGGTATTACTACACCTCGCGTGCATCAAGTAATTTACTTAAGGGGGAATCCCTTACAATAGCACTGACAATTTTAGCTTATTCTTCTGCTGTTGGAATCGTGGCGAAAATAACCAGTGGTAGTGGGTTCCAATCTTTGATTATGTTTGGTATGAAACTGTATTTTTATGTATTCGATTTTGTCTGTTTTATAAAAAAAGTACTTTTTTCTGGTCAACTTTCACAACACTCGGGGATCCGACAAACGAGGTATTAATTTGGCATGGCCTTTTTCCTAATTCAAGTAAGGTGTTTGTTTAAATATGCAGTATTTGGTTATCGATATACACGAACTTACCCATTTGCAACGTCCAACAGATATCAGACTAGTTGACTTTTTTTTCTATATGGCGCCATGTTTCATCAGCAACGGTATTCGCACCATAAAAAACGGATGGCCCCTGTCTGTTAGTAAGCAATGGACTTTTGGTTAATCCTTTAGATAAACAGGGGCCTCGGTGGCCAAGTGGTCTAAGTAGTTACTACTGTAATCACTAGCCAGTCAACACTGAGGTTGTGAGTTCGAACCCCGCTCGTGCGGGTGCACTCGACTCCAATCTTAATTGACTAGGATTGTCAGTTTTCCTATCGAAGGTCGGTGGTTTTCTCCGGGCACTCCGGCTTCCTCCACCAATAAAAACTGGCCGCCACGAAATAGCCCAAAAGCGGTGCTTAACAGTGGCGTTAAAACACCAAAAATCAAAAATCAAAAAATCTTAAGATAAACATCTAACATATTTAAAAGGATTTCTACTTGACAATACACTGCGGGTCACCCATTGATTTTACAGAAAAAAACTTATTGAGAACAGGTGACGTCTCACCAGTTTCCCTAAAGCAGCATCTTCTCGAGCAGTGTCTTATGCCATATGATTGTGTTTAACAGCATTCAAGAGTAGATGCTATTGTAAGAGAAAACTCCTGATGGAAGTGTATGTTGATGTCTCATTTGACGGGCAATTTATTTATTTCGTTCTCATGAATTGCCATCATTTCTTTTTTAAGAATTGTCGTGGACCATTTAATTTAATTTCTTTTTTCCAATTGTAAAACTGTATAAGTCAAAACGAATTGCAAACATTTACCATGCATTTTTTGAAAATCAAATTATTCTCTGGTTAATTTTTACTTGTCATTTCAAAATCTAAAATTGGTGTTATATTTTTACATTACTTCGGGGTAATCCGGTCAAATCGAATAGATTGTAGATTTAAGATTTTATACAATAACTGCTCTTCTACCTTTAATAATCAGGCAAATAATCATAACGACAACCCAAAAGGGCATTAAAAAAGAATCTTATTATACCCATTCTTATTTATTCTTCTTTTATATTAAATAATTTCATGACCTTTATTATGGAAATTCATAATTAATAATTGAGACACAATTTCGTTAGTCTTTCAACACTACAAAAACATATTGTAAGATTAAAATTAGTTGTAAACCGTGACTCATCAATTGCGATTAACTGATATAAAACTGACAGCAACCTTCAAAATGAGAAAAATATAAAACATTCTTGATCTCATGTATCTAAGAAACTTAAACTACTAAAACTTAAGGAATAAATTAGAATACCATCTAGTTGTTTACAATGATTATATGTCTTAATGCATAAGAAATGCATCCCGTGATTAAATAATTCAAAAACAGTTTTCATTCAGTTTCTAAAAGCCCATCATAAAAATAATAATTAGCTTGTCGATGTCTTTAAACTTGACATGTGATATAGCTTAACAAAATTTAGGCAACCCACTTGGTATTATTACTAATTTTGTCATATTTTTAGACTCAGTGGTATGATTTAAAAATGTTTTGTCTTGCTGTGGCATTTGAGATGAATCAATGGATAAGAAAACGACCGCTCACATGGGCATGAAAAGGCATTACAGTTGTTCGATATAAATGATGAGAAAAAATTAACAATTAACTGTCACTGAGAAAGGAAGTCAATGAAACTAGTGGCTACCGTATGCCAGTTATTCCTGTATTAAGATTTGTGATATTTTTGTCCGACTACGTTTACTAAAAAAATGTCTGTGAATGCAAAACCATATGAAACTGTTTGAAAAATGTTAATAATACATAAAAATAAAAAATAAAACTTCATCTGCTACATTAGAAAGACCTTGCATGAACTCACTCGCAAAATTAGTAATTTCGTCCAAAAGTTTCATTTTGCCATCCTCTGTGTCTTCTCCATTGTCAAATATAAGATAAAAGGGTGGTTTTGGCGTCTGCCCCTTTTTCTTGATTGTGTCCTGTGTCGGGGGTTCATTTACCACCTATCAATAAAAGTTAAAATTATAATAGAAAGTTAGTCGTTTAATGTGAGTTGAGGTTTTAAATGGTCTAGTTAAATATAATCTAAATTGTCATCTGAAGGATGTTTATGATATCATTGATAACTATGCTCCTAAGTTAAAATTAATTTTACTACATACACGCGCCTGCAAGGTAATAAGTTTCAAGCAATACTGTTTCCTGTTTGCCTAAGTGTTCAATTAAAAGTTGATATAGCAAATACTTGATTAGACAAATTTAGCCAGAAATGTATTTATGAAAATGTATGCTGATCACCAGTTTTCAAATGCAGATATATCCGTGGTGAGGATTTCGTTTTGTAATAACGATTGCTACATGCTAGTATTGTTTGATAAGAATATTTGATATCCATATTATTGTCATTTTTTCCCCATAACAACACATTCATTTTGTACTTATTTTTCGCCATTGTGTATAATGTTCATTCTTCTTCGACTGTGTCAGCAACATAAACAATCCGACACACTAGGTATAAGTTAAGAACTATCGATTTAAAGATGACAAATTCAGCATTACATATATCGTCCTCGTAAATTACAATTACCAGTTTAGAATTGTTTTATTGATTTTCTCGTTTGCTACAAATAAAATGGTGATATTTAAACTTAAGATTTTGTCTTGTTTGTTAAACATTTGAAATCGAATGTTTGAATTTAGTGTAATGCCTTATAGAATGTCACGCGAAAATGATCATTTATCTTTTTCACGCAAGAATAACTGTTTCATATACATTCTAAATCAAGATGTCTATATAAAGATAGCGATTCGATCGCATCAAACTTTTTAAAAAACATGGGTCGAAAAAATCACACATTGAAATTCGGCCTCGCAACATTCACGACATACAAATGTATTTGATTACTGACGAAAATTACACACTTTCCAAGTATGCAATGATGTTTCAGTTCTTTAACATTGCAATCTGTTACACATAGTTATTTATAACAATCCTTTCTGAAATTGTCCGTTTATAAATTTTGAAATTATAATCAACTCCCTCAGGCAAAGTTGGCCTTAGATGGATCTGGCTATTTTATTCGGTTATTTTTGGTCATATAGCTCTTCAATTTTTTCGGTTCTTATAAATCCTTGACTTTCAAATATCTGGCTTTGAGCGTTCCTGATGCAGGTAAATCCAGAAAATCGCTTCGAACGCTAGCAATTTATATAACGTGTTGGTTTCATTTTTAACATCACTCGGTCTATACCTCTGCTGGTGGACTATCAGTCCCCAAGGGTATCATCAGCTCAGTAGTTAGTACTTCGGTACTGACATGATTTATAACAATACTTTCTAAAATTGTCCGTTTATAAATTTTGAAATTATAAAGAAACTAAGGTTTCAACTCCCTCAGGCAAAATTTGCCTTAGATGGATTTGGCTATTTTATTAGGTTATTTTTGGTCATATAGCTCTTCAATGGTTTCGGTTCTTATAAGTCCTTGGCTTTTGAATATTTGGCTTTGAGCGATCCTGACGAAGGTAAATCCAGAAAAGCGCTTCGGATGCATGCCATTTATATCACGTGTTGTTTTCATCTTTTACACTTTTATTGTAAACAAGAAAAGGCAGTGATACTTGGTGCAATAAAAAATAAAATAACAAAAATACCGAACTCCTACGAAAATTCAAAACAGAAAGTCCTTGAACAAATGGCAAAATCACACGAACGGAAAACAACTGTCATTTTCCTGAATTGGTATTTCCTTATGTGGAAAATAATAAATCAATTTTACATTTTATGACACTGATATTTCAACTTAATCATCAGTAAAAACGATTAGCTACCACTTAAAATACAAATGATGAACTCCACCGTTTTTGCAAAGCAATTTCACGTTTGTTGATAGTAAGAATAGACAGTCATTATACAATAAGCATTGAATCTTCCCCTCATCTCAATTCGTTTAAATGGTTGGTTTGAGAAAAAATTATGTGTATACTGAAATTTCTAAACAAAAAATAGAAAAAAAAGAGAAGGTTAAACTGTCTAAGCAATACGAACTGCACAACATAATAAGGTGCATCAGTCAAGTAATGGATTTCTTAACTTGTTTGTCGTTGATTATATCTGAATGTTTTGAACTTTGAAAATACATATTTTATAAACCACTGGTCCAGATATTTTGTGTCAAGTAATAACAATTAGTTCAAAATTGAGAAATTACTACATACAATAATGTGAGATGAATTGTTCTTTTATTAAAAAGATACTGCTTATCAGAAACCATTATTCATATGCAGAACGTCCATTTTTATTTGCTCTGTAACCTCTAACTGGTAAAATCAGTATTAACATTTATCAAAATATTATCATCTTAAAACGTCAACCTTGTAAGATTTTTTGAACTGAAATAAAACAAAATACATCTTTATTGTACCTCTGCCATACTAGGTTTGTTCCAGTAGGTTTTGTTTCCGTATTATCTATCAATGACCGAAACACTCCGTTATGCTAGCTCAAAATTCAATTAGATCTGTATTAATATCATCTGAAACAAATAAGAAGAAACATAAATTTAATTGATCAGGTTTATAACAGCGTTTTTGATGGAGTAACAAACATAACTACAACTTGTTTCGCAAGCGATTGGACATTTTTTTAAACTCGAATGATCAATCTTCATTTACAAAATGCGAATTATGTTGTTCTTGCTATAAAATTTTGTTTCGCAATATGCCGCTTAGATATTTCTTATATTGTATGGTACAGTTTATGCGCTTTTAAATCTCACCCTGCTAAGCCGAACAATTTTCTTTGTAAGAGTTATCTCCCCATAGACTGTTTATCTTGTGTGTGGATCTCCTTTGTTACATAAAAAAAATATCGACAACATTCTTTTCTAAATCTAAAATGAAGCTTTGGTCAATATGGAGCGAAGCGATCCGGTGACATTTTACAGTAGTTATTTACCCGTCACTATCTAATTAATCGGTATGTCAGTGTAAATCATAAACCGTAATTGATTTGAGATCGTTGAGTCATAACTTGGAAAATCAGGTCAAGGTCAAAGGTCAACGTCATATTCTAAATGTTGTCCTTTGTTAGTGTGTGAATCTCCTCACAAACTATCTAAGCTACATAAACAAGAAATGATACAAAATGTTTTGGTTGTTGAGAGAGAGAAATGGTATATTTTGACCAAAACTATCTGATGACATCTAATATGAGTTATTGACCCTGAAATGTATAAATTTTAGGTTAATTGATTATAACTTTAAAATGATACATGATAAAGCCATGGTGTATTTTGCAAATGGTAAGTTGACATACGACCTTGAAAAAATATCAAGTGGAAACGACTTCGCAAATCAGAATTACCTTATTTTTCTTTTTTATTCAAGGAAAAAGAACTCAGAAACCATATCTATTTGGAATTAACATACATTAACCTACCGAATAACACTGAAAATGACCTTTTGTAAACCGGAAATAGCTAATCATCCCTTATTTGAAAGAAAAGTACATAAAACCATATATTTTTAGAAACAGTTTCAAGAAAGCTATCTTATGGCACGGGATGCGACCTTCTGTAAACCGGAAGTAGCTTATCATCTCCCTTTTCTCACAGATTAGTCCCTAGCAACCATATATCGTTTACATCCGTTTGAAATGTCCTTTCATATGACAGAAGAAGTGACCTTATATAAACCGGAAGTATAGGATTATCTCTCTTTTTTTTACAGAAAAGTCCCTGGCAATTCTTTTTATTTTAAGATCAGTATCAGATGTCCTTTCATATTACACCGGAAGAGTAATTTTCCAAACCGTAAGTAGACAATTAGTTCCCATACTGCAAGTGAAAGTACATTGAAACCACATATTTTAAGGAATCAGTGTGTTTAGGTTACCTGTTTTCTAAGGATTAAGAGTTTACTTTTTACCTTTTGTGTTATCTTTCTTATCAAAACACTGATGTCATCAAGATGTGGTAAGTCCTTCAATTCTTCTATGAACTATTGGTTTTTGATTATAATATTGTTTCTTTTCACTGCATACTTGTTTTTAATTTCGACAAAAACAATTACATTCAATAAGATTTTTAGAAATAAGTATATCCATCAGTTGACGAACCACTTTAGGTGCACACTGATTTGGTATGCACTTACATTAATTCAATATCAGATTTATTTGAGCTGTCTTTACAAGTCAGATCTGCATTGCAAAAAAATATTCGGAAAAAGTGATAACAATTTTAATTTAATAAATTAAGAGTGTCAAAAGTTCTTCTTATTTTGAAAATTTATCATATAATACCAGAGTTGTAATGCAGTTCTTGTGGTACCTCATCAATTTGTGTGCTATAACAGTTGATTGTGACAAAAATCTTATTGGCAACAGTTAAAAAGTGACAATATTTATCCTTTACTCCTAAAATAATGTACTGGCCTCAAAATATTGTTGTTTTGGCATATATATCAAGTCTACAGTTACCAAAAGTTATGTCGACAACAATAAAAAGATCCAATATTTTTTTCTATAACTTTCATGTACTAAAATGACAATTGAAACTTTTTTTTATATATTTTAGGAATGATTGTTTGACACAATAAATCATTTCCATAGATTCTTATAAAAATGCACAATATCCTATGAAACTAGTAGATTCGACAAACTACGTCCTTAGGATTGAATAAAGTAACGTTGCTGTTCAGTGGAAAATTGTTTTAAACTCATGATCATTGATGTTATACTGATAACTTTTCTTCCGTATTAGGTATTTGCAGCAGTAAGAAATCGAGCTTTCTCGCTTTTACTCTTTTAAAATGTAATATTATCCGTATTTGTTTTTAAAGTATTCTTTCCTTTCTTTGACAAGCTTATATTATAATACATATCATAATATTTATATATGATTATAATCTTATTTTTTCTCGTATAGGCTGATTACAAATTATCTAATATTGAAGAAATTTAGATATTAAACGAAAAATACAAACGTTTATCAGAATATCATCTACCACTTATTAATTCATTCTTAATAACTTATTATATTTATCTTTAAGGTTGAATAAATACTTTAGAAAATAGCGCACCGTAACTTTATCTGAATAGTCACTAGATGCCTTAGCATAATATGAATGTATTGTAATGCCTGTAAATGTAAAATGGGGTTAACATTCAAATCGAAACCCCGAGTTCATCAAAATTTATTTGCAACTTATAATGTCTATTCTATTTAAAAAGTAAAATCACAAAAATAATGAACTCCGAGGAAAATTCAAAATAATAAATGCATGTAATTAATTTATTAAATTACGTTTTAGGATAGCAGCTAGTATGGTTCAGTTTAAAATAGGGTAAATCGAATTAAATGATTAAACATGCAAGAATATCGTAATACATCACTAAGAAAGTCCAGAGGAACCTCATTCTATGTCATGACCGTCCAAAAATGAAATTCTAAATACTGAACTGCAACTTTCATATCGTAAACCGTACATTTTTTTGAACGATGTTATAGAAATATATTTAAGAGTACTTTTGTTAAAGCCAGTATCGTAGCAATGAAAACGTAGACGCATGATACACGTTATAAACTTGTTCCATATATAATATCATGAACATAAATGGCTCAACAGACGTATACTTGTTGATGATACATATTTAAATGAAAATGGATATGGTATTAGTGTTGTTAATACCGTGTTTGTGCATTAATCACTGTTAATAAATAAGTTCAGGCTTTCCCACACCAACTTATTCCGTTTGTTCCTAAATTGGTCAGATGCACATTTAAATGAATACCTTCAAAAGAAATAATCTCAATAGATGTTTGTCCCTACTTAATGCATATGTGCTTTTGTTTTTGTCTGATATGAATAACATTAAAGTCATGAAGATTCGTTATATTCAAATACTTACCTGAAAACATACAGATGGGTGCAGTCCTAACCTGTACAGCAAGTTAACTTGATAACCAGTCATTTGGACTGGTCAAAGTTAACCTGTGACCGGATTTAGGACTGCTCTGACCAGTCCTAGGACCAAAATCTAGTTAACTTGAAAAGCGGACTTGGTCATAGGACTGCTTTTATGTCTGCCAAAAAGTTAACTTGGAAACAGGTCTGCTATTGATATAAGTTAACTTCGAACCAGTCCTGTCATAAGTTAACATATGTTAACTTCGAAACCAGTCCTGCCATGAAGTTAACATAAGTTAATTTCGAAACCAGTCCTGCCACAAAGTTAACATACGTTAACTTTTGCTTTGACAATTCCGATCGAAACCAGACCTGTTCCCAAGTTAACTTATGACTGGTCTGCTCAACACTAAGTTAACTTGTAACCAGGACCGCTCTACGTCGATTTTTTTTAAATATTTTTTAATATCTTTGTTTCTTGGTATAAACATCGAAAATAAAGTGAAATCAATACGTCCGTGATATAAACACGATTAAATACATATATTTGTAAATAAAGTACGCATAAAACGTAACTTGTTGTACAAATTTTATATGATCTGCCCTTCTATAAATTAAAAAAAACGATCTTGGTTACAAGGCTAACGGGCATTGAATATATATTCCAATACCTATCAAATTCAACCATATTTGCACTTTATTATGTATATCTATATAGCCGCATACTATGTCTATATCATCAATATTTTAATGTCAGGATAGAATTTATAATACAAAATGAAAGCAATATTGGAACACATGACGACAAAATTTTGTCTGCATAAATTTAAGGTGCCAGCATGTCCTCCTTTTGTTCGATATATTGATAGGTAACAACATTTTAGTAGTTTTAATACCTCAGGCTTACTTGTACAACAAATTTATTTGACCACATCAACCAAAACTGACCATATTTGCACTTTATTTTGTAAATCTACATAGCCACATAGTAAATCAGCCATATTTTTTATGTCAGGATTCAATGTATAATACAAATGACAGCAATATTGGTATACAATATCTACAAATTTTTGTTCGCATAAATTTAGGGTGCCAGCATGTCCTCCTTTTATTCAAAATATTAATACGAAACAAAATTTTAGCAGTTTTGATACCTCATGCTGACTTTTACAACAAAATTATTTGACCGCATCAACCAAAACTGACCATATTTGCACTTTATTTTGTAAATCTATATACCCACATAGTAAATCAGCCATATTTTTTATGTCAGGATTCAATGTATAATACAAATGACAGCAATATTGGAATACAATAACTACAACTTTTTCGTTGCATAAATTTATGATGCCAGTATGTTCTCCTTTTATTCAAAATATTGATACGTTACAAAATTTCAGTAGTTTTGATACCTCATGCTGACTTGTACAACAAAATTATTTGATCGCATCAACCAAAACTGACCATATGTGCACTCTAATTTGCAAATCTATATACCAGCATAGTAAATTTAGCCATATTTTTTATGTCAGGATTCAATGTATAATACAAATGACAGCAATTTTGGAATACAATAAATACAAATTTTCGTTCGCATAAATTTAGGGTGCCAGCATGTCCTCCTTTTATTCAAAATATTGATACGTAACAAAATTTCAGTAGTTTTGATACCGCATGCTGACTTGTACAACAAAATTATTTGACCGCATCAACCAAAACTGACTATATGTGTACTTTAATTTGTAAATCTATATACCCACATAGTAAATCAGCCATATTTTTAATGTCAGGATTCAATGTATGATACAAATGACAGCAGCATTGGAATACAATTAATACACATTTTTGTTCACATAAATTTAGGGTGCCAGCATGTCCTCCTTTTATTCAAAATATTGATACGCAACAAAATTTCAGTAGTTTTGATAACGCATGCTGACTTGTACAACAAAATTATTTGACCGCATCAACCAAAACTGACCATCTTTGCACTTTATTTTGTAAATCTATATACCCACATAGTAAATCAGCCATATTTTTTATCTCAGGATTCAATGTATAATACAAATGACAGCAATATTGAAACATTAACTACAAATTTTGGTTGCATAAATTTATGATGCCAGTATGTCCTCCTTTTATTCAAAATATTAATACGAAACAAAATTTTAGCAGTTTTGATACCTCATGCTGACTTGTACAACAAAATTATTTGACCGCATCAACCAAAACTGACCATATTTGCACTTTATTTTGTAAATCTATATACCCACATAGTAAATCAGCCATATTTTTGTATGTCAGGATTCAATGTATAATACAAATGACAGCAATATTGGAATACAATAACTACAAATTTTAGTTGCATAAATGTATGATGCCAGTATGTCCTCCTTTTATTCAAAATATTGATACGTTACAAAATTTCAGTAGTTTTGATACCTCATGCTGACTAGTATAACAAAATTATTTGACCGCATCAACCAAAACTGACCATATGTGCACCCAAATTTGTAAATCTATATACCAGCATAATAAATTTAGCCATATTTTTATGTCAGGATTCAATGTATAATACAAATGACAGCAATATAGTAATATAATAAATACAAATTTTGTTCGCATAAATTTATGATCATGATGATGCCAGTATGTCCTCCTTTTATTCAAAATATTGATACGTAACAAAATTTCAGTAGTTTTGATACCTCATGCTGACTTGTACAACAAAATTATTTGACCGCATCAACCAAAACTGACCATATTTGCACTTTTTTGTAAATCTATATACCCACATAGTAAATCAGCCATATTTTTTATGTCAGGATTCAATGTATAATACAAATGACAGCAATATTGGAATACAATAACTACAAATTTTTCGTTGCATAAATGTATGATGCCAGTATGTTCTCCTTTTATTCAAAATATTGATACGTTACAAAATTTCAGTAGTTTTGATACCTCATGCTGACTTGTACAACAAAATTATTTGATCGCATCAACCAAAACTGACCATATGTGCACTCTAATTTGCAAATCTATATACCAGCATAGTAAATTTAGCCATATTTTTTATGTCAGGATTCAATGTATAATACAAATGAAAGCAATTTTGGAATACAATAAATACAAATTTTGTTCGCATAAATTTAGGGTGCCAGCATGTCCTCCTTTTATTCAAAATATTGATGCGTAACAAAATTTCAGTAGTTTTGATACCGCATGCTGACTTGTACAACAAAATTATTTGATCGCATCAACCAAAACTGACTATATGTGTACTTTAATTTGTAAATCTATATACCCACATAGTAAATCAGCCATATTTTTAATGTCAGGATTCAATGTATAATACAAATGACAGCAGCATTGGAATACAATTAATACAAATTTTGTTCACATAAATTTAGGGTGCCAGCATGTCCTCCTTTTATTCAAAATATTGATACGGAACAAAATTTCAGTAGTTTTGATAACGCATGCTGACTTGTACAACAAAATTATTTGACCGCATCAACCAAAACTGACCATCTTTGCACTTTATTTTGTAAATCTATATACCCACATAGTAAATCAGCCATATTTTTTTTATCTCAGGATTCAATGTATAATACAAATGACAGCAATATTGAAACATTAACTACAAATTTTTGGTTGCATAAATTTATGATGCCAGTATGTCCTCCTTTTATTCAAAATATTAATACGAAACAAAATTTTAGCAGTTTTGATACCTCATGCTGACTTGTACAACAAAATTATTTGACCGCATCAACCAAAACTGACCATATTTGCACTTTATTTTGTAAATCTATATACCCACATAGTAAATCAGCCATATTTTGTATGTCAGGATTCAATGTATAATACAAATGACAGCAATATTGGAATACAATAACTACAAATTTTTAGTTGCATAAATGTATGATGCCAGTATGTCCTCCTTTTATTCAAAATATTGATACGTTACAAAATTTCAGTAGTTTTGATACCTCATGCTGACTAGTATAACAAAATTATTTGACCGCATCAACCAAAACTGACCATATGTGCACCCAAATTTGTAAATCTATATACCAGCATAATAAATTTAGCCATATTTTTTATGTCAGGATTCAATGTATAATACAAATGACAGCAATATAGTAATATAATAAATACAAATTTTGTTCGCATAAATTTATGATCATGATGATGCCAGTATGTCCTCCTTTTATTCAAAATATTGATACGTAACAAAATTTCAGTAGTTTTGATACCTCATGCTGACTTGTACAACAAAATTATTTGACTGCATCAACCAAAACTGACCATATTTGCACTTTATTTTGTAAATCTATATACCCACATAGTAAACCAGCCATATTTTTTTATGTCAGGATTCAATGTATAATACAAATGACAGCAATATTGGAATACAATTACTACAAATTTATGGTCGCATAAACTTAGGGTGCCAGTAAGTCCTCCTTTTATTCAAAATATTAATACGAAACAAAATTTTAGCAGTTTTGATACCTCATGCTGACTTGTACAACAAAATTATTTGACTGCATCAACCAAAACTGAGCATATGTGCACTCTAATTTGTAAATGTATATACCAGCATAGTAAATTTGGCCATATTTTTATGTCAGGATTCAATGTATAATACAAATGACAGCAATTTTGAATGCAATAAATACAAATTTTTGTTCGCATAAATTTAGGGTGCCAGTATGTCCTCCTTTTATTCAAAATATTAATACGAAACAAAATTTTAGCAGTTTTGGTACCTCATGCTGACTTGTACAACAAAATTATTTGACCGCATCAACCAAAACTGACCATATCTGCACTTTATTTTGTAAATCTATATACCCACATAGTAAATCAGCCATATTTTTTTATGTCAGGATTCAATGTATAATACAAATGACAGCAATATTGGAATACAATAACTACAAATTTTGGTCGCATAAATTTATGATGCCAGTATGTCCTCCTTTTATTCAATATATTGATACGTAACAAAATTTCAGTAGTTTTGATACCTCATGGTGACTTGTACAACAAAATTGTTTGACCGCATCAACCAAAACTGACTATATGTGTACTTTAATTTGTAAATCTATATACCCACATAGTAAATCAGCCATATTTTTAATGTCAGGATTCAATGTATAATACAAATGACAGCAGCATTGGAATACAATTAATACAAATTTTGTTCACATAAATTTAGGGTGCCAGCATGTCCTCCTTTATTCAAAATATTGATACGTAACAAAATTTCAGTAGTTTTGATAACGCATGCTGACTTGTACAACAAAATTATTTGACCGCATCAACCAAAACTGACCATCTTTGCACTTTATTTTGTAAATCTATATACCCACATAGTAAATCAGCCATATTTTTTATCTCAGGATTCAATGTATAATACAAATGACAGCAATATTGAAACATTAACTACAAATTTTGGTTGCATAAATTTATGATGCCAGTATGTCCTCCTTTTATTCAAAATATTAATACGAAACAAAATTTTAGCAGTTTTGATACCTCATGCTGACTTGTACAACAAAATTATTTGACCGCATCAACCAAAACTGACCATATTTGCACTTTATTTTGTAAATCTATATACCCACATAGTAAATCAGCCATATTTTTTTATGTCAGGATTCAATGTATAATACAAATGACAGCAATATTGGAATACAATAACTACAAATTTTTAGTTGCATAAATTTATGATGCCAGTATGTCCTCCTTTTATTCAAAATATTGATACGTTACAAAATTTCAGTAGTTTTGATACCTCATGCTGACTAGTATAACAAAATTATTTGACCGCATCAACCAAAACTGACCATATGTGCACCCAAATTTGTAAATCTATATACCAGCATAATAAATTTAGCCATATTTTTATGTCAGGATTCAATGTATAATACAAATGACAGCAATATAGGAATATAATAAATACAAATTTTGTTCGCATAAATTTATGATCATGATGATGCCAGTATGTCCTCCTTTTATTCAAAATATTGATACGTAACAAAATTTCAGTAGTTTTGATACCTCATGCTGACTTGTACAACAAAATTATTTGACTGCATCAACCAAAACTGACCATATTTGCACTTTATTTTGTAAATCTATATACCCACATAGTAAACCAGCCATATTTTTTATGTCAGGATTTAATGTATAATACAAATGACAGCAATATTGGAATACAATTACTACAAATTTATGGTCGCATAAATTTAGGGTGCCAGTAAGTCCTCCTTTTATTCAAAATATTAATACGAAACAAAATTTTAGCAGTTTTGATACCTCATGCTGACTTGTACAACAAAATTATTTGACTGCATCAACCAAAACTGAGCATATGTGCACTCTAATTTGTAAATGTATATACCAGCATAGTAAATTTGGCCATATTTTTATGTCAGGATTCAATGTATAATACAAATGACAGCAATTTTGAATGCAATAAATACAAATTTTGTTCGCATAAATTTAGGGTGCCAGTATGTCCTCCTTTTATTCAAAATATTAATACGAAACAAAATTTTAGCAGTTTTGATACCTCATGCTGACTTGTACAACAAAATTATTTGACCGCATCAACCAAAACTGACCATATTTGCACTTTATTTTGTAAATCTATATACCCACATAGTAAATCAGCCATATTTTTTATGTCAGGATTCAATGTATAATACAAATGACAGCAATATTGGAATACAATAACTACAAATTTTTGGTCGCATAAATTTATGATGCCAGTATGTCCTCCTTTTATTCAATATATTGATACGTAACAAAATTTCAGTAGTTTTGATACCTCATGGTGACTTGTACAACAACATTGTTTGACCGCATCAACCAAAACTGACTATATGTGTACTTTAATTTGTAAATCTATATACCTGCATAGTAAATCAGCCATATTTTTTATGTCAGGATTCAATGTATAATACAAATGACAGCAATATTGAAACATTAACTACAAATTTTTGGTTGCATAAATTTATGATGCCAGTATTGTCCTCCTTTTATTCAAAATATTAATACGAAACAAAATTTCAGTAGTTTTGATACCTCATGCTGACTTGTACAACAAAATTATTTGACCGCATCAATCTGAACTGACCATATTTGCACTTTATTATACTAATCTATATATCTGCATAATAATGCAGTAATACTTATGTCAGGATGTATTGTATAAAACAAATGACAGCATTGAAACAAGTTGACTACAAAATTTTGTCTGCATAAATTCAGTGTGCCAGCATGTCCTCCTTTTATTCAAAATATTGATACGCAACAAAATTTCAGTGGTTTTGATACCTTAGACTGACTCCTTAAACTTTAACAAAATTATCTCGCTGTATCAATCAAAACTGACCATACTTGCACTTTAGTATGTAATTCTATATGGCTGCATTATAAATCAGAAGTTTCTTTTTAATGTCAGGATGGATTGTACCGGGCGCCATTTTGTCTTCCCTGGCGCTCCTGTGCCCATTTTAGTAGGACCACAAATGGAAGCAATAATATTGGAAAACAATGAATGCAAAATCTTTTCCGCAGTAATTTAGAGTGTCAGCATTTCATCTCTGTATTCATAATATTGAACAGTCACTACAGATAGTAGTTCAGGAAACAAAACTATTTGACCGCATCATCCAAGTACCAACACTGACATGTCTGAATTCATTTGTACTTTATAATAAAAAGTATATTAGGTTCTCTTCTGGGAATAGTATACTGTTGATATATTATGTCGGTTGATTGCTTTTGTTTGTAGCTATCCGTCAAGTGGCAACTATTTCATTCAAGTGCACAACGAGTATATTTTTGGGACGTCCCATAATTACAATGTATAATCGGCAAAGACAAATCTTTCCACAAATCTGACAAAATTGACGAGATTGTTGATAATTATACCACGCCTTATGTATCCGGACACTGTAAAATTTTCGTTAGAATATTTTGTGGAAAACAGAATCGTAAATCCAATGCAAACAAGATGAATTACAATGAAATATCCATGCATGCATAAATAATGCATAAAGTAAAATTTAGGAAGAGACACTAAAATGGGGAACGAAGCAACGTCGACAATGATGTTGATATCCCTTGATATAAGAATATTGTTCCGATGCGTTGGATAACCTTTCTATCCGCCTTCTAATTAAAGAAAAACCAAAATTTCATTTCTTTTATGCTAGCTCTGTGATTGTATAGCAATTGTTTAATGTATATAGGAATATATGAAATGAAAAAAAAAATTTTGTTGATATGTATAATATCTAGTGGAGTCTAGCGAGTAAAAAAATGCTATATAGGCCTTCTGGGAAAACAATGCAAATGTTGTTAACATATTTTATAAAGCTAAGAGCTGATATGAAAAGTCTTAAACACGATAATATGTCATAAGCAGACCTGTCCTCAGGTCTGGTCAATAGCAGACTTGTCCACAGGTCTGGTCAGAAGCAGACCTGACCACAGGTCTTGTCAGGAGCAGACCTGTCCACAGGTCTGGTCTGGGGCAGACCTGTCCTCAGGACTGGTCAAGAGCAGACTTGTCCACAGGTCTGGTCTGGAGCAGACCTGTCGATAGGTCTGCAGCAGTCCTAAAACAGCAGACCGTAGGTCTGGTCCACCAACGACAAAGTTAACTTGCGTGTCTGCTTAAAAATTCTCAAGTTAACTTAGAAAGCAGTCAACAAGTCTGGTCCAAGTTAACTTTTGTCCAGGTTAGGACCGCACCCATCTGTACTTACCGGAAAACAAACTAAACAGAATTTTCAGGTAATTCATAAAATACTTAACCTTTACAAACATGATACACAATGACTTAAAATAATTACTAATCGTTGTTTTGTAAAATTACTGAATTTTAATACCTTACAATCAAAAACAACTAATGGACGTTCAGTTAAATTGCTGAAATACCAGCAGGGAAAGTATGGTTGTCTATACGTTTAATGTGGACTACTCTGTATTTCAGATTTTCATTTTATAATCTTCTTGTCATGGTAGCAGAAAACTATTGTTCTTATAATAGAACACGATTTACAAACGAAGTTATAGGAAATGAAGTATCTTACCAAACATGTTTTATATGTAGGAGAAATAAGAAGAACTAGAACATTTTCCGACATTATTAGGTCTTTTCACTTTTCTGTTGAAAAAACCTTTTCACTTTGTTCTGATTATTAGGTCTTTCCACTTTTCTGTGGAAGGACCTATTGTAATTGTTCTGATATGTAGTCTTTCCATGGAAAGACCAATTGGTTTTGTTCTGATTATTATTTTTTTCTTCTTCTGCCTCTTTATTTCTTGCGTGTAATTTTTGTTTCGCAAGATGTCGCTTAGATATTTGATATATGATATCGTATAGTTTATGCGCCTTTACAATTAACCCTGTTTAACCGAATACTTTTCTTTGTAGGCTTTATCCACAATCACTGTTTTCTATGTAATTGCATTTCCTTCGTAACCGTAAAAGAAATCGACAAATGTATTTTACCAAATTGCTCGTTATATCTTAGAATGTTTTGACCGAAGCGGTACGAAGACTCCATATGAGAGTTATTTCCCCTTCTGTATTTTGAGTAAGTAATATATTGATGTATTGCATGAATGGTAAGTGATAGAAATCTATAGTATTTTGATTTTAGGCAATGGTTCAGAAAAATGAATTCGAGGTCAAGGTCAAAGGTCAAGTTCATGTTCTAAATTTTGACTTTTGCTTGTTTTATGATCGCCTCTGACACTTTTAAAGATATATATGTTGTGTACAAGATGTAAGTTTGTACAAATTATAATTTGTACAGGCTTTTTATACAAGTTATAAGTTTTTTGACACATGCCTTTTTGCACCAGGTGATAAAAGTTGATTTTCTGAAATGTATCAGTTGAATGTCTTAAATTCAAATTATTATACTTCAACCTAACATTTAGTGCTATTCTCCTCGTCCTCAAACTGAAAATAAGAACACCTGAATGGTTTAAATTTTATTTTTATTTTTCTTCTTATACCAAAATCATATCCATAAAAAGTCTTTTTGTGTTATTATAATGTTTTTTGTATCGCTGCTCAGTATGAAACTGTATCATGTAGTCATGGAAATATGACAGAAATATGCGAAACAAAAGACTGTGTGCTTGCATCATCCATTTGTGTTAAGCGGTTCATAAAACACTGATAACTTGTACAAAAATCTGTACAAATTATAATTTGTACAACATTACAATTGTACACACACACACATATATATATATATATATATAAAGAACAAGTGAACAATGTTCCTTTTATTGTGATAAATGTGTGATACATTTTTTCTGAAACAATCCAATGACATCCTATAAGAGTTATTGTCCTTGAATTGTTTTAATTTAAGGTTAATTGATTATTACCTCTACACGGTACATGGTAAAGCCATATGGTCTTTTGCAGAATGTAAGGTGGCCGATGACCTTGAAAAATTACAACCGGAATGATCCTTGAGTAAACAGGAAGTGGCCATTTTGCACTTATTTCATGAAAATAAATCTAGAAACCATATATTTTTTAAATAGGCATACATAAGCCTAACCCGAATAATTCAGTCGTTATATTTCGCTGATCTACGATTACTTCATAAACACCTGAATGCGTAGACAATGAAAAATCTTCAATCAATCATTCGGAATTAGCTCGGGATTTACCTATCTCGATTAAATTGAGCTGATTGCTGATTGGTTACCTCTTGTACAGGGCACCAATCAAAATCGAGGATTCGTGAACAGTTTTTATCGTGTAAGGAATTCAGGCCCTCGCAAATAGGAGATCGATTACAGGGAGGGACTGAATTATTCAGGTTAACATAAGCATATCATTTGAGACCGGAAGTGACCTTCGATAAACCAGAAGTAGCTTATTATCTCCCTTATTACAGGCAAAAGTATATCGAAACCATATATGTTTGGAATCAGTGTAAAAGCAACTATCTTTTGAGACTGGAAGTGACATTTTCTAAACCGAAAATTAGCAATTATCCCCCTTATTTTAGGCAAAATATATAGAAACCATGCATTTTTGGCATCAGTGTGAAAGAAGCTATCATATGAGACCTGAAATGACATTTACCAGTGGCGGGGGTACCGGGGTTGGAACCCCCTTTATCCTGGGTTAGAACCCCCTCCTTTATAAATGGCTGGACCCGCCCCTGTTTACTTAACCGGAAGTAGCAAATTATCTCCCTTATTTCACACAAAAGTATATAGAAACCATTTATTGTTCGATCAGTATGAAGAAACCTATGATTGGACGACAACAATTACTCGAGAAAACCGGTAGTAGCTGCTAATCCATTATTTCTGAAAATGTGGAAAGACCTTCAATTGTTCTCTGAACAATTTGTTTTCAATTCATTTTTGTATTTTCTTCTGCCACTTTTATTTCTTGCGTGTAATTTTTGTTTCGCAAGATGTCGCTAAGATGTTTCATCCTCAGGAATTTTTGTCTGATTTGGATCGAAGCGATACGGAAAAATCTTTTAACAGACTGAGTTATCTTCCTTTACCAAATACATTTGTCCTAATGTTTTTGTAACTCATAAACCGCCAGCTGTATAAACCTAAATTCTTTTTATTTGAAGTCCTAACTTAGAAAATGAGGTCAAGGTAAAAGGTCAAGGTCTTGTTCTGAATTTTGTCTTTTCTTTGTTTTTGTATTTTCTCTTATATTTTTAACATAATATATAAAAGAACTAGTGCAAAATGGTTGCTTTAATGTGATGAAGATTTAAAACATTTGTTCTGAAACAATCCAATGACATCTTATAGTAGTTATTGCCCCTGAAATGTTTTATTTTAAGGTAAATTGATTATTTCTTCAGATTAGTACATGATAAAGCAATAAGGTGTTTTGCAAAATGTTGGGTGGAATATGACCTTGAAAACTATCAACCGAAAGTAACCTTGAGTGAACCGGAAATAGTAATATTTGCACTTATTTTATCGAAAGGTACGTAGAGACCATATATTTTTTAAATGAATATACATAAACCATCAATAATTTGAGACCGGAAGTGATATCTTATTAACAGGAAGTAGCAAATTATTTCCTCATTACAAGCATTAGTTAACCCGAATAATTCAGTCCCTCCCCGTAATCGATCTCTCCTACTTGCGAGGGCCTGAATTCCTAACACGATAAAAACTCTTCACGAACCCTGGATTTTGATTGGTGCCCTGTAGAAGAGGTGACCAATCAGCAATCAGCTCAATTTTATCGAGATAGGTAAATCCCGAGCTAATTCCGAATAGTTGATTGAAGATTTTTCATTGTCTATGCATTCAGGCGTTAATGTAGTAATCGTAGATCAGCGGAATATAACGACTGAATTATTCGGGTTAAGCATTAGTATATACAAACTATAATTATTTTGGAATCAGTGTAAATACAGCTATCATTTGAGACCGGAAGTTACATTTTCCTTAACGGAAGTTGGCAATTATCTCCCTTTATTTTAGGCAAAAATAAATAGAAACGATATATTAAGTAAATCATTATGAAAAAACCTATGTTTGGAATCCAAAAGTAACTTTGAGTAAACCGGAAGTAGCTTCTTGGTTTTTATTTTCTTTTTCTTCCATCAAATTTTGTTCTTTCATGTAATTTTTGTTTCACAACATGTTGCTTAGATATTTGGTATATGTTATCGTATAGTGTATGCGCTTTTAGTTTTGACCCTGCTTTATAACCGAACAATATTCTTTTTAAGAGTTATCTCTTCAAACACTGTTTTCTTGTGTGCGCATCTGCTTCGCAACCGTAAAAGAAATCGACCAATTTATTTTTTCCAAACAGCTCGTTAAATCCTCAGGATGCTCCGTTAATTGATAACCGAAGCGATAATGAGACTCAATATGAGAGTAATTTCCCCTTTTGTGTTTGACATTAGTAAACCGTAAGTGATAGAGAAGTCCTTGGTCCACCAATAAGAAAATGGTGTCAAGATCAAAGGTCAAGGTATTTTTTTTTTTAATTTTGCCCTTTGCTTTTGTGCATTTTTTTTTTATGTATAAAAGCTAGATACAACAGAACTGATGCAAAATGTTTGGGTTGATGAGACGATGAAATGATACATTCAGTCCGATGCGATCTGATTATATCTTATAGGAGTTATTGGAACTAAAATGTTTAAATTACTGGCAAAACGAATATAACTATATTGCGATACATGATAAAGCCATAATGTCTTTAAAAAGAGTTGGGTGACACATGACCTTGAAAAATATTAACCGGAAGTGACCTTGTGCAAACCGGAAGTAGCCTTTTAGCACTTTTTCAAGGGAAAATATATTGAAACTATATATTTTTAGAATCAGCATACACTGACATTTTTTTTTTAAAACTCCGGACGTCACCTTCAGTAAACCGGAAGTAGCTAATTATCCCTTATTTGAAATAGAATTATATAGAAACCATATATTTGTTGAATCAGTGTAAAATGAGCTATCTTAAGGCATCGGATGTGACATCTGTAAACCAGAAGCGACTGATTATCTACCTTATTCCAAGGGAAGGACATACATACCATATACTTTTGTAGCAAGCTATCATATTAGACCGTAAGTGATATTTTCTAAACAAGAAGATGAAAATTATTTCCCGTATTTCAGACAATAGTATATAAAACCATATATATATTTAATCAGTATGAAGAAACCTATATGTTTAAACGCCAATAGTAAAGTGGAAGTAGCATCTTATCAATTAATCAGAAATTTAATGTGGAAAGACCTTCAATTGTTCTCTGAACAATGGTTTTAATTCATATATCGAGGGTTCAGAGCAAAAGGTTCTATCTGCATTTTGCATCATTTTTTAGTTTGATATGCAGAAATAAGTGAAATTATATTATTTATTATCTGTAAAAATATTGAAGTCATATAATAATTAATTAGATTGAAAAAGTGATATGTTCAAAGGTTTTATCTACAAATGTCAAATTTAATTTGTGCAAAAGGTTCTATTTACATTGACTTAAGTGCAAAAGGTTCTATCTGCCAGATAGTACCTTTTTGCTCTATAAATAAGACAGATAATTAAGATAAACAGAATGTGATATTTTATTACATGAGATTATATTTCATTTCACTGCTTGTGTTTTGTTTTGATAATGTTATCTGTGGAATGTGTACCAGTTTCAGCATCAACACACATAATTACGCCAGTAAACACATGTTAAAAGACAAAAGAATTAATATAATTCACAAGTAAGTTTCTTTCTCAGTTTTATATCAAAGTTGTTTTATATAAATATGTATATTTTAATTTAATAATATATGTAAAATATATATGCATATTTCATTGATTAATACAATAATAATTAAAGGGAGTAATATTGTAGTAGGTAATGAGGGTCTTCATGGGGTGTTTTTTTTTTTAATAACATAAATTCATTTCTGTTACTGTGGGGAGTAAACATTGAAGATTTCATTATTATGAAAGACAGTCAAAAAGCTTACAAGTTGTCGGATAAGTATTATTTATTACGAGGGTCTTTAAAAAAAATGGGTATCTTATTATAGATTAATATTGATCCTAAATTGGAAAGCAAATGATATCCAAAAAGCTTTTATGATAAATATATTGATGCGGTAGATGCTTGCTCGACATCCTATTTATGATGGAATCATTATCCCGAACTTAAAAGATTGCTATTTAGTATTTATAAACAAAGCATACAGATATTTTCAACTAAATTATAAGTTTTATATCTACAAAAAATTCCAATTAAACATGGATATACCGTCTAAGTTGCATAACATGACTTTTAAAAGATAAATAATTTTTTATTGATTTTACATTTTTAAATTATTTCAGATGGATTCTGACATAGATTGGTCAGATTGGTCAGATACAGACCTAAAAGCAATATCAGAGACCATTGATCAAGAAACAGAAAAAACAGAAACTTCAACAACCACTGAAAACAGCACTGACACACAGGACACGATTATAACATCGATTTCCACTACTTCAACAGCTTATAATGCAGTCTGTAACAAGAAGAAAACATCAACAGTCTCTGATAAATCATCCGCTGAGTCTGATCCAGATGACAGTATACCTTTGATTAATGTAACAAAAAACAAGCAGCGACTACAGAAACAAGCTCGTAAAGCTATTCTGAGAAAACGGAAAAATATTAAAAATTTGTCAACTGGTTCAAATCTAAAGAACAAGAAACAGAGAAAAAAGGCGACCCAGATGATAATATTCCATTGATTAATGTTACAAAAAATAAGAAAATATTACAGAAACAATATCTTAAAACCATTTCCCAGAAGTTGAAAAATAATGCAGTTAAACGATTGTCAACAGGTTCAAATTCATTGAGATCAAGACAGTTGCAGAAAAAGGGACATTGGAAAGACGAAAAGAGCCATATTAATTTTCATAGTAAAAAACATTACTCATTCAGAGAGAGAAAACAGAAAACAGAACCATGTCTTGAATACACAGATCTCACTGATGATTCAGGAGAAGATGATACGTATAAGCCAACTAAGGAAGATGTATACTCTTCTGACTCTATTTCTGATGCCGAGTCTATTCAGAACATACAATTGATTAGGAAACAAAGGAAAAGGAATTACCGTAATAAAGACCGGAAAAGTAAAGGTAAAACATTAAAGCACATTCAGTCAAAGAAAAGAAAGATTGTAGCTGTGGTAAAGAACAAAAAGGACAGATCTGAAACTGGAACACTACAGGACAAACAGCCAATTACAAGTAATAGTCAATCTCCAAGGGCTTCGAGTGTTATCAAAAGAAGCAGAAAAATAGAGGAAAACAGACGAGTGGTTGTACAATATCATACTATCAGACTGAACAACCTTCTGTTAAGTAACAACTTGAAGAGAGTACCAATAGCAGCTGATGGGAATTGCTTCTTAAAAGCAGTTTTACATGGATTACAAGAAGGAAATTCTTATTTAACTGTTGAAAAGATGCGGAAAGATTTAGTTGAACACCTTCAACATGAGAGAGCACATTACAACAACTTTTTAAGTTTTGATGAACAATTATCAGAAGAAGAGAAGAAGAAACGTTATGATGACTATTTACACGATCTCAGTCATAATGGCCACTGGAATTCTGATTTAGCAGATATGATGCCTTTAGCATTATCAAACATCTACAGACACCCAATACGGGTCTATTCAAGTAAAGTTGCAAATTCTGTGTATGACATTTTACCAGATCTTGGAGAGAATAGTTCATCAACAGACTTCATAAAAGTAGCACTTTTCTCAATAACTGGCCAGGAGCATTATGATGCAGTTGAAATGATGGATACACCAAATTCAACAAATGGAAACTCAAACAAAACACCAACAAGAGAAAACATAAGTTCACCAGTTTCCAAGAGAGGAAGTGTTATCACTCCTAGAAAAAGAGCAAACTATAAAAGTCCGGTAAAGAAGCAACTTTTCCGAAAGATGAAAAGCAATCCACAAGCCTGGAAAAAAAAAAAGAAAGCATAACAGAGTACATGGTTTACCCTACATTGGTAGAACAGGGAAACAGCAAGATCAAAAGACCGTAAAGTATCGTGATTGTTCTAGATGCAGATTTCGTTGCTCCAATAAAGTATCAAAAGAAGATGCGTATAAGATATTTTCTACTTACTACGAAATGGGTTCCTATGAAAAACAACGGGCATTTCTTTGTCAACATGTAGACCAGGATAAGGCAAAAAGGACTACCACAAATAGAAAAGAGAACTCAAACTCCTATCATCTTACAGTTAATGAAAAAAGGGAAAGAATTTGCAAAACCTTCTTTCTAGGAGCTTTAGACATCAGCCAAAAAACTGTACAGTATGCACTGAAAAAGAAACAACATGGAGTCTTTGTTGGTGTAGATAATCGTGGAAAAACTTCATCTGTAAACAAAACTCCAGAGATTGACAGAAATTTTATAAGAGAACATATAAAGTCCTTCCCCACAGTTCCATCACATTACACCAGAAAAGATTCTAACAGACAGTATCTCAGTGCAAATTTATCACTGAAAAAGATGTTCTACTTGTATGAAGAGCTCTGTAAGAAAAAAGGAAAGAAACCATGTAAGATAAATATCTACAGGGAAATGTTTTGTACAGAATACAACTTAGCTTTCCATAGACCAAAGAAAGATCAATGTTCTATTTGTACAGAATATTATGAGAAAAACAGCGAGGAGAACTTGATGACGATGACGAAGAAAATCAATTTGTACGTCATCAAAGAAACAAAGAAAGTTCGAGGATCAAAAGACAAAAGACAAACAAAGAGCAAAAACTGACAAGTCTTTTGTTGTTTCAACTTTTGATTTAGAAGCAGTATTACCCACTCCGTGTTCAATGGTTGGAGATTTATACTATAAACGATGTCTGTCAACTTACAACTTGTCCTTTTACTCACTTGGGGATGGAAAAGGGACCTGTTATTTATGGGATGAAGTTAATGGAGGACGGGGTTCAAACGAAATAGGATCATGCATCCTAATGCATATAAACTCCGTTGCAGAAAAGAACTCTCATTTGAAGGAAATTACATTTTACTCAAGACACCTGTGGTGGACAAAACAGAAATCAGTATGTTGCCTCTGCAATGTTTTACGCATTGAATCAACATGAGTATAGAAATAATAAATCACAAGTTCTTTGAGCGTGGACATTCAGAGATGGAAGCAGATTCCATTCACTCTGCAGTTGAAAGAGCAAAGAAGAATACACAGATTTATCATCCCTCACAGTGGGATACAGTTGTTTCAATGGCCAGAAAGAAGAACCCTTACATAGTAATTCCAATGAATTTTCGGGACTTCTCTGACTTAAAATCTCTTCGCAAAAAAATGTGCAACAACATGAAAAAGACTGTTAACAATAAAACAATAAACTGGCTACTTGTTAAATGGATAAAGGTAGATAAAGCTTCCCCAGACGCAATATCTTTCAATTACTGTTTTGAAGAAGAAAAGTTCCAGACAGTTAATGTCCAACAAAGTGGACTTCGGGGACGTAAGAGGGCAATGCAAAGCATCACTCTGGCTCCTGCCTATGATACCAAATTGCCTATTTCTGAGGCCAAAAAAGCAGATTTGCTATCTCTATGCAGCAGTGGGGTGATTCCTGCAACATATCAATCATATTATGAAAATCTTCCCTGTGGAAAATCCATCAAAGATAAGTTACCAGAGCCAGATATGGATGAAGATGACGACGTGTATGAAACATAAACATACAGTTCCAGACAAATGCCTGTAATAAAATATTAGCTTATCTTTGATATTTTGTTTACTTATGACATGTTAAATGACAAACATAAAAGGTAATATTAGCATATAGAACCTTTTTGCCTTACTTAGTTCGGTCATTTTTACCTAGGGCAAAAAGGTTCTATGTGCTTTGACCTACTTTTTTACCTTTTATATATGGGACTTCTTTTTAATATACAAATACAAAATACTTCTATATCTTCCTAACAATTATGCCAAATATTAACTCACTTTGACGAAAACCTTAATTTTCAGAAGGTTTCAAAACTTAAAACTCGATTTTCTCAAAACAGTGAAAAATGCAGATAGAACCTTTTTGCTCTGAACCCTCGATATAAAGTTGTATTCTTTGATTCGTTGTTTTGCGTCATTCCGGCTAACAAATTGGAGCTCGTTTTTCATTAGTATAGATAGGTTTTGAGTTTAAAGTTAAGAAGCAAATCGTTCGTGCATATTAAGGACGAAAACAAATTAATAATTAATCAAAAAGTAAGATCTGCAATGGTTTGACCATGATGAGAGCCAAATATTCGAACAGCTGCTGGAAATAAGGGTAAGCTGAATACGAACATATATGTTGCCTTTCAACAAGTCTCCTTGGAAAGATCTAAACGCGCAGAGTGCAGGCCACGCAACATAATTGAAGCAGACGATTGGACAATATAAAAATATAACCACTGAAAATCTTGACATCTGAATGTTAGATAAATAAGCAAAAACAATTAGAGGGTAATGCTTGTGGCTGTTTGAAAAATGCACTCGTTGAATACAATAATTTTCAAAGAATGAGAAATTCTGGTGTTCAATACCTTCAGTCGCTTCGTGTTTTTTTAACATATAATTATATATAATAATTTCTGGCATTTTGAAAATGCCTTCCAATTTCGCCAGCCGTTTTGTAAAATAAAATAAAAAAATAATATTTAATATATAGTGTCCTAATTCTTCAGGTACTCTAGAAAATACCTTATTCGAAAATGCCTATAAAACATAAATTGCAAAGTTTTGATTTTATTAAGGCCTTTTTTTTTTTAGGGATTTTTTTTTTCAATCTGAACAAAAAGGCAAATGATACCGTAGTGTGATTACGGTTTCCTGATTAATCAATCGAAAACTGATTCCAATAAGAGTTATATTTTTTTTTTCATTATTATTCCTTTAAAAACTTATTTGTCATGTATGTTCAGACTGTTTCGTAGTTGTTATTTACTTTAAAACCACATCAACATCATACTGAATTGTCTGAAAAACTACTGATCAGTACTCTATTGACAGCAGGCTAATTGTCAGAACAGTACTGTATTTACAACAATGGATAAATCTAGGACTGAAAGACTGAACATGACTTTCTAATTTATGGTTCAGGCTTTTTAGCCGATGTGAAGATCAAAATGACAACTTCAGTCAAAAATTCATTTACGTTTACTGTTGATTCTATTATTCGTGGGATATTATTTTTCATGGATTTCGTAAGTAAAGGTGAACCACGAATTTGAATTTTCATAGAAGTAGAAATTTTCCAGTAGCTTGCAAGCAGACTTTGGCAAAACCACGAAATCAATTATCTACGAAAATACAATTTTCTTCAATCCACTAAACTCCGTAACGACGAAATAAATGAATGCACTGTGTGAAATCCTCATTATTTGCTTTTTACAACAGTTTTTATTAACCGCTATAGATCTTATAAATGTTTATAAACATAGATTCGAAAAGAGCATACTATGCTTACATATATCATTTGGTTTTACTCTGAACAAATATGCTTGCAAAATAGAAAATTTAGTTCAACTAAACACTGAATATGCAGTATGGGCTTTGCTCATTGTTGAAGACCCTAGGGTGACCTACTTTCTGTGTCATTTCGTCTCTTGTGGAAAGTTATCTCATTGGCAATTATACCACTTCTTCTTATTTTGATATAAAAATATGATAGTATAGTAAGTTAGTAGTGATCGTACTTACCATGTTACTTCCTGATCGTTACGTTTGTCAGTCCAAAATGAACACTATTATGTACTTTATTCATAAAAGTGCAAATATATGACACAACGAATTCTGCGCATATGAACTTTATTTCCGGAGTGTAAAAACAATTTTTAATTTACATAACAATAATTAATTATTTACACATTAGTGCTATACAATATCAGCAGCGAATCACAATATGCAGTCTTTGTCGAGTAGCTAAAGTTTTGCAATATCAATAGGACGACAGTGATAAGTCCAGGAAAAAGTTATGAAAACTTTGTAAAAGTGTTTTAGCTACAAAGCCCTGATATGCAATGTTATTAAGAGGTGAATAGTGTGAATAGGGCGACAAAGACAGGAGAAGCACTGATAAATACAATCATCGGTTCACTCAAATGTATACAATATTACTATGATATATTTATAGATTATAACATGCCCTTTTCCATATTGGCCCTGGTATCATCCCGGGACTCCCATATGGGTCAAGGGATGATACCAGGGCCAATATGGAAAAGACATGTTAAAATCTATTTATCACATATTTAAGGTCTGCAGAAAAGAGAAAAACGTTCAATTATAACTATATAATTAACCACAACAGGTAAAATATAAAAAGATTGATCACATTTTACGTAATTTTTTTCATTTACTGCATACAAATTTATTTTAACGTTTCCCTTTATTTTTGAATATGGTTATACACAAAAGCGATAATTTTGGCATAACTGGGGTTAAATCGACAATTTTTGGTTGGATATTGTTACTAGTGGCCATTGTAGCAAAATTTTCATATTTTTCAATACAAACGCTGTCATTGTTCTCCATTGTCGGTAAGGACGGAATGACGTCACCTCATTTGGAATCGGGGCATAATAACCAATAACCACTTTTTGCCCCAGGCAGCAATATGAGTAGGACAATTTTGCGGTTATTTCATATGCAAAATCCAATTTTCTTGTATCAAATATGTGATAAGAATATATACAAACGAAGTCACAATCAGTGTTTTTTATTTGGTCAGGTAAACAACATTTCATCATATTTATAGTTTTTTTTTCAAAAATTAAAAAAATACTTATTTATAGATATAAGAAGATGTGGTATGAGTGCCAATGAGACAACTCTCACTCCAAGTAACAATTTGTAAAAAGTAAACCATTATAGGTCAAAGTACGGCCTTCAACACGGAGCCTTGGCTCACACCGAGCAGCAAGCTATAAAGGGCCCCACCATGACTATTGTAAAAGAATTCAAACAGGAAAACCAACGGTCTAATGTATATATATAAAAAAAAAAAAACAAGAAACGAGAAACACTTATGAACCACATCAACAAACGACAACCACTGAACAACAGGTTCCTGACTTAAACATGTTATAACTCGTGATATGATATAATTGTGATATTTTCATTGAGTAGGTCAGGTATTCCTTTTCACTATACCGCCCATACCAAAATGGCAATGTCTTTTCCACTACAAAAATGAAGAATATAGATTAATTAATATATCATGTATATCTAGGAACAAACTATATTATTTGAAATACATAATTTCACTGCGTATATCTTATATCTAATTATATTTATCCTTGAATAGTTATCATTGACATTTCTTTCCAATGATAATTAAAGGGGCACTAGCTACGAGATATACAAAAAATTCAAAATATGATTTTGTTTGTTCAATCTTTAATGAAAGTGAAATAGGGAAATAATAATTCGCTTTTAGCAGCCAGTATGGTTCAAATTTGTCAAAACAAGCTAAGAAACATTGATGATGAATTATTCACTTGAAACTGAATAATTTGACCTTATTGAATCCATATTCATGTGACCTTCAATTTAAATTGTTAGCTACAGATGGGTAACGCATGAATTATGCGTGTTTAGTTAATAAAAGGAAAACATTGACAATGAAACAAAGGGAAATCATTTGATTGATTGATTCGATCCACAACAACTCATTCTTATACAGGTATAAACGGTGATTAAAATATATAACTAACCTATGATATGAAATTAAACAGACCTAGAAAAATCCAATTGCACGAGTTCGCTATCTATTTATATCTATATTTATGTTTATATTGCTTATACATGTTATATGACCGTCGGTAGCCTTCGGAGGTAAACTCGATAGTAAATTAAATAGCGTCTAGACAAACATTTATTCAAATAGAAAACTCTTGAAAAACATTTTTTATCACAACAATACTTATTTATCAGAATTATAGCCTTAAAGAAATCACTGCATATACTCTAACATTTCATTTACAGTACATTTTATACCCCCACCCCTGTTTAAATTTTTTAAAGAATTTGAAAACAAGACTTTAATTATTGTCAGCTTACCCTATGTGCATGTTTTCTGACATGAAATGTCTAGAACCTGTTTGAAACTATTCTTATAACAAATTAAAAGCATTTCAGAATACTATAAATGTAAAGTTTAGTAGTTAATCATTCCAACATTCAAGATCATATAAAGTATCCAATCCTGCCTTTGTCTCCAGTCCACATCTTACTGTATGCCTATTCGTCAATTAAAGTTAACAATTTCTACCTCAAATGGTCAGTGTAGAAATGTTGTCACAACAATATCATCTCTAACCATATATCTAACATAATTTAGCTATGTATGAACTAGAAGTGTCTAAACAAAGCCATATTTCCAAAAGTTGTATGTATGAAGTTACCAGTCTAATGTATGACTTCACTGAAAGTTTTATAGAACTGACTGCTAACATCTGTTTTTTTGCATAATTTCAAAGCACAGTTATTGTTTTCTATACAAAACACCTTTAAAATAATTAAATCATAGCATTTACAGGTTAAATTATCTGTTTTGTGACCCAGGGGGTAGACATTTTTCTGTTGGTTTTTTTTTTTTGCCACTGGGGCCTCACATTTGCTAAATTATTCTGCTTTTTCTGTGAATATGGAATATTCAGTACATATTAAGGATAGAACACACTATTGTTAGTTTTATTGAGGTATTTTTGCATTTCTCTCTTGTTTTTTTTTTTTTTATGCCGCAGTAAAAAAAAACCAACACATTCAGGTGTTACGGCTTACTTTTGGGTTATCGACAGAACAAAAACACCCCAATAACAATATTCAGGAAGGATCTGTGAGTTTCAATGACTGCGAAGAGTAAATATTAGCACTTTTAAACAATTCAAATTACAAATATGCATATATTAAGAATTTATTTTGAATTCAGGCCTTTAAGTAAACTATGCATACTGTAAACTGTGAATTTATGCTGAGTCATCATAGTTAAGTCCCAGGATTTTCTCAATCTTCATGAAATATTCATAAAACTTTGTATTTGAGTTAATTTCATTTAAATCTCTGAGATAAACCAGATTTGGTGAAATTCTATGTGTTCTCTTTTTTCACCCTATATAGGTTGCAATACTGTAAGTATAGACAATGCAATTTCCCATAGGAACTCCCTTTGCGGCTAAAACTGTGCCGCTTTTACTATGAAGTTTCGTGAAAAAATATATCCCAGAACGGAAAGTTGATATGCACTACTATTTTATTCAAAGGTCAAAATATAGGGCTGTACGGCATATTTTCAACATTTATATGCCCTGAACTTCTAAGAGTTTAAACTTATACTAACATTCTAAACTATCCCAACCTCCACTTTTGGACCTCCTAAGAATTAAATTTTAGGCGCTTCCATGTTTTTCTATACTTGTAACATTCCCAAGTTATGTCTCTATGAGATGAAACACAGAGATCATATCTAGGAACCAGTACGTTAACAAATTAACATATCTATGAATATTATATATCTCCCTAAAAGAGGCGTGGCTTGTGAAACAGCTGTATTTACAAAGTGCAACCTAGACTAAAATACACACGAAATGATGATACATAGTATCGAGCCTATGCCTTGTAAATTGTTTATTCTAGACTTTGTGTAATTTGGATATACGTTTTAGTATAATATAAATCAAATATGAGAATTTAATTCAAATCGATGAACATGAATTTGACAGCTAATGCCCCTTTAATTCATGTTCAACTTTATGGTATATACATTTTTGCTGTATTTCATTTCATTTCATTTCGATATCACAGGCTTTTAACTGTAAGGGTTAACGGAGACAAGACAATATACACTTTTTTTTTTTTTGTAAAATCTGTCCTTCCCTCCTGCATACAAGTATATACGTATAAGTCAAGTAAACAAAATCATTGGAAACAGGTTAGAAAAGTCCGATTATCCAAGATTAACTATGTAAGAATCTGTTTCTCTAATGATTATCAAGCACGTTTTTATATTTGATTAAACGTTTTCATAAAAAATGTCATTTACTACGCGGAAACATTTCCACCTTTACAAATTGTTGTTTAAGTTGTTTGCTATTACATATGAATATATATTTCATCAAATACAATTTTCTTGATTAAAACTGTTTTTTTTTATTAATGTTTGCTTTCATTTGATCCAGATATGCATACATTTAGTGTTTGATCATCAATTCCGAAAGTGTATGACATAATCAGGAATGTGCAGCCACTCGAAGGGGATTTTGGTGTATCACCGGGTTTGTACTTAATGAGCAACACGACAGATGTCACATGAGACTCAGGTTTGCTGACTTTTCCGGAGCACATTAGATCACCCCCGGATTTTGGTGGGGTACATGTACCTTACTCTCTAATTTTTCATGTTGTGTTATGTATGATGATGCTTGTATTTTGGTCGTTTTTCGTTTTCTAACTATGACATTGTCCGTTCGTTTTCGACTAATGAATTTGATTGTCATTTTGGTATCTTTTTCCTCTCGTTTACAATTTACCATTGTCAAGCTGCTGACTAAATATGAAGTCAGTCTGTTTTGTAGTACTGAAGATATGAGTGACGACACTTATTTGTTCATTTAACATATTGATTAAGTATCGGCAAACTACAATTATGTATCTGGCAACGAAATTTTACAAACCAGTGCACCCGTACATTCACGTTATTTGGACTCTGTAAGATAGTTGACTCAATCCTTATGTCTATATCAAGACAATTTTTTGGTTATTTAAGAAATTCATCAAATATGCGTATTTGTTATTTGAAGCTTTTTTGTAAAAAAAATTAACAAAAACACCGAACTTCAATGTATATTCACAAGAGGGGAAGCGGTACCATTTTGACTACATTTTTTGTGTTGCTTATTATATATACATGTTACACGTTATAGAGAATGAACCGATGCTGCGAAATATTGAACTAGAAAAGATCTTTTAATTGCAGATAATAAATGAAAATAAGAACCAAGAATTTGGATTGCTACCGATCGAGTTGAAGATATTTTAAAATAATCGTGCGTTATAGCAGAAGAGAAGCATGTGCATGCTATTTGAATGGAATGGGGGTAAATCCCTGCGCGAATAATTTGGGGATGATACTGATCCAAACCCATATTTCTTTTTATTAACATGGGCAGTCAAGGCACGAGGATATTATCAGCAAGTTCGGATCAAGGGGACATTGAAGTAATTACAGACAAGTGTGTCAAATATTATACCCACCGTATACCTTTTAAGCTTAAAAGAAAAGGTTTTGCCAAATACCTACGATATCTAGTCTCACACTGGACAAAAGTGTTTCATTATATTTTTTAAGTATCTTGATCATCACACCACAAGAAGTCACCAAGGGTTATAACATTCTTTGCATTTAACAAATAGAAAACACAATGCCTTATGAAAATATGCTAACATAGGAGTTTAATGAAAATTATTACCTATTACATTGATTTTTTTCGTTTTTATAATAGAGTTAAATGAAAGTTAAAATCTTAAAATGGAAAAGTGATGTAATGATGATAATGTTGGTGTTCTGTTCTCAAGAAAACAAGACGTGAATACTTGGTAGAAAAATAAGCATTTTCAAAACGATTTAACGTCCACTCATTCATCCGTCCATTCTTTAAAACTGATCATATACAGATTTTGTTTGTCAAATTTTAATTACCGGACAACATCAAATCAAGAGTGTACTTTATTATTTTCCTTCGTCTGAAAGTTCAACCGTCTTTTGATAAGCATTTGCTCTTGTTTCTATATCAAACTGAAATTTTAAATACATAAATACATTATAATCTGCAAAAAAAAACCTAGATATTTAAGATTTGCTGGAATTTGAAATTATTCAGGACCAATAGTGGCGCCGTGGCTCAAATAAAAAAGCAGGTGTCACATTGCAGTGTTTAGCCTATATCTAATAAACAATAGCAATAACAGAATAACTAAATACAAATGGTATGCATGACAAGACATGTTTTCTCAACAAAATCAAACTGTCTAGTTTAAAAGTTTTTAAAATATCGAAGACAAACTAAAGGAACTAAGTTATAAGTGTACGATTCAAACATGAGCAGATTCAACTCGACAATTTCATAAACCTCTTACAAACTTGTAAACAGAGTACTTGCCATTGAAAGTTAAGTAATACCGCTTTTAAAAGATTTTGATTGTTATCTTTAAAAATTGGAAAAATTATTATCACGACGAGATACTTTCCACTAGAAAAAAAATCAAACAAATCCAACAATTTGTTTGGATCGTTTGCCCCTAGAATACTTATATTTACCGATTTGCAGTTGTTTTAAAAGAAGGTGTCCGGAGTTTCATAGGAGCTTTGTTTAATGCAAATAAAAAGATTGGCACGAAAATTTCTATCTACCCCTAAAATAATTGATGAATAAAGCATATATACAGTGCCCATGGTTGTTGTATAACCAACATTTTTTAGTCGTTATATAAGGCTGCTACACGACGGCGTACGTCAACATTCTGCATGTAGGAGATATCGATTACACGAAGGATTTGAGTTAGGTTTTGAACACTTGATAAAACTTTTGTAACTTATAATTACAGATAACTTTTATGCAATGTAAATACTGTTTCAGGATATCCGCTACTATGTTTCAAAATAAATAGCTTTTGAAAAGGCTGTTATAAATTTAAAGTAAATAATTAACTAAAAAGCAGCAAAAAGTGAGGGGTCCGTGTTTTTGAGATATAAGCCAATAACAAGGACTATTTAAGATTTTCAAATATGACTTTTATGTAATAAAATTATGACAAAGTAACATACACACCCCTAGCCAGGGGGTTCGAGGGTTCGTACGAACAAATAAGCAATGTTAAAGTCGACGTTCTGTTTGAATTGTAACCCCCTCCTTGGAAATTCCTGCCTACGGGCCTGAGAAGGGTCTGAAACCATAGGATTCCAAATATCTGACAAAATGACAAAATTTCAAAAACAAGAGGAGCAAAAATCCTTAAAACTCAAGTTGTAGGTTGTGTTATATAAGTGAACGTAATGTATGATTCACTTTTAGTTATTGCGTTTTCGAATTAATCCTGACTTGACTTTTTGCATTTTCAAATTTCAACACAATAGGTAAAAATGTCAAAAATAGGGGTACAGCAGTCAACATTGTGTTATCATCTTAATCACTATGAACATCTTTTACAATTGTTTATTTTTTTAGTCTTTGGCTATATGCATGTATTTCATGAGTGATTTAAATAAACCTACAAGATAGATTTAGGTGGGTTATATTGTGCTGTCTATGCTTCCGTTTTACTTAAATTGATATGATATAAATCATTTCGTCTTTTTATATGATTTAATATTTCTTTATATGCATTTTAAAATAACAACAATCATATAATATATCTCATTTTTCAATATTTAGAATAAATCATAAAAGAATGGAAAGAAAAGGGCATGATGTATCTATCCATGACACAAAATCTCTAGTCAGGCAAGAAAATAATTGAAACAAAGGAACAGCGCTTTCGTTACTGTTCTTCAATTGAAAAACACAGTTATACCTCGGTGGCAGAGTGGTCTAAGTAAATCACAAATATCACTAGCATGTCAATAGTTCAGTTGAGAACTCGAACACCACTCGCGGCAGGTGTAATGGACTCCGTTTGTAATTGATTAGATTGGAACAACATGTTGTTTAGTATGATGCTATACTATCAACAACATGCTAGTTAGCTGCACCTAAAGGACCGGAAACAATTAATTGATGGTTGCAAATGAAAAAGAAGTTCAACGTAAAATAATAATTGAGAATTTTCATTGTAAGAGAATATAGCAAAATAAGACATGACTAAACATTCTCCAATATGAACAGTGATTAAAACTAGGTACACATTTGTCATAGAGGAAAAAGGCAAAATCAGACATGACTAAACACCGTCCAATATGAACAATAAATAAAAATATAAAAATATTTGTCATTGAAAGAAACTAGTAAAACCCGACATTAATAAACACTCTCAAATATGAACAGTAAATAAAACTAGGTACATAATTGTCATTGAAAGAAAATAGCAAAATCAGACATGACTAAACACCGTCCAATATGAACAATAAATAAAAATATAAAAATATTTGTCATTGAAAGAAACTAGTAAAATCCGACATGACTAAACACTCTCAAATTTGAACAGTAAATAAAACTATATTAATTTCATATTTATCATTGAAAGAAAATAGCAAAATCAGACATGACTAAAACACTCTCCAATATGATAAATAAACAAAACTTTGTACATATTTGTCATTGAAATAAATAGCAATATCAGACATGACTAAACACTCTCCAAACAGTACATACAACTGTGTGCATATTTTTCAGAAAAAAGCAAAACCAGACATGACTAAACGTATTATGTGTATTATTCCATTCTTCCTCATTTTCGCTTTGTATCATTTTAAATATATATTGGACCTTTTATAGATGACGTGACATTGGTCTTCGTCTTATAATAGAGATAATTATCATAATTCAGATTAAAAGATAGCTTTTGATAATCTGTTATTTAATAACTTTGATCATTCCTACTTGTAGATGAGAGAATATAATTAATATATGTTGTAAGTACGGAAGTTATTTTTTTGTTATTCTTATCTGGTATCAAACCAGTCAACATCAAGATGATCATATCACTGTGAATAAAGACATATTTTTCTTGTCACGGGTAATCATGAATTGATGAGAAATCTAACTCGGGAAATATCAAACCATGTCACGTTTGTTTGTTGTAAGCCATGGCGAAGTTTCATACTTTTAGTCTCCAACTTGAGCTAAGTTTGTACAATTATAATACTTTCATGTTAAAACTATTCTATCGTTAAACACTATATAACCTACAAATATTTTAAGACTGTAAAAATGCTTTCTGTATTATTCAGCCGTAGGCATGTTAGGTAAATCACGCGAATGTTTCATCACATCAAGTAACTCAAGTAATTTAATGTTAGACTGAATGAAATTGAGTCTGTGAAGCCGAAACAAAATTTTTCCACATATTTGCGGGTGTTTTATTTTTTCACTGAAATTTTAAATTCAAGTGTAACGACCAATAAGAAACCCATTTGTTGATAGAAATTGTTACATCAATGAAGCTGTTGTTCATATAATCTTACAGACTTCCCAGCTGAATTATGAATATAGCAAAATCAGACATGACTAAAACACTTTCCAATATGAACAATAAATAAAACTTTGTACATATCGTATTTAACGAATGGAAATAATTTGTATACGAATAATCGTTATACTCTTCTTTTTCATTTTTAAAGTTATTGATGTATACCAAAAATCATTCTTGCAAAATTATGAATACAAACTACAGAGCAGAACTGACTGGTTTTATTTTGAACAAAATAATTACGAGTGTAAAGTCAATAATGTGACTACAGTTCAAATTCTTATTGTTTTGATTAACAGATTTTCCAAAACGCTTTCATTTTTTAACTTTTGATTTTGCACAAGTTTTAATTTGCTATAATTATTGTCGAACCGCAAAAAAAAACTACTAGCAGACGTCAGAGCTATCTCGGACTATTCTGTGAAATATGGCAGGTTGTGTTACTAGAAAAGAATTTTTGATACAGATAAAAGGTCATAGTGTAACAGCGGTTTGATTCCGCCAGTGTACTTTATGCGGAGGATGACAATTCCTAGTGTTTTATATCCATCAACAAAAATTCACTAGGTTTTTTAATCCGGGTCCAGTGAAAAATATCCACCACTCATCATAAGATTCTAAAGAGGTTTTTTTGAAGGGGAAATATATATATATATAAAAAATAGGGCTTAGTATTTTTGGGGGTATTTGAATTAACTAAAACTTGCATAGTTGATTTATGTAAAAAATGGACAAAGTAAACTAGTGTTTTCATCCAAGGAATGTTCACACTAGTGTTTTTCAACCAGGAATGATTACACTAGTTCTTTTGCTCCAGGAATGATTACAATAGTTATTTTGAACCAAGAATGATTACACTAGTGATTTTGTACCAGGAAGGATTGCACTAGTTACTTTGAACCAGGATTGATTACACTAGTGTTTTAGATCCATACATTTATGAAGTGTTTTAATACTCATTTTGGACATATGATAACACATTGGCCGAGTTCACTTGAAACTCTAGAGTCTACTTAAGAGTTTCAAGAGTATCACGTGAACGCAATCGAGTTGCTATTCGGAACAACTCTGAGTAACTCTAGGGTAAGGCCCTGACCAAACTTAAAAAATATAAAAATATGATTGGTTTGCCGTCATTCAAGGGTTACTCGAGTTTAACCCTGGCTCAGTGAGGGTTAGAACTGGGGTAAAAGGGGTTAACTCGAGAGGTTCAAGCTAACGCGGATTGTTGAAACCCGAGTAAGTAAAGTTTACTCGAGAGGTTCAAGTGAACTCGGCCAATAATGCTTTATTATTTCGGAAGTTAGTGCAAAAACCCTGTCAAGTTATATTTTATGTTGTACGACTTTTAATACTATATCATAAAACGCTAGATTGATTCAGATTAATTAAACTGATTCCTTGAAAATTATTTTAATTTTAACCCATTAATTTATGTAAACAATAAACCGGTCTAATATAAACGAAACAACGATATTAAGAACGACGCTTTCACACTATTTACATCAAATATTCTCTAGTGAAAAACAGTTACCCGGAATAAATACATGGTGGAATGAAATTACGCTTACAATAGCGATAGGAGACAGTCACCTAAAGAAAAAGAAAAAAACAAACTAATGGTCTTCATTAAGTGACAAGACTTTAACATACAACATTGCAAGCTAATAGACGTGTTACGAAATATTATATAATAAACGCTTAGGTTGACAAATTAAACTTTAGATGTGGGTATCGTATCAAAACACAAAAGTGATTGAAAGATTTAAATAATCTGTATATTATTTATAAACTGCATATAGTACTGTTTAACAGATGTCCGTTTTGAAGCATTATTATGGACAATTTCATTATCAATATTCCTTATGCATGTTATGGGACGCGAATTCCATAAAATGTATTCCATGAGGTATAAATATTATAAGTTCCATAACATTTCTTCCAACCGGAACCCTTAAAAGGGACAGGGGGATCGCAGAAAGCAAATGAACCAAAAGAAAGAAGAGAAGGAAGGTCGCGATAAAAAGATTCTGGATGAGATAAACAAACCCCTGGGCTTCCTTTTAAATTGAAGCTATATATGCTTGGTTCTTTTAATTTTTGCGTTTTTAAGATTAATATCGACGAACATTTCAACATAAAGGTTTACTCGAGGTCAGCACTTATGGACGGGTTGCGAACAGTTAAAACAGTCTAATTATATAATGTGTTGACGTGCAGGAGAGTGGAAAAAAGGGTACCTATTTTGTGCATTATACTACTCTCATAATATTAACGTAAGATCTTTCAAATTTGCACAATGTATATGCATATTAATAGAACATATTCACCTCCTTTTTAGCACACCTTGCCCGAAGGGCCATGTAAGCTTTTCTCATCACTTTGCGTCCGTTGTCCGTTAACTTTTACAACAAATCATCTCCTCTGAAACTACAGAGCAACACTTAACCAAACTTAGCCACAATCATCATTGGGGTATCTGGTATAAAAAAGTGTCCAATGACTCTGCCTGCCAACTATGATGGCAGACCTGGCTAAAAAAAAAAGATTATGGTTAAACATAATTTTTTTCTAATATTTTGAAAACCGCTATAAATAGAGAAAATCTAGGGCAGAAATGTTCAGAATGTTGAGCTCTACCTATTATATATTTACACAAAACTGTCAGACAATTTGTTATTGGAGTGATTGCTATAAAATTTGCCTATTATCTTGAAAACTATAATAGATAGAGAGAAACATAAGACAGCAAAAGTGATCAGCTAAACAAGATTTAAGTAAAAAAAAAAAAAAACGGAAATCGTCAATGAATTCCTTATAAGAGTTTTTGCCCTTTAATGACAATTTTTACCATTTTTTGTGTTTTTACTTAAAATCTTAAAATCGTCAATAAACTCCTAGTTAGAGTTATTGACTTTAAAGACAATTTTTACCATCTTTTTACGTTTTTACCTAAAATCTTAAAAACTACAATAGATACAAAGAAACTTTTAACAGCACAAGTGATTAGCCAAATCTTAAAATGAGTCTAAAAGAGAGGCGAAAGATACAAAAGGTACATTTAAACTTATAAATTGAAAATAAACTGACAACACAATTTCTAAAAAAAAAAAAGACCAACAGACAAACAATAGTAGACAAAACACAGATATAGAGACACTGTAAAGAGTAGCCTAAAATATTGAAGATGTACATAAACCTAGATAAGCGACACAGCCTCTTTAGAGCCTCTAGTTTTATTTCAGATTAATTATGCAGATTTCCGGAGGTTGAAATTTCGGGATTTTTTGGGAAAAATGTCCAAATTACAAAATGTGACACCTCTAGAGCCCTACGATCCCTCATTGGACCCTTCAAACGATCTAACGTATAGATGTATGTTTAATACTTACTCGGAAATATATTTGCAATGTTTGTTTCTTTTCACTACATCTGATATGGTATACAAGAAAGAATTGTTCATTTAATCTTTGCTAGAATCATTTTTTTCCATCCAACCGAGACCTACTATATATACATGTTTATCAAGATACTTGAAATATGGTGCATTGCCGTTGCAGAGACGATCTGCTCCAGTTTTTACAAAGACCGTAGGTGTTTCTCGTTTGTCACTGGTTTCAGCGTGAAGTTACCTAATGTTTGTTTTTTGTCGACCGGTTTTTTCTTTGTCTTTTAATTTCCATTCCACATGCTTGACGCTTCGTTTTTCTATCTTTTCCTTTGATCCGATTGACACGGTCAGACCATCCTGATCACTTACGGGAGCATCCAAAATGTCAAAGAAACCATATTCTGTCATTTTCATTTTCCCACAACTTCAAGGAAAGCTTCAAGGACATTTTAATTTCCGTTTAAAAAAAAATCAAACTAATAGCTTATTCGCGGGCAGAAAGAAAAAAATATAAACAAAAAATATATCAAAGACTCAAATGGCCGGTTTGCGCAGAACGATACGAATGCTCTACTATTGTATTAATAATCATAATTATGTTGTGTTGAATATATCTGTAATTTGATTGCTATGCGTGTAAAGAGGCCTGTGATTAAGGGAAAACAATTCAATGCTGAATATTTAAATATTTAAAATATGAAATGTAAAGATTCCTCAAGTAATTTCCTAATAGTAGTTGCACATCTTCAATCAATATATTTGCAATTCCCTTCAAAGTGTCAAGAATCTGGGTTGAAAACTGTAGGAGGAGTTGAGTACACAGATTACATGTAGGTTTCCACTTTTTCCAGAAATCCCGCCTGCCCGCCCTCCAGCACCAACCTCACCAAACTATAAGAAAGTTTTGGACTTGGTACCAACCTGCCTAACACTGAACATGCGATTATCGCAGTGTCCGTTGTATTTTGAACACGCTTAAAAAAAGGCGCTTAAAAACTTTCAAAGTCATACAAAGCCTATACATTAACGAGACATCCGAGAAAAGAAATCAACAAGACTGACAATTGTGTGCGGGTTTTGTGTAGTGACATATTGAACGTTTCCATGGACTGTGATAAAATTATCAAACTTGCTTACTATGTAAATTTCACCAATATAGAAGATCATACTTGCATTACCATCAATCCCCATCCTCCACTCCTGTTCACCCGCACAAACGTATGAATTTTCCGTCCTATGATCTCTCTACCTCCCGCGGGTAATTGGAGAATAAAAATATGGTCACTTTGGTCTTCTTCCGACTGTCAGTAAAACCCTTGAAAAAGTGGGATGTCCGTTTGGCTGTGTGGGGTGTACAAGTATGCATCCACGTTCAGTCAGAAGAGGACGTTAAATCTTGCAACATCTCTTCAAATGGCAATCAAAATTCCCCGACCTTTATTCCGGACGGCCTCTATTACAGGACATACCTATTGTATTTTGTTTATTTGTTCTTGTCCTGAATATGCATGAAATATTTGCCACTGGACGTTAAGCAAACAACAATCAATCAATCTTGTAATCACAATCATTGATATCAGAAAATGATTAACATGTTTGATGTTACACTAAAAGAGAGGCGAAAGATACCGAAGGGACATTCAAACTCATACATCGAAAATAAACTGACAACGCCATGGCTACAAAAAAAAGACCAACACAAAAACAGTACACTAAACACACCATAGTAAACTAAAGACTGAGCAACACGAACCCCATCAAAAACAGAGGGTGGTCTCTGGTGCTCCAAATGAGTAAGCAGATCATGCTCCACGTGTGGCACCCGTCGTGTTGCTCATGTTAGTACAAACCCGGGTCTAATTCGGTAGGTCACATTCAGGGAAAGGGGACATTAACTAAGACGTTCCAAATTAAAATGAAAATAATGAATGAACCAAGACGTGTGTATGATAGCTGGTAAACACCACGCATAGGATTTGAATTTTAAATCGATAATCAATGTGTTGAAACAGTCTTTGCGTTTAAGGTATAATTTGTAAACATCAGCGTCAAGCATATACCTTTTCGTAGCATGTCTAATAATAAATCGTATCGAAACATTCATTCAATTCATTTCTTAATTTGGCGTATAAGTATTTGCATACGCCTAGAGTAATTCGGTTTCCCTACATATATATCTTTCGATTTCGCGCCTTTCTTTTGTCGAGAAAAATTCACTGATCAGATCGACACGTATACTGATCTTGTTATTATTAGTGAACCAGAACCGGAATCGCCTATACGAATTGAACGCACTGAAGAACGTCAAATCTAGGCTCTGGGTGAACAGCGCTAATGCATCCTCGTGTGAAAATCGAGTAGACCCTTCACACTGAAAAAGCATAAAGAAGAGCTCTTCAAGGAGATTGACACGAGTATTGGAGCTAAAGAAGCTGAAAGTTTTCCTACGGTAAAACAGACTCCTAAATTCAGGTACGACGCTAATGAAAGACAATTTAGTTTTAACGGGGAACGTATAGTAGAACTTGAAAAAAACCTTAAATTCATCGAGAAAGACTCTCCGGCTATAGCCATTCAGAATCTAGAAAAGAGTATCAAAGCCCTGAAGGAAAGAAATAAGATTCTACGAATAGCCGATAAATACGGGTGGGACGTCGTAGATGAATACATAGACGATCCAATTACAGAAGGGACCGACGACGCAACTAAGTTAAGGCAAGCTGAATACCGGGCTAAAGCAAAGAAACGAAACAAAGTAAGAATCCGTTCTGCTCCTTAAATTCAAGACCCAGAGAGGGCTCCGTTAGTGACTCAAGATGAGCCTTTTTGTAAAACTGGCACAGCATCTTCAAGCGAAGCACCTAGAAACAACAACTACTCGTCTGGATAAGGCACACAAGCCGCACAGGAGCTCCTCGCACCGGTATCTACAACCAGAATGACTACTTTACCAGTTCACAACCCACAGACAGGTGTTACTACTGCAATGGCGAGGGTCACTGGGCATATCACTGCCCAAAGAGACGTAGGTTCCAACCAGCCAAGACCAGCGGTTCTTCAGGAGCAAAGTGATGAAACAGTTAAGTGGAATTTATCTCCTTTTATAAGTCATGAACAAGATTTTGAATTTGAGTACTCCTTAGCTAGCTCGTTTAGAGTAGATAACCTACGAAGAAATTTAGACTTTTGGAAATACACTTTAAACGCAAATAATTTTGTTCTAAACGTTGTCGAATTTGGATACCTAATTTCTTTTACAAATTTCCTACGTCAGCTTTTTAAAGAACAACGGTTCAGCTATAAAACACACATCTTTTGTTGAGTTGTCAATTATAGAACTATTGTCAGCAGGTGTGATTCGTGAGGTGAAAGATCACATTCCTTTTATCGTAAATCCGTTATCGGTGTCAGTTAACGACTCGGGTAAAAAGAGGTTCATTTTGGACTTAAGGCACAATGAAAAAAGGAAATTTAAATACGAAGGCGTTACTGAGGCTTTCAATTTGTATCAAATCTAGGATTTATGTTTAAATTTGAGATCAGAATTACAAGAAATCGCTTTGAAAACTTTTAATCTGTGTATTCACAATTGCATATCCCTTGAAGTTGAATGGGTTCCCCGGGAACTTAACACCACTGCAGATTTTTACAGCAAATTGTTTGACTTTAATGACTGGTATGTTAATGATGTGTATTTTAAGTATTTTAATTCTTTATGGGGACCGTTCGATTGGGATGTTTTCGCCGACTACAACAATCATAAATTACCTATTTTCTTTTCGGCATATTGGTGTCCAGATACCAGTGGTGTTGATGCTTTCGGGTTCTCCTGGAATACTTATAACTGTTGGTTAGTTCCTCCTGTTCATCTTGTAGGTAGATCATTGAATCATATGTTCATTTGTTAAAGAAAGGGTACTATCGTTGTTCCGAAATGGACTTCGTCATGTTTTTGGCCTATATTGTGGTCATCATCGAACAACCAATACAAATCTTTTGTTAAGGATTTTGTAGAGTACGTTAAGCCATCTGGATTTTTTTTGTCAAGGTTCGGATAGAAACAACATTTTCATCCATTCTCCATTAACTTTCAATGTTCTCGTATTAAAGATTGACTGTAGTTAAATCCGTAAGTATTTTACTCCATATCCGTTTGTTCTTTCTTTAATTATTATTTTTCCTTCTGATATTTTTATTTTATTTTTACCTTCTTCGTAATCAATTAATTTCTTTTTTTTTTCTATATTATTTTGCATCAAGTTCACAACCCACAGACAGGCGTTACTACTGCAATGGCGAGGGTCACTGGGCATATCACTGCCCAAAGAGACGTAGGTTCCAACCAGCCAAGACCAGCGGTTCTTCAGGAGCAAAGTGATGAAACAGTTAAGTGGAATTTATCTCCTTTTATAAGTCATGAACAAGATTTTGAATTTGAGTACTCCTTAGCTAGCTCGTTTAGAGTAGATAACCTACGAAGAAATTTAGACTTTTGGAAATACACTTTAAACGCAAATAATTTTGTTCTAAACGTTGTCGAATTTGGATACCTAATTTCTTTTTACAAATTTCCTACGTCAGCTTTTTTAAAGAACAACGGTTCAGCTATAAAACACACATCTTTTGTTGAGTTGTCAATTATAGAACTATTGTCAGCAGGTGTGATTCGTGAGGTGAAAGATCACATTCCTTTTATCGTAAATCCGTTATCGGTGTCAGTTAACGACTCGGGTAAAAAGAGGTTCATTTTGGACTTAAGGCATAATGAAAAAAAGGAAATTTAAATACGAAGGCGTTACTGAGGATTTGCAATTTGTATCAAATCCAGGATTTATGTTTAAATTTGAGATCAGAATTACAAGAAATCGCTTTGAAAACTTTTAATCTGTGTATTCACAATTGCATATCCCTTGAAGTTGAATGGGTTCCCCGGGAACTTAACACCACTGCAGATTTTTACAGCAAATTGTTTGACTTTAATGACTGGTATGTTAATGATGTGTATTTTAAGTATTTTAATTCTTTATGGGGACCGTTCGATTGGGATGTTTTCGCCGACTACAACAATCATAAATTACCTATTTTCTTTTCGGCATATTGGTGTCCAGATACCAGTAGTGGTGTTGATGCTTTCGGGTTCTCCTGGAATACTTATAACTGTTAGTTAGTTCCTCCTGTTCATCTTGTAGGTAGATCATTGAATCATATGTTAATTTGTTTAAGAAAGGGTACTATCGTTGTTCCGAAATGGACTTCGTCATGTTTTTGGCCTATATTGTGGTCATCATCGTACAACCAATACAAATCTTTTGTTAAGGATTTTGTAGAGTACGTTAAGCCATCTGGATTTTTTTGTCAAGGTTCGGATAGAAACAACATTTTCATCCATTCTCCATTAACTTCGTTTGGGAATTATTATTCCTAGAGTTTATTTGATGACAAGTTCCGTTTGGGCATTACTTTTCTTGAATTAATTTTTCGGTAAAGCCCATATGGGTTTTATTATATTAAGTTTATTTGTGACAAGTCCCGTTTTGGTATTATTATTGTTGGTGATAGTTTGCGACAAATCCCGTTTGGGCATAACATTTATAAGATTTTGTTTTGCGATGCCCTGGTTGATCATAATCAGAATTGGAGTTTATAGTGATGCATTTTATAGAGATAAGACCGTTTATGCCGTCTTGTGCACATACTAAAGTCCGGTTTTGGCATTATTTGGTTTTATTTAGTTTTTTTTAGTTTATTGCAGCGATAAGTCCCGATTGGGCCCTCTTGTTCGCATACATAAGTCCCGTTTTGGGCATCATTTCGATTTATTCCGTTTTTGTTTTATAATGCAGAGATAAGTTTGGTTTGGGCCCTCTAGCACGCATACACAAGTCCCTTTGAGGCATTATTTTGGTTTTTTTTTTTTTATTTTGCAGAGAAAAGTCCCGCTTTTTACCTCTTGCACGCATACACAAGTCCGTTTGGGCATTATTTTGCTTTATTTTGTTTTGTTTGATTCTGCAGAGATAAGTCCCGCTTGGGCCCTCTCGCACGCATGACTAAAGTCCCGTTTTTCATCTATAATATTTCACTATATGATTAATTAAATATAATTAATTTCATTTAAATTTATTTTTCAGGCATGACTTTATTTTATCATGTTTTGACGTATTTTACAAAGTTGAGTCCAATCTGTTTGGGCACTCTCACAAGTGGGAACACGATCTCAATTTATACAACAGTATATTAAATGATAAATTACTAGACATGGTATTAGAAGGTGGCATAAGATTGTTATCTAAGCCTTTGAAAATGAAAGAACCCATTACCCCTACGATTTTGAAGAGTATCATTGCAAAATTCGACAAAAATGACAATTTGCCAGGGCTGAGGATGTGTGCTATGATGTTGTTATGTTTTTCCGGGTTTTTAAGATACGATGAGTTGGCACACATCCGATCTTCTGATTTAACATTCAACGATTCTCATCTACAAATTAACATTTAAAAATGTAAGACGGATAGATATCGCCAGAGTAACATTATTTTAATTTCTAGAACTGGCACAGACCTTTGTCCAGTTTCTATGCTACAGAAATATTTTGGCGTTGCAAGTTTGCCCATTGGAAGCGACGAATACCTGCAATACATCTTTAGAGCGTTGTCGTATTTCAAGTCTATTGATAAGCACAAACTAGCCTGCAAGAATAGACCTTTATCTTACACTCGAACTAGAGAAATTATTTTAGATGCACTTTCTGACATAAGTCTAGATAGATCTCTATTTGGCCTACATAGTTTAAGGAGCGGGGGTGCTACAGCAGCTGCTAGTAATTCTGTCCCAGACAGGCTTTTGAAAGCTCACGGCAGATGGAAGACAGACAAGGCTAAAGATGGTTACATTAAAGAAAATATAGAAAATAGACTTAAAATGTCTCAAAATTTGGGTTTATAATTTTGTGATTAGAAGATCCTACCTTCCTTTGTTTTTGTCGAAACTGATCAGTGCAATTTCTCATCCCACATTGCTTTTTGTTTTATTTACGTATAATTAAGACAATATTTATGTTCGTATGAGCACAGCGAAGGAGAACATAAATTCATTTCTTAATTTGGCGTATAAATATGTGCATACGCCTAGAGTAATTCGGTTTCCTTACATATATATCTTTCGATTTTGCACTTTTTTTTTTGTCGAGAAAAATTCACTGATCAGATCGACACGTATATTTTGCATTCATGATATGTTATTCAATAGAATTATCTCTTTTTCTGATTGAACATTTTAGTATTTGTAGATTTCCTACCATTTATTCGGAGCTTTGGAGACCATGATTTACAGAATTGTCATAATTTATTATTAAACTGATCAGTGCAATTTCTCAGCCCACATTGCTTTTTGTTTTATTTACGCATTATTAAGACAATCTGTATGTTCGTATGAGCATAGCGAAGGAGAACATAAATATAAAACATTAGCTACTGAGTTAAGAATTAACAGTCTCCGGGACAAGTTTGCAATTCCGCTGAGTGCAAAAGTTGTCACCTTAATTTTGGAGTTAAGTCAAAATGAAGTTGATAACTTGGTTGGTATTGGTTCCCTGATATTTGTCCTAAAAAATTTTGGCTCTAGCACCACTGTTGAAAAAGTTATGCCCCTTTTTTCAACAATTTCCTCAGAGGAAAAGTAGTTTTCCTCAAGGAAATCTAATTTCCTAAAGGAAAAGATTTTTCCTCAAGGAAATTGTATTTTCCTCAAGGAAAAGATTTCCTTAGGAATTTGCTGCATTAATATTTCCTTTGAGGAAATTCTATTTCCTCTGAGGAAATTTGTGGCTTCAAATTTTCCTTTGAGGAAATTCTATTTCCTCTGAGGAAATACTTTTTCCTCTGAGGAAATTTGCAGCTTCAAATTTTCCTTTGAGGAAATACTTTTTCCAGTGAGGAAATTTTGTCAACTGCAATTTCCTTTGAGGAAATTTTGACAAACACTTTTCCTTGAGGAAAATTCAAGACCACAAATTTCCTCTAAGGAAAACATTGTTCTCCAAATTTCCTCTAAGGAAATTTCTGTACATCATCTTTCCTGTAGGAAATGTTTTCCCTATTTTTACTCATTGTAAATTTCTTCACTATACAAACAGTATGAACATAATTTTACAAGACTTAATAAATGATACAAATGATATTTAAAACTTTAATAAATCTTTAACTCAAAATTATCATGACATACAAAAACAAAATAGTGAGTCTGACTGTTTAGGTCAAGGTATTGTACATACTTTATATGACTTTAACTTTGATTTATAAAATATTTTTTGTAGCAAAGTATTCTGTTTTCTTGTTATTGTTTCAATGGAATACATTAATAAGCAACCAATTTGAATGTCATACCATTTGTATGTTCTTGAGAATGTGTTCATATTTGCAAATTTAATAATAAAATAAACACTTTTCTTGTAAATTTTAATTTTCCTCTGTTTCAGCTGCTGTGTACAGTTATTCAATCCACTACGTAAAAGTTCAATGCATAAATTATTCCATTCACTAAACATTTTCCTTCAATTCTTAGAGAAAAATTCTTAGAGAAAACATTTTTGCAATTTGTTCTTTGAAGATCTTCTTCAGTATATTTGATATGAGGGAGCAATTGTAAATGAGTGGATAAAGCTGGTGTTCCTTTCAACAACAAAATACTATTTTTTTCTTCATTTCTCCCTTCTTTCGACGAATATATATAATATGTTGTTGATTTTTACAATTGTGTTTTGTGCATCTATGATAGAACTCCATTTTGTTTATAGCCATTATCATGTGATCATGATGAAATTTCCTATTTCTTTTGCAGGAAAGCACACCTTCCATTTCACATTAATCCAACCAGCGCACCATGTAGATAAATATCAACATTCAGTTTCCTCTTCAGTATTGACCTATTGATCATGAAAACCAAGATGTCTGATCACCTATAAATACACAAAATAAACAAATAAAATGTTATAAATGGAGAGAGAAACAGCAATAAAAAAGCTTATTTTGTCATGTTTGTGAACATTTTAAGAATATTTCCTTTCTTACTTGTGAGTTCTCTTAATTCCGTGCTTTCTGTCTATGGGTTTTTAAATTTAGTTGATTTTGTGCATTTTATCAATCTTTCGAGTTGAGGCAATTGCAACGGTTATTTTACAGTTTGTTCTTTATATGTTGAGCTGTTAAACCACTGTCCAAAATTAGGGTAGGGTTGAGTGCTCACAAACCTGTTTTTTTTATTACATGTATTAGATTTTATTGATTTTTAACTAGCTGTCAGTAACTGTGAGTACTAACAGATCTTTGTGTCTTTTCGATTAAGGGAAAGGTTAAAAATTTCCTGCTTAGTCTGGACTGTGTTTTTTTTTGCAGGAAATCTATGTCATTTGTTGTCTGGTGAAGAGTTGTCTTATTGGCAATCATGCCACATTTTCTTATTTTTATATAACCTTGCCATACTCTTATTGTGCCTGTCCCAAGTTCGAGCCTGAAATTTAGTCTGACACTAAAATTTAGTGGCTGTTGTTGTTTCATATCTGTCATATTTATTTTTTGTAATTTGTTTTGTTATAAACTAGGCAATTAGTTCTGCAGTTGGGATTGTTTCAAATTTTTCATCTGAGGGCCTTTTATAGCTGATTACTTTGACAATAGGGTATGGATTTTCTCATTATTGAAGGCCATCACTGGCCTATAATTGCTTTCTTAGAGCCATGATCAATAGTTTTCATATTTAATATACCACATCTTTTTATTTTTATAATAATCATGATAATCATCTTTCAAGGCCTTATGAGTCTTATCAAGCGATGAGTGTTTTGTAGACGAAACGCGTCTGGCCTAAATACAAAATTAAATCCTGGTATCTATGATGAGTTTACTTACCATTTAGGTTTTGTTGACTTCTGCAAATTTTAAATTGCCTATCATTTCTGCTGTTTATAATTTCTCTGTATCTTCTATAGTTCTTGTCCTACACATAAAAAGAGTAAAAATTATTATTTAATGACATCTTGCATCAATAATTATTTTGCTGTTTAATGTATATCAATGCGTGTTTAATAAAAAGCTGTACCATGAGTGCTTGATAAGCTTGTTGCCCTTTTAGTTTGGGTTTATGCTTTAAATGAATTCTAATGATCAACTACATTATAGAATAAAATGCTTCGCTGAGTGCAGCCTGATACGACCGCAGAGGTCGAACTCTGAACAGTTTGGGTAAATTTGGACACAATATTCAAGCTTGATACTGTCTGAATTTGGATTGTGATCAAATTTTTGACATAATATAGGTTTCTGACCATGCTGACACAAAAAAAATGTGGTCAAAGATCTTATTAATCCATTGCGCAATACTGTGCAATTGAAGATTACTTCTTGAAACTTTTCAAAATTTGAAATTTTAAAATAAAAAAAAAATGAAACCCTTAAAACATTGGGAAACCCCCTCCCCAACTTTTGAACCCCCTTGGAGCAATAACCCCAAAACTCAATCCCAGCCTTTCCTTTGTAGTATGGAACCTTGTAGTACAATTTCAGAGAGATCCATACACTTACACACAAGTTATTGTCTGGAAACTAGAAAAATGCTTGTGTTTGGCCCTTTTTTGGCCCCTAATTCCTACATGTTTGGGGCAATTAACCCCAAACTCAATCCCAGCCTTCCCTTTGTTATATGAAACCTTGTAGTACAATTTCAGAGAGATCCATACACTTACACACAAGTTATTGTCTGGAAACTACAAAAATGCTTGTTATGGCCCCTTTTTGGCTTTTAATTCCTAAACTGTTGGCCCCATAACCCCTACAATGAATCTCAACCTTCTACTTGTGGTATTAAACATTGTGGTACAATTTCAGAGCAATCGAAATACTTATACACAAGTTATTATCCTGAAACTAGAAAATGCTTGTTTTGGACCCTTTTGGGCCCCTAACTCCTAAACGGTTGGGACCATCAACCCCAAAATCAATCCCAACATTTCTTTTGTGGTATTGAACCTTCTCAAAAAATTTCATAGAGATCCATTCACTTAAACTAAAGTTATTGTCCGGAAACCAATGTGTCTTCGGACAACGACGACATCATACCATTATACGATCCCAAAATTTTTTTGCGGTCGTATAAAACTGTGAGCACTGCGCAAATAAAATCCCAAAAAAAAAAAAAAACAAAACTACAGGTTCTCAAGAGCCTGTGTCACTCACCTGACTATATTTGGGTTTTTGAAATCATATAAAAAAAGATAAAAATCATAACAGATACTTTAATAATGATTGAGGCCATATTTGGTTTAATATTGTCCTACTCCGCTAGGGGCCATCTTGGTTGATGGATCGGCTACAGAGTAAAAACACTTGGTCAACACCTCATAAGGAACATTCATGCTATGTTTGGTTTCATTCCATTCAGTGGTTCTCTTAAAGAAGACATTTGTATGTATTTCCCATAGGGTCCTATGTTAAACTAAGTCCCTGCTGGCCGCCATCTTGGATGATGGATCGACTACTAAGTGACAACACATGGTCTGCACCTCATAAGGAACATTCATGCTATGTTTGGTTTCATCCCATACAGTGGTTCTCTAAAAGAAGACATTTGTATGTATTTCCTATAGGGTCCTATGTTAAACTAAGTCCCCGCTGCCGCCATCTTGGATGATCGATCGGCAACAAAGTAACAACTCTTGGTCAGCACCTCATAAGGAACATTCATGCCATGTTTGATTCCATTCCATTCAGTGGTTCTCTAGAAGAAGTTCAAAATGTAAAAAGTTAACAACGGCGAAGGACGACGATGGGCCAGGTGAGCTAAAAAAGGACATGCACACAGAGTGGTATTCATTGTCACAAAACATGAAAATAATTTGGCTCTATTTAGGATATCTGAAGTGTATATAAGTTTAAGGTCGTGATTTTTAACAAATACATTTCTTAATAGAAAATGAAAGGATATGGAGTAAATGTACATGGAACAAAATCGCACACAATACATAGAAAACATAGAAAATTATCAATGAACAGGGCTTTTATTCCTGTTCTTCATCTTGACAGTTGATGTAGGGTCTTCAACAATGAACGAATCATTCATACCCTACAACAAGGTCAAGACAGCCTAGCGCCGACTTAAGTGGAACTATTGATAAAATAAACCACAGTTCACCTTCTTGCTCCCCACCCGCCTCGGATTGCCAACTTGTGCGATGCTTGTGTATGGCGGTTGTCCAGTCGAAAGCACCAGGGATACAAGAAAAGTAACCTTCCAAAGTGTGAAAATAGACAATTTTAAACAATTTTCCAACAACTAAAATTCCATAACTCTGCATCTTATATAAAAATAAATAGGGATGATACTCCGTCTTGCATATCATATTAAGTTATAAAGGAAGATAACTGAAGAACAGTAAAATTTATGCTACCAAAATTTGAACTTGATCTGATTTTGTTGTAAAAGTATTGTGTTAAAGTTTAATAAAATTTGGTTGAGGCAAACTTCAGTTAGAGGACGGAAACGAAAAATTCGTCATTTTTCCATTTGTAAAGGACATAACTCTAGAACAGTAAAAGTGACACCACCAAAATTCAAACTGTTTTTGTGGTAATAAGCATTGTGTGCAAATTTCATAACATTTGGTTGAGGCAAATTAAAGATAAAGTTAGAGAGCGAGAAACCAAAATTCAGCAATTTTCCATTTGTAAAGGGCATAACTCTAGAATGGTACAACTGACACCACCAAAATTCACACTTGAAATGAGTATTGTGGTAATAAGCTTTTGTAAAAGTTTTATAACATTTGGTTGAGGCAAACTAAATTAGAGAACAAAACCAACTTTGGGACAGACGGACAGACAGTCAAGGCTAAAACATAATGCCCCTCCACTATGGGTCATAAAAATGAAAAGGAGTTTATGTCAATATATAAAACAATTCACCAAAGTTTCATAAAATTGGTGAAAGCATTCTTAAGAATATCCAAAGTCCCAATATACAACAAAACTTAAATCAGAATTTTTTAAATTGAAAGGAAATTATCATATGTTAATTGGCAATATTAATAAATGCATGCAAAATTTCTGAAATTAACAGTATACAGGCTTTTAACCCCACCATATTTTTGCACCTGTCCCAAGTCAGGAGCCTATGGCATTTGTCAGTTTTGTATGATTTTAATTTTAGTTTCTTTTATATATTTCGAGTTTAGTACATGTAGTATGACGTCCATTATCACTGAACTAGTATACATTTTGTTAAGGGACAGCTAAAGCACGCCTCAGGTTGTGGGATTTTCTCGCTGCATTGAAGACCCATTGGTGACCTTCGGCTGTTATCTGCTCTTTGGTCGGGTTGTTGTCTCTGAGACTGACAGGTTCCCATTTCTATTTTCAATTTTATTTTAAATTCTATTATAAATGTTAGGCTTCTTGTTGATTTGTTTTACATTTGTCATTTCGAGGCCTTTTATTATATTTACAGCTTTCTATATGGTGTGAATTTTGCTCATTGTTGATGGTCGTACGATTATCTATAGCTCAGCAAAGTAACATCATAACTGTTGCCAAGTTTGTGGAGTCAGAGGACTATTCATCTTTCCAACTTTCGGATCATTTGTTGATTTTTCATGGACATATGTGCCATTCCAATATGAAATAGCTATGTATTAATAAAACCTTTACACTAGGATACTCATTTGGGGAACTAATGATTTGGCGGGTTTTCCCTAGTACAGATAATTATGACGTCTGGCAAGGCTATTTTAATTTTTTTCTGGGACGCCTAAAAAGCCTTGCAAGGCGTCATAATTATTTTGACTAGGTTCCACCATCGACATCGTTGTCCTGTGGAAGAAAAGAGTTTGGCGCATTAACAAAAAGATCAAGTCTGTGGTGACAGGTTAGTGAGTGTGCTTACCAATGTTTGAATTTTATGAGCCTTCTTTTTGAATATTTTTTTTCATTTTTTGGTACAATACTGACGTCGAGTGCTGTTGTGCTGTTTATTTTTTACAAAAGCGATCAAGTAATGCAGGGAAAGGAAACTTACTTAAAAGACCAAAATGAGCCGCAACTAATAGGTACATAAATATTTTACTTTGCAGTCAGTATCCCGATATACATGTATATACAGTTACTCTTAGACTCATTTCACAGAAAAATCGTACAAATGAAAATACTCGTTAGTCATGAACATTTTAGATCACTTAGAATTTAGATTTTATAACTTAAATTACGAAAGATGATAATTTGTCAAATGAGCCCCTGTAACCAGGTGCTGCATTTTTTTGCACGCGTCGGGATCTGACAGAGCTTTCAAGAGCTATTTCTGTTACTGTGAGTTTATTATATATTTATCACAAAAAGCTAATGCTAATTTCTTTTCTTTTAATATGAAGCCCCCAACCCCTCCTCCAGCTTATCTGATTAACTTACGATCACTCTGAGTAAAGAAAGTAAGTCACAATTGCTTATATCAGGTATTTTAAATTCTGGTTGATAGTTGTCTCATCACCAATCATACTACATCTCCTTATTTTTTTACTAGAAAGCTTTATTTAGATGCGGTATAGTGATGAATGTGTAAATATGCAGCATGCTTGTAAATAATTGTTAAAATACAGCACAAAAGATGCATAATATATCAAACTCGAGTCAACGCCATGTCAAAAACTAAAAAAACAACCTGACCAAATAACAAATAGTCTATAAAAACAACTATAGCATACCAAAATATATAATTTGTAAAGACTTGCGTGCAACTAGGCCTATAGCTCTATGTTCTTATAGATCTCATAACATCACGATTAAAAGTCAGATTGTGTGTGTGTAAGTTTATTAGAAAATTCAACGAGACACGTCCTAATCAGGTAAAATCCAAAATAACAATATACAAATTCAGATATACTGCCTGTTGTTATTGCTTACATGATTGTATATTGCCAAACCCCAACATCGTGAATAGATATGTTTTGTACGGGATGGCGGCTTCAAAGCGGAGACAAAAGACCCAGATAAATGAAAGTGTAGAATTTTGTTGTTGAGATTTTTTTAAAGAACTAGATTCATATCTCAGAATTTGAATATAGCATCACGTTTTCTTTACATAAATTGTTAGCTATTACTGGCTATAATAATTACCCATTATAAGTATTCGCAAAACATGAGGTTAATGATCAATGAATATGAAAACACTTTATAAAGTATAAATATTGGTAAACTGACAGCAAGTCATAAAATAATTATAGTTCGAATAAATTAGTTTACAATAACTGTTGAAAGATTATGAGAGAAAATCTGGATGAATTTATTTTTATTAGAGTGATTTATTTTACAGTAAAGGCTTCATATTTTTAATCATTTATTTGTAAAAGAAAGGTGACATGTTTAACACCATGGAGCCAGTTTATTAACAAACTACTATGGTGGATTTTTTCTTTACAATCATTGATCATTATTAATATTTAAGAATAACTTTTGTTTACAAATTCGTTTTAATAAATAATGGTTCAAGAAAAAACTTCGACGTTTTGAAAATTAGTCTGTTAGTTTCCAACGAAAAAATATCTTAAAATTGAACTGTGAGTTTTCAATCGTTACGTTTTGTTATACGTTTTAGTGTTAATCTCAGCAAAGACAAATTTGATGATAAAATCGATTTGTTGGTCTTTCGTAAAATTAAAAAAAAATGTCACAATGAAATCTTATAAAAAAAAGAGGTGGGGGCATGGAAGAAATTCAATATTGATCCTTCAAGGGACAAGTGAACGCGGGAGATATTCATTCCCTACTGTAAAATACTGAGTTTTGGTTGATTAATGTCGGGTGTGTCTGACGTACCGGATTAATATCCAGTGGAAAATATTTAATGTGTGTTCATGACGAAAACAAATTAACAAAATTAACGATAAATATGATAGGTAGGTCTTGTAATTGAGACCGCCCGTGATACGGTCGGAAAATTTCAACTGCCAATGAAAAAGGAGGGACAGAAAATTGCATGGCCTAATACCAGGCTACTTACAGTCCACTCGGTGGGTACGTCTAAACACCGCTCAGGACCTCCTGAGTGCACTCAGGACCCTTTACAGTCATCGTATTTGCACACAGGATGGATGAAAATATTCGTTACACCTGCTTATTTAAGAGTTAAATTTTGGTAGAATTTGAAATCGAACTTAGATAGATATGTTAATTCTTATGAAATAATGAGGGCACGTGTCACTGATCACACAACTACTGAGCCGTGAATTATCCAATCAACAAAATTGATTGGATTATCTTTATTGTTGTTTATGAATTGTGTTGTCAGTACTGTGTTACGTTTAAAATGAATAACACGATGTTATTAAGTTTTGTGAAAGTTGCAGGTAGAGACTGAAAACATTTCCTTATGGAATGCACACTTTATGACGATATTCGATATAACCTTTTCATGAATGTTCAAAATTTATTCAAGATTTTCACAGCCTAGATATAGATAACAAATTTATTGAAATTATGAACTGGTCCTATATTTTCAATGACAATATTTAGAATTTAACCTTAATAAGACAGATCAGTATTTATTTATATGATTTGCTAAGTCTAATATCTTGGCTGCGTACATGCTGTCCTTGGTCTTTTCCTTTGGTTTGGCTTACGAACAAGTTTCTGGGGTTTTGGTACTTTAAACTCTGTGCACGAAGACTAAGTCGTGGTTTGAACGGATTTCGTTTACTTACAAATTATTTAGAAATAATACCCAAATATGATAATTTTCAGAAAACGGAGACAAATTAATTTTCAGAATTTATTTTCACATTGGAATTCGTTCGAGGCTTGTATTACAGCTAGACAAGAACAACTTTAATGAGAAAGATAAATGTTACTAAATGCGGATTTTTAAAACATTCGTATTACTCAAGAATGAAATTACTGGACAAGAACGATAAAAATGAGAAAGAACACTAACTATATGAGATTTGATTATTTGAAAAGCGTATTTTGGCAAGTACGGCTTCTACAGTTAAGAACGGGTTCCATTTACAAAACTCTTAATTCATGAAAAGTATGACAAATTTATTTCCCTTTTCAAAATCGTTCAAAGGATTTATTACTGGACAAGAACGAGTTTCAATAGGGGAATAAATCTAACTAAATGAAATTTTGATTGAATCGTTATGTTATACATACACAGCCTCTCATTGGTCAAAAAGTGTTAATTATTTGAAAGAATCTCAAAGACAAGAAATTAGAACAAAACACACACACACAATTATATAAATAAGAATTAGAACGCAATGATACCATTTTTTTTTTTTTAATTCAACGCTATTTTTAGTGAGTGATCAGATTAACTGTTAGCTTGAAAGTAAATTATAAATGGTGTTTCACCGATTCTTTTTTTTACTATGGAACAATGCAATTAAAGTCTATTGTAATATATCTAGAGATATGAAAATACGAAAGAATTATTCTTCTTAATTTTTAACTAAGAATAAAACTAAACTTTTATTGCACGAAATTTTAATAAAATACGAAAATCTATACAAAGAAAATAATAACGATATTTTTTATCTATTAAGTTAATGAAATGAAATGAATTGAATGAAAATTTCCCAACTATATATGTAGATTTCTCATATTTCTCGACTGGCTTCAATTATTACAAACAAAAGAAAAATGTTTATTTAACGGGTTTTTTCTAAAACAATATATCTTCATTGTTCTTTATTTTTCAAAAGACATCTTGATTTTGTTTGTTTGCCAAGCTTACTTGTATGAGGTTAGAACCATCACTAATCACTCCTAATTATTAAAGATCAAACGACCTAACCAACATGATAATTGGTATTCAATATAATCCTCGGTCATGTCTGACATATTTCACAAAAATGGTGCGTGCCGATGAAAACAACAATAACTCCTTAAATGTTAAAATTAATTTATCAAAACAAAATTATTAGATGAAGAATTATATTATCTATCGAATGCATACCTTCACCACTCACTAAAACATATATTTCATGTCCTGAGTGCACTTTGTATGTCCTGAGTGCACTCAGGAGGTCCTGAGCGGTGTTTAGACGTACCGCCACTCGAAGAGTTGTTGCAAGGATTCAACGTCCCCATTCGGTCGTGGCTGAGCACAGCCCAATGGACGTTCCACTATCATTACTGCTAGATTTTTTTGCCGGTCAGAAGAATAATTTTAATTAATTTGGTTACACGTTCAGCAATAACTGATATAAATATGATATATTACCAATGATAAGGCCATATATTTGAAGCTGTTCAAAATTTTGTGCATTATAGGTACGTGTATCAGATCGGACATTTTTTTTAATTGTCCTACATTTTGTATATAAATAATCTTACTATAAGTTATCTCGGTCTAAACAAAATGTTACTATGGGTGTTCTAATGAGTTTTGTTTGATAATTTTTTGTTTAATTCAGTTAAAAGTTATTATTTTTTTTACACGAGAAGGTCTGCTAAAAAGTCTATGATGATCTTTTTTTCAGCATAACAAACGGATACTCCTTAATGTACACTAGGTGGACTTTCCTCTGTTCCGATAAAGGCAGTGCAAGTCTTTCATTTAAAAGATTAAATCGTAGTTTTGCCAAAGACGGCGGCACATCGGGCATTGACTTACCATTTTATAATTTGTAACAATTATGATTAACCATATGAGTTTATGAGTTATAACAAACAATTTTTTTTTGTACATCTTTATTTATAGATGAGATTTGAGAATGATATGAAAATAATAAAATATATATTACAAAAAAAGTTATCTCAGGTCTAGTTATCTAGTATGAAATATATCCACTGAAATAAGCCCTTTAAAACACAAATCCCGTTTACTCATTGCGAAGTTTAATTGCTAGTGTTTTTTAATCTTTTTTAATGATTTTATTATATTATCTTTTTGTGAAAATTTTGAGTGGTTGAACATGAAATCAAGGATTTGTATAGTTAGACTATCTAACTATACAAATCCTTGATGAAATGGACACCGATGCTACAAAGAAAATTTGTTTAATGTCATCTGTTGCAATATATACTAAGTATTACACGTGGACAGGATGTTACCCTGAAAATTAAGGTATTCAAAATAAGTTATACACACCCCAAGGGTACACGCCACTGTCATATGGAAAATTACTTGTTCACCAGTAAACTGGTAATCAGATGACTGACCATGCCACTTCAATTTAAAAAGTCTGTCGTTAGATCAAAATGAAATATTTATTTTAATTTAAAATTGAAGAACTAAAAGGATTTATCATAATTATGAAGGGAAATGATTCAACAAAATCGGATTATTTCCCAAAAGATTATATTTTTTTAATCTTTCCCGGGGAAAATAGAAAACTGTATATATAAAGGGTCCCATCAAGGATTTTATAGAAATCCTTGGTCTCATGAAATGGATCTCACACAGACATGCATAATTAAGATTTATACATTTATTGATTCTATGATTTCTTGAGAAATCAGGAGGGAAATATAACAAATATTTAGTTTTGATATTAAATTAAATTTACCTTTCCTCGCTATAATTCATTTGACATAACACTGAGGGAATTTAAGGGTTTGTCATTAGTATTTCACATGACTTATTGTTTTCGCGCTTCGCCTTGAAGCTCATTATTCAGACTGTTTCAGACAAGATGATGAAAATAACGTGCAAGGCATATATATATGCTAACAGTAACCCGGGACTTGATTTATATGTAATATCAGGGCGATTCCAGCCAGGATAAAGGGGTCCAGATATATGTCTCCATTAAATGCATTGATCGTTCACAAAAGGGAGTCCAACTCCGGATCCCATCCCCTTCGATCCGCCACTGATTGTGAATATAAATATAATTGTTACTTAAAAGTCATAGACTAGTACTAGCTCCGAGCACCTGTTTTGGGATATATACAGCTAATTAACCGTAAATAACTGCGAGATAATAAATAACAAGTTGATAATTGTCTCTTCTCTGCTAATTAATGTACCTGCAATTCACCTTGATTCATTTGTGAGACCACCGACACTAATAATATTACCTCAAAGTTAGAGGTTCTCCGTTACTGGGAACTTCATATCGGATCCAATCAATTTATTGGTTCCATTCCCCCTAGTATTAATGATCCATTTGCAGTGACGATGACAATCTAAAAAGGTATACTATACTCATTACTGTTGATTGTGCATGATAGCATACATGTATATGTCAACTCACTTCTCCTTCCTACGGCGTCAGAGAGAGAAAAAAGCCTTGCAATGCGTCATAATTATTTGGACTACTTCCATATGACTTTGGAAACAGACAATAATTTATTTCACTGATTGAGATTGGGCCGACGGATTTTTTATGGATTGGCAATTTTATATTTTATTTTTATTTTCATTTAAATCCTTTTATCATATCTTACGCCAGGTTATTTATATTCAGCACTAACACATCGAATTGAAATGGTTGCCCCTTACACCTACATGACCTAAAACATATTCATATGAACATTTGGTATATCACACAAATGTGACAACTTTTCACCAGTTGGAACCCCCTTTTGGCCTATCAATGCATTTGAATGGGAACATATGGTTGGAACCCCCTTTCTCCTGGGTTGGGAACCCCTTTTAAATGGCTGGATCCGCCCTGAGCAGGCGAGACATTTCAGCATGTGAAATCTTAATATTGTTGGTTCAAGTACACAGTTATCATCCATTGATTTTCATTTTCTTCAAAAGAGTCCCTAGTGTGGACCATGTATTACTTCCAAATTTATTTAATTATATTTTAATGCATAAAAAGTAAGTAGGGGATGAAATTATTTTATTTTAGTTTGAGAATGACTCATACTTCTTGTATGATGTCACCTTAGCCTTCAAATTACCAAAAGAAACACATTTTATTTCCTCTAGCTTATGTGTATGCATTTTCATATGTAAAATGTGTTACTGCCTCTATTGACCTTAAATGTTATTCAGTCTTGCATGTCCTAATGGGACCTTGTTCTGCTCATGTGGTATGCTATAAGCAGATAAGTAACTTTCTTTCCTTTTGAAATACAAATAAATTTTAAATATACATGAAGAATTTTATATTAGCCTCCTCCCCCCACCCTTAATTAGAAATCCCTATTTTCAGGCATAGGCTCATATAAATACGACTTTTGAAGAATTGAAATAAATCTGAGACAGCAAATGAGTATTCAACTGCTTTACATTAAAATACATCATGTACATACATGTGACAATTATTACACAATTATATATAAAGCCATTTAAAAAGCAATTTTTTGCAATATTTAAATTATGTAGGCCCAAATCTTGATAGTTGAAATTGTTAGCTTTAAACATTAAAAATTAACACCCAAAGTTCAAACATAAGGATGAACTTATAGTCTTTAATGTATGTATGCTATTGCCATGAAACTAGGTAAACTGTCTTATAATTCCTAATCTTAGTTCATGCCAAGTTTGATTAAAATTAGTCCAGTTTTCTACTCTATTTGGTCTCTAGTGTGGTTAGTGTATAACTTGCAAATTATTTTCATACTCCTTCCAAATTAATTGCTTTAAATATTACGGATGAACTTACATTGGAAAAAATGTGGCAATTTTTTTAGGTTAAGTAATAATTTGGTATAGTTTGAAAAGGTCAAATATTAGTATGTCTGAAGTTGTCAAACTAAATTATAGACCCTTTAACACATAAAATTGTCCATATTTTGAGTTATAGCTTATAGATTTTTCTATTATGTTAATATGTTCTGTCCCAAAAGTAGTACACTACGCTGTAAAAATCTTTTGGATAGAGCCAGCACAATTTTTAAATTTGCCTTTTAGCTCATCGTTCAAGAAACAGTGAGATTTTGCCATCACTTGGCGTCCGTCGTCGTCTGTCATTGTCCATCGTCAACCGTTGTCGTCCATCAGGTGTAAACTATTTCAAACATCTTCTCCTCTGAAACTACTGAACCAATTCCTACCAAACTTAAGCTGAATGATCCTTAGGGTATCTACATTAAAATTTTTTTTTTGTTTTCTGTTTCGTCAAAAAACATGGTCGTCATGGCTAAATAAGAACATAGGGGTAAATGCAGTTTTTGGCTTTTATTTCAAAACCCAAAGCATTTAGAGCAAATCTGACATAGAGTAAATTGTTCATTAGGTGAAGTTCTATCAGCCCTGAAATTTTCAGATGAATCAAATAACCCATTGTTGGGTTGCTGTCACTAAATTGGTAATTTCAAGAAAAATTTGCAGTTTTTGGTTATTATCTTGAATATTATTAATGATAAAGATAAACTGTAAACAGCAAAAATGTTCAGCAAAGTAAGATCTACAAATAAATTTTATCTAACCAAAATTGTCAATGGACCCCTTAAGGAGTTATTGCACTTTAACGACAATTTTACACAATTTGTTTATCATGTTTTCTAACTTTAAAAAAACTTCTCCTCTGAAACTACCATGACTACTGAACCAATTCCAACCAAACTTAGGCTGAATGATCCTCAGGGTATTTAGAATAAAGCTTGTGTTTTATTTTTTGTTTCGTCAATAAACATGGCTGCCATGTCTAAAAATAGAACATAGGGTAAATGCAGTTTTGGCTTGTATCTCAAACACTAAAGCATTTAGAGCAAATCTGATGTGAGGTAAAATTGTTCATTATGTCAAGTTCTATCAGCCATTAGATTTTCAGATGAATCTAACAATCCATTGTTGGGTTGCTGCCACTAGATTGGTAGTTTTAAGGAAACTTTGCAGTTTTATCTGACGCAAACAAATTTTATGGTTGTGTCGTCCGAAGACACATTGGTTTTCGCACTCTAACTTTAGTTTAAGTGAATGGATCTCTATGAAATTTTACCATAAGGTTCAATACCACAAAAGGAAGGTTGGGATTGATTTTGGGGGTTATTGTACCAACAGTTAAGGAATTAGGGGCCAAAAATAAGCATTTTTGTCTCGCCTTGACGAAGTCAAAAAGCGAGACTTAGGTATGCTGTTTCCGGCGTCGGCGGCGGCGGCGTCAACAATGTATTAGTTTGTGATTAGGTCTAGTTCATGGTGAACCACTAGTGGTAGGTCAATGATATTTGGTATGCAGTTGTACTAGCATTGGCACATCTCATTACCATGGAGATTATTTGGCCCTGCCCCCTCAGTCAAGGTCTATTGACTTTGAAACTTTCCATAGTTTACATGTATTAGTTTGTGATTAGGTCAATTTATGGGGAACCACTAGTGGTAGGTCAATGATATTTGGTATGCAGTTGTATAAGCATTGGCATATCTCATTTCCATGGAAATTATTTGGCTCCGCCCCCTTAGTCATGGTCTATAGACTTTGAAAATTTTGCTAAGTTAACATGTATTAGTTTGTGATTAGGTCAGTTCAAGGGAACCATTAGTGGAAGGCCAATGTTAATTGGTGTTAAGTTGTATGAGCATTAGCACATCTCATTTCCATGGAGAATATTTGGCCCGCCCCTCAGTCATGGTCTATTGACTTTGAAACTTTTGCTTAGTTTACATGTATTAGTTTGTGATTAGATCAGTTTAAGATGAACTGCTAATGTTAAGTCAATGATATTTGGTATGCAAATGTGTCGTCATTTGCAAGTATCGTTCCATGGAGATTATATAGCCCCACCCTGATCATGGTTCATTGACTTTGAAACTTTTACATAGTTTACAAGTTAATGTTTGTGTTTAGGTTTGTTTAAAGGAACGACTTATAATAAGTCAATGGTATTTGGTATGCAGTTGTATTCGCATTGGCACATCTCATTCCATGGAGATTGTTTAGCCATGTACCTTCAGTCATGGTTCATCGACTTTGAATATTTGCATAACTTACATGTTAAAGTGTTGCTGTTTTAATTTCAACATTTGCATTATCAAAATTACAAGAAGGCGAGACATATCTCTGTGATAACAGTTTATTGTAACTTCCAGACATAACTTGTGTGTTAATGTATGGATCTCTCTGACATTGTACCACAAGGTTCCAAATCACAAAGGGAATGCTGGGATTGATTTTGGGGGTAATTGCCTCCAAATTTTAGGAATTAGGGGCCAAAAAGGGGCAAAAAACAAGCATTTTTCTAGTTTCATGACAATAACTTGTGTGTTAGTGTATGGATCTTTCTGAAATTGTACTACAAGGTTCCATATCACAAAGGGAAAGCTGGAATTGAGTTTGGGGGTTATTGCCCAAAACGTGTAGGAATAAGGGCCAAAAATAAGCATTTTCTAGTTTCCAGACAATAACTTGTGTTCAAGTGTATGGATCTCTATGAAATTGTACTGCAAGGTACCATACCACAAAGGGAAGGCTGGGATTCATTTTGGGGGTAATTGCCTCAACATTTTAGGAATTAGGGGCAAAAAAGGGGCAAAAAAACAAGCATTTTTCTAGTTTCAGGACAATAACTTGTGTGTAAGTGTATGGATCTTTATGAAATTGTACTACAGGGTTCCATATTACAAAAGGAAAGCTGGGTTTGAGTTTGGGGGTAATTGCCCTAAACGTTTAGGAATTTGGGGCCAAAAACAAGCATTTTTCTAGTTTCCAGACAATAACTTATGTTCAAGTGTACGGATCTCTCTGAAATTGTACTGCAAGGTACCATACCACAAAGGGAAGGCTGGGATTGAGTTTTGGGGGGATGAATCATAAGGGGGTTCAAAAAATTTGAGGGGGATTTTTTTCTTAAAAATTTTCCATTTTAAATTGGTTATTTCTGATTTATATATAAAAGCAAATAATAATGATATGGTTTGAAAAGGTAAATTAAAAATTTTAAGTTCTTAGACCACATTCATTCTGTATCAGAAACCTATGCTGTGTCAAATATTTAATCACAATCCAAATTCAGTGCTGTATCAAGCTTGAATGTTGTGTCCATACTTGCCCCAACTGTTCAGGGTTCGACCTCTGCGGTCGTATCAAGCTACTTCCAGCGAAGCATTTTATTGGTTATTATCTTGAATACTATTAATGATAAAGATAAACTGTAAACAGCAAATATGTTCAGCAAAGTAAGGTCTACAAATATGATAATACAACCAAAATTGTCAATTGACCCCTTAAGGAGTAATTGCCCTTTAAAGACAATTTTTCACAATTTGTTCATCTAGTTTGCTTACTTTAAAAAATCTTCATCTTTGAAACTGCTGAATCAATTTCAGCCAAACTTTGGCTGAATGAGTTTCAGAGTATCTTGTATAAATTTTGTATTTTATTTTCTTATCGTCAAGAAATATAGCCACTATCATGACTATGGCTAAAATGGAACATAGGGATAACATGCATTTTTTTGCTTTTGAAGAAAATATGACAGATACAAAGAACATTTAAATGGAATTTTTAAGCCACTTATTAATATATGTTGAAAAGCAAAAATAATCATAAATGAAAGATTTAAGCAAAAAATTACAGATGAGCGATTCAGTTTCTTGAGAGCCTATTGTTTTAATTGCTTCTGTGAGTAATATATTAATTTGAAATTTTGACGACAGACACATACAGATTATACAGTTAACAATATTTCAGGGTTTAACGTTGTCATGGTTGTCAAGCACACAACTCATAGAAGAATAGTTAATCACGTCATTGTTGTCCAATGAAAATTAGTATGAATATGATGAAAAGTACGGAATGTTTGTTTGTTAAAGTATTGACCGGGTTATGTCTTTGAAACTGTTGACTGGCAAATAGTCTGTGAAATGAAATAGCACAAATATTTCATTCTTTTTTATATCATGGTATAATTAGAAAAACACATACTGATGTATAATAATAGTTATAGTCATTAAATTATAGTTTTTACCTTTTTTAAGTTTAGGGCAAGAAATATAGAAGATAAAGAAAAATATAAACAGTACAGTAGAAATGATCAGCAAAACAAGATAAACAGAAGACAACAAGGCCTAAATGGTAAGACCACTTCTATATAATAAAAGTGATTGCCCTTGAATGATGACTATTATAAAAATAAGAAGATGTGGTATGGTAAATGAGTTATCTATCCACCAGAGAGTTTAATGAAGTGGATGCAAGCAATTAAGGACCAATGACGGCCTTCGATAATGAGAAAACCCATACCTTATAAGTCAGCCAATAAAGACCCCAACATGAAAAGATTAAAACAATCCAAATTAGTTCAAAGCCAATAACAATTAATAAAAAAATCATGTCTGTGAGCACTCAACCTAACCATAATCTAGGACAGTGGTTCAAATAGCACAACATATGAACAAAATGTAAAAACTGTTGCAAGTGGCTCAACTCAGTATCACTGCAAGGCACTAAAACGACTGATATTAAGTCGTGGACACAAACCACTGAAATAAGAGAACTCATAAGCATGATAAGTAAGAATATCAAATTTAAGTTTCTCAAAATGTTCATATTAAACATGATAAAATAAGCTTATTTCATATTGATGTTTTATTTTCAATTTATATTTTGTGTATTTATAGGTCAGACATCTTGGTTTTCATGATCATCAACAGGTCAATACCGAAGAGGAAACTTTAAGGTTAATACTTTTCTTCATTGTGTGCTAATTGGATTAATGTGAAATGAAATGTGTGCTTACCTGGAAAAAGAAGTAGGAAATTTCTACAAAATGGCTGTAAACAAATGGAGTACAATCGTAGATGCACAAGAACACAGTTGTGTAATTGCAACAACCTACATATTCACTGAAGGATTAGGAAGAAATGTAGAAAAATAGTATTTTGTTGTCGAAATAAACACCTGCTTTATCCATTCATGTACATGGCTCCGACATATCAAATATACAGAGGAAGATGTTTGAATAACAAGTTGCAAAAATGTATTCTCTACCAATTGAAGGAAGATGTCTGGTGGATGGAATTATTTATGCACTGAACTGTTATGTAGGGGATTGAACAATTGTACGCAGCAGCTGAAACAGAAAAAGTTAAATTAACAAGAAAAGGGGTTATTTTATTTAATCTGCAAATATGAGCACAATATTAATAACATCACAAATAGTATGATATTCATAGCGTTTTGCTTATTATTGTATTTTCTCAAACAGCTAGCCTATTGTTTTTGTATGTCATGTTACTCATCAGTGAACATTTTATTAAAGTTTTAATTATCTTTTGTATCAATTATTCAGTCTCAGGAAAAATTATATTCATACTGTTTTTACTGTTATGAAATTTCTATGGAGGAAAAATACGGGGAAACATTTCCTTAGGGGAAAATTGATGAACAGAAATTTCCATAGAGGAAATTTGGAGAACAATGTTTTCCTTAGACATGTTAGAGGAAATTTGTGGTCTTGAATTTTCCCTCAAGGAAAAGTGTTTGTCAAAATTTTCCTCACAGGAAATTGCTGTTGACAAAATTTCCTCACAGGAAAAAGTATTTCCTCAAAGGAAAATTTGAAGCAGCAAATTTCCTTAGAGGAAAATTTGAAGCTGCAAATTTCCTCACAGGAAATAGAATTTCCTCAAAGGAAAATTTGAAGTCATAAATTTCCTCAGAGGAAATAGAATTTCCTCAAAGGAAATATTAATGCAACAAATTCTAAGGGAAATCTTTTTCCTTGAGGAAAATACAATTTCCTTGAGGAAAATCTTTTCCTTTAGGAAATTTGATTTCCTTGAGGAAAACTACTTTTCCTCTGAGGAAATTGTTGAAAAAGGGCATAACTTTTCAACAGTGGTGCTAGAGCCAAAATTTTTAGGACAAATATCAGGAACCAATACCAATCAAGTTATCAACTTCATTTTGACTTAACTCCAAAATTAAGGTGACAACTTTTGCACTCAGCGGAATTGCAAACTTGTCCCGGAGACTGTTAATTGATAACCTCGATTGTCAGATACGGCAGAGATAATTCTAGTTTATCACCTGCATCTTTGCGGGTGGAAGAATAGTTGTGTACAATTCTGATGTAAGAATAATTGTATATTATCTTCCTCAACATCTTCAAGCTCTATTGTTCCTAAGGGAGCAACCATTTGATTCCCTGGGGTGGGGCAGGATTTTACCCCAAGTCAATCTTTTATATTTTTATAAAATTGAGAATGGAAACGGGGAATGTGTCAAAGAGACAACAACCCGACCAAAGAGCAGAAAACATCCCAAGGCGAACAATGGGTCTTCAACACAGCGAGAAAATCTCGCACCGGGAGGCGGGCTTCAGCTGGCTCCTAAACAAATGTGTACTAGTTCAGCGAAAATGGACCTTACACTAAACTTAGAAACATATGAATGAACCAAAATTAAAGAAACATACAAGACCAACAAAGGCCAGAGGTTCCTGACTTGTAACAAGCGCAAACATGCGGCTGGGTTAAGCATGTTTTGTGAGATCTCAACCCTCCCCCTATACCTCTAGCCAATGTAGAATAAAGAAACACACAGCAATATGCACAGTAAAACTCAGTTTAAAAGAAGTCCGAGTCCAATGTTAGAATAGGTAACAGAAGAAACTAAGCAAAATGACAATGATCAACATAAATTAACAAAGGACTACTAGCAGTTACTGACATGCCAGCTCCAGACCTCAATTAAACTGATTGAAAGATTATGTCTTCATTATATGAAACTCAAGCACAATCCCTCCCGTTAGAGGTTTAGTGTCATACCACAATAAAATATACGAGAAGAACATCATCCGTATCATGCCAACAACTGGTTTTAGAATAAATGTGTTTATTTCCGTTGCAAAGAACCTATGAGTAAATCAATATAAATTCAAAAAAATGCCATCTTTAATTACCTGACAACAGTATCGTACCTATCCCTTCTGAATAAGTCTGTTTAGAGGTTTGATTAGCTTTTGAGGTGAATGACGACATTTTTGTGCTTTGTATAGAATATTACCATAAAAGATTGGATGTGAAATACCTGAACGTATAAGATGTCTGCACGTTGATTTTTATTTACGAATGATGTTCTTGTACCGATGATAAAATTTAGTAAATGTTTTGACAAGTTTGTGATATCGAAAACCCTGGTGTAATAATTTTTCAGTAATACAGAGATTTTTTTCGTTAAAATCAAATACGTTGTTACATACACGAGCGAATCGAACAAGCTGAGATATATAAACACCATAAGATGGTGACAAGGGAACGTCACCATCTAAAGATGGATAATTAACAATAGGAAATTAAAAATCATCTCTTTTATCGTAAGCTCCCGTTAAGGATATAGATATCAAGATCCAGGAAAGGGCAGTGTTCATTGTAAGTATTAGCTTTATTTAAAGTCAGTTCAGCAGGATAAGTCTCTTTAGTGTACATACTGAAGTCGTCATTATTGAGAGCCAATATATCATCCAAATATCTAAAAGTGTTTTTTAAATTTTTGTATCAGATGTTGTTTCGATGGGTCTTTGCTGATTTTGGTCATACATTGAAACTTGTAACAATACAGAAACAGGTCCGCAATAAGTGATGCACGGTTAGTCCCCATTGCAATTCTTATAACTTGAAGATATACGGAATCTCCAAAGAGAACAAAAATGTTATCTAGTAAAAATTCAAGTGCATTTATCATATCAAAGCAGGTCCAATTGATATAGTTCTTTAGTTTGTTGTTACTAAAAAATGACCTAACATAGTTCGAACATATATATTCTCATTCTGACTTTTTAAATGCCCATTTAATGAGGTGTGTGATTTTTTCTTAATGAGATTGAGGCAAAGTGGTATATTGGGTAGAAAAATCAAAACTTTGAACAGATTCGAAATCACCAATATGAGCATGCAATTTATCAAGTACTTCCAACGAATTTTTGACACTCCAAAAGTAATTAATTCCACTATTTTCAAAGGCCTTATTTGAACAATTTATTACCAGGTTTTTGATTGTACTAAGTGTACTAGTAGGTAGAATAGACAGTTTAGTAGTGGAACAACACAGGGACTCGGTTAGCAGATTCAAATTTTGTTAAACGATGTTTTGCAATTTTTTTTTTCGTATTTCCGGTCTATTTGTATTACATTATTAACGTGTTTAACGTTGGCATCAATATTTCTTTGTTTTCTAGCAATGTGCAATTTACTATCCATATCCGTATACTGAAAAATCCTAGTAATGTAATACAAATAGACCGGAAATACAAAACAAATTTTGCAAAACATTGTTTAACAAAATTTTAATCTGATAACCGAGTCCCTGTGTGGAACAATGGCTTGAAGACGAAATAAATCTATATTTGTAAGGTGTTTTGTGCAGCTTCGGAAGCCAGTACATAGTTGGAACTTTCGTGTTATTCGGTTGTGCTTGTAAAGAAGTAGCTAAAAGTTTATGTTTGTTACAGATGTAATTTTCCGAAAATGGAGTCAGTTCGAATGTTGATTTAAAATCTTGTTGTAACTTGAATTTGTACGTTTTTAATTTCATTTGATACATGTGCATACATATACCAAGCCAAGTCAGTTTATATCTTGTTTCTCGCCTGACTATTCAAAAGGCCAGGAGAGGTTTGACCATCATTTGTCGTCTTTGATAGATCAGGTTGCCAAGCTGTCTATATAAAGTAATGGGACAATGGCACGAAGACATCACCAAATCACCCAAATGCAATGCACAAAAAGACATCCAGAGCTTACCACATGGTCTTCGGCTGAACAGGAACTAACCATCAACAAACAGTCAGTTCTGGATGGCCCCAAACTCAAGAAGAGCAATCAAGGGTACAGCAAAATGTCAAAATATATAATTAAAACTAAAAGGTTCAACAAGACACATCAATTACAAACTTTACTCTTATATAAATCTGATCTAAGGAACTGGTCATTTTCTTTCATTTGGGGGACCTGGGAGGATACATTGGAATTTATCATATTTTAACAAGTCCCACCTTGAGGAAGGAAAATAAATTCAAGACCCCGCTTCCAAAGACTTGAAAATTTCAACCCCCTCAACACTTTTATTCTTTTTAACAAAAATACATGCTTACAATTTCTATTTATATTATAATTAATAAATACAATATTGCATCAGTAGTGGATCGAGGGAAGTTGTTTGTGGCTTCAGGGAACTTTATTTGGATATGCCCGACTGTTATGGTCTCATTGACATTTACCACACCTTCATACAATTTCAGCAAAATGTTCATATCCTTTATTACAGAAGTAAGTGATTAACTTCAGATAAAAAATAATACTTAACTGGACGATCGCGTTCAAACTTAGGATTTGAATCTTAAGAATTGAGCCGAGCGGAGCGAGGCGAAAAAAAATTGATGTTTTTCATGCCAAAATTATATTTTTGATGTTCACAACAATTGATTTTTTTCGTCACATTATTCAAAACATATCATAGGGGATCCTACATAGTTATCTTTTTTCTTCCTTTTTATTTTTTTTAAACTCAGTAATCAATTAATCAAAAATACAGTCCTAGATAATCAAATAATCATAAAATATTTGGTCTAGTAATCAAATAATCACTAAAAAAACGGCCAAGTAATCGCATAATCAAAAACCCCATGAGGAGGCTCATCATTATGAAAGACACCAAATCCATGATAAAAGGTTGTCTGTCTAATATTGTTGTTGAGATTAGGATTTTAAAGAAGAAATAACAAATGTTTACAACTGTAAATAAATTTCACAATTGCAAATACTTTAAATCCCCGACAAACAGCAGGTTATTTTTTGTAGATTAAGTAAGTAGTGTTTCATGTCATTTCCTTCTCTTTCAAAGCAGCAAATTGTGCAGTAGAATTTGAGTCCACGTGAAGCCAATGTCCTGTTGAAAGTCTCCGATATCGCATTGGCATTACAAATGCTGTGTACCAATTTTCCACATCCAAAGCAGTTAATGGAAGATTCTGCCTCTTGATGGCATACAATACAGTTACAGGGGAGGTAATGACGTTGCTAACGTAAAATCATATTTTTTCGGGACGTCAAACTGTGACATATCGGGAACAGATGCATTTTTCGACTGATTTTAAACATTTATATATTTAGACTGAAAACGAGTACACGAACACCTCTTTTTAAAAATGACCTTTGGCCTGATAATGTTTGAGGATTATTTTTACCAATTTTTATGAACAAATCACCGATGATTTTTTTTTTAAATCAGATAATTTATAGCAAAAACTGCCGTTTTTCTAAAATCACGAAAATATGACAAAAATTATTTATTTCCAAAAAATTGTTACAAATCTTTTTAGCATATTTATGTTAAGAAGATATTCCGGATGTTTTACAAAAATTCGCATTTGTTTATCTTTTGAAACAAAAAGTTAGGTATGTCTGTCCAAAGGATACTAGACATGTCCAAGAAACCGATTTTTTTTTTTCGTAAAATGTCTAAAACATTCGATCACATTGTCTCTGAAACTAGCACATGGAGTTATATTTTGTATTACATATTTGAACTGATTACGTGAAAAATAGCCTGTCTGCAAATTTTCATCAAAAATTTACCATGCGATGAACACTGTATCGTATCCCCGATTGCAGCTGATGCACGGATATTGCCTACGGTTTTTAATTTTAACTTTTTTTAAACCATGGTTATTTGCATTTTCTCAGAATATTTTATTTCTAAACGGTGAAAGTATGACAACTTACAATTAAGTTGGGTTTATGGGTAATACAGCATCATATTGTCATTGGTAGAAACACGTTTTAACATTTTGTTCATGTACACAAATGTATGACATGTAAAATTCCGCTAATTTTCTGTAAGAAGACATCTTTTTGAATATAAAGTATTTGTGAAAATTGCTGCTTTATCCTTTTAAGCGAACGAAAATGAAAAAAAAAATCTGCTTGACAAATGACGCTGCATGACGCGGTGTCACTTGAAGATATGATTGAAATAAAATAAAACAAAAATAATATCTATTAGTAGGTGTGGTTGAATGTATAATTGCATGGATGAAATTTTAACTCTTTTAAAAATTACACGACCGTTTTTTGTGTTCATCCAATCAAACTCTAGAAACAGTTAAACAATCCAACTCCGATTTGTATTTCCGATATTCAACTACTCTTATATGAGGAGTACATGTAATTATTCCTAAATACTTTTGGTTTATGAGTGTTACTGAATTTAAGTTAGGATATTGTAAACACTTTTGACGGTGCTTAGGTTGTTATTGTAAGTATTAAAATATAAATGTTGTTTTTATCATGCTTAGTCTATGTATTATTTTGAATGTTGATAAAAATTTAAATTTAAATTTAAATAAGTACAACGGTTAAACTATATAGCTCGTTTATTACTAAAGTTCGTTTTTCTGCTGTGAAACTAACTATTCCCGTGACCCTGCAAGACCAGCGATAGAGCTTGCAAGGGCCATTCTCTCCGCCATTGTTTATTTTGATATCAATAAAAAATTAAACCTTATTTATTAAGATAATTTATTTCAGATCTCAGAATATATCAATAATCTGATATACACTGTTTTCCCTTTCTGTAACGTGTTTTGGTCAAACGGTAACTTTTTGGACGTCGAATTTAATACTGTATATACCCTTTTACTCTCTTCTTATGTGTGACCATAAATTCTCTGGTAGCCGACTCTGGCACCAGGCAGTTAGTGTATCAGTATGAAGTTTTATCTCTCAACTCATACGTTACTAGAGAGCTTGTTGCCGTTTCAGAGACTATTTGGACAGAGCCAAACTGCTAACTCATGCAGGCATTTGTTGAAAATTATTTATTTGCATTGTAGTTTCATCCACTCACAATGGTCCTTTGCATATAAATTGTAGAGTGGTAAGAACCACCTGTACTAGGTTTAAAACATATACTTGCAATTGTTTCCTACTTTCTGGCAGAAAATATAAGGTAGGCAGGTAGGTTGTTAATTTTTTTTAAATATTTAACATCAGCAATTTAGAGAAATGGTTTAAAATTATACTGTTTTGAGAAATACTTTATAGTTTTCAACGAATATTATTACCTCAAATGAAAATTGTTCTATTCTAAACTAGACTTCTTTTTCGGCTTATTTGTATTTTGTATTTACTGTCTCATTTATTCCAGACCCCGGACAAAGTAATAACTGAGATCGTATTTTATCAGGCGTCTTTCCGCTATACCGGCACCCCATTGGCCCGACGCCCCAATAGTTTGACACCCCATTTGTCCTATACCCTATGAGTCCAACAACGAAATAGTCCGAAACAGGTCGTAATTGAAAATCTACTTCATTTAAACGGTAGACATGGTATTTGAACAAGTGTAGTGTCTACTCTCTCTTCTGAGTATAAAGAAATGGGGGAAAAAATGGAATTTCCATCTGGTATTTAAGAAATACCATGATCATATAAATATAAGGCAATCGACAACCATAATATTTTGTTTTTCGAATACAAAGTGCGACCAATCTATTCCATAAAAAAAACTCCGCTAAATAAGGAATATGATTGATCGATTAGTGTCTGTAATAGGGAATCGACCGAGATGAAGGGCGAGAAACTAAGAACACCTTATATAGTATTTGCAAGGAGTGGAACTCTCTAAACGAGGCATTGAGTAAAACGTTCTAATTCTGACCGGACGTGGCTGCGTATTTGTACATCCCGGACAGCCAAAAGGACGCCTACTTTCGAAAGGGTTTTACGGGTCGGGGAAAAATTGAACATTTGTCTATACCCAGTCATCCTTGGGTGGAAAGAATTTGAATAACAGTCTATGGTTTTAAAGTAAACTCCGAAAAGTTCCAAACTGAAAAGATTTTATTAACAAGGAAAAGAAACTCATTTTATCTAAGCACGCTGGTTTCCATTTATCTACACTGAAGTTGATTTTTTCAAGATCGAAAACTTTAAGTTAGATAAAAATGAAAGTCAAAACATCCATAGTACAATTGTACAATCGCTAATATTTGGTTCTATTAATGTTGCTAAACTCAATTAAAACGGAAATTGCTGAATGAAGACGAAGAATCTGCTGTTTTATCCTCAATAATTTTGTTGCAAATTCACTTTTAAAAATGATATGGAGATGGCACAGAAAATCTCTAGTCCTATAATAACATATGACTTCGCATTCTTATTCAATTTGTAACGTTTTTATACTGATATTTTCATTTATTTTTTTTTTTGAATGCTCGGGTGGCACATTGATAGTAAAAAAAAATAAATAAAAAAATAGCAGAATAAGTAAAAAGAAAACATCAGAAATAAATAGAAATAGAAAATAATGCCCCGAGGTCATATGTTATAGGACTAAGAAAATCTCATGTATTGCTAATTAAAAAAAAAAAAAAAAAAAACGGAGTGTCTATTGTTCCGGCTAGCCGGAAGAATAGTTAAACATATCTATGTTTCCTGCCATCCATTTGCAGATGCGCAAATGTTCAATATCAACAGAAGTGTCCCTGGTGAGGTGTCGGATTTCAAACGCGCGTATGCAATGGACTTTTTGAGAATTGGAGATCGTGATTTATAATTAAAGATGTCTTAAAAAAACTAGAGAGAATGTGATTGCTATAAAAACAAATTTCCATAGGACAGACTCCAGAACAATAGCGTGTGCACGTAAACTGAGAGGAATAAAGCGTGAAATCAAACTGAAATTGCTGATTTATCCCATTACCTTTACCTGTATCAATGAAGGCAAAACGCATAACAACAATTCAAAGGAAAATGACTACATCTTACATTCTTTGATGCAGTATTTCTAAGTACTATTACAACGGAGATCTATGAACATGCAATGATATGTCTGGACAAGGAATAGTATACCAGGGTTGGGGTAATCCCCTCCCCCTTTTTAATGTTTTATTTGTTTTCTCACTAAAAATAATATGCTTTTGCTTTCGTATAATAAATAAGTTTTTGCTATCATTTGACGACTTTATTGGAACCAAACTTCAAGGAAGCGACTCTAAATTCAGTATCTTTAGGAATCATTGATGTCCATTCAAGCCGTAAATCAGTGGCCCGACTCCTAACCTTGCAAGAAATTCATAGGTAGAACATAGCAAAGGAGAGGCATTCTTGTCCCCCCCCCCTTTTTTCCACAATTCTTTGCCAGGACTATAAGTGACTTTATTTCAAAAGTGTATTTGCTGCATATCATTCGATGTTGATATTCTTCTTTCTATCTCATTTGACAAGCTGTTTATGTTTACGGGGAATCGGCGTGTTCTATAGAACAGCCAGTAGAAAAATTTGGTACTTGATGAGTTTATTCCCATAATAATTCTGTTCTTATTAAAAAAAAAATCATTATTCCTATTTTCCAGAACCGTTTATCTTGAGTTTATATATAGTCTGTAATAATCGATTGGAGAACATGCAAAAAGGAATAGCTCCAATTCTCAGTATTTGCATGTGAGGGAAATATTTACCACTACATTCTCCACTGGATGCTACAATAACCACTTAACCAAAAACATATGAAAAGCTATTCTCCAGATGGCCGGAAGAATAGGCATGTTTGCTATTTCCCGGCTAGCCTGAAGAAGAGTAAACATACTTAGCATCGTTTTACCATATCAGGAATATCTGGACATTGTCAAGTCTCAAGTCTCGACTCATGATACGCTCATGGAACATGAGCGTATAGAAATGATGAATGTTTTCCGTTTACCGAAATCGAACGTTTGTAAAATTAAAGATCTTTGTGAGCACGCTCACATATCCCACGCCCTCACATTGTCACTGATCAGACATAATCTTACCAATCCAAAGAAACATAACTCCTACAAAAGTCAACTGGTAAAAATTCTTGTAAATATGCACATCTACATATTATGTCCTTATTATCTACAAAGTGTCATGAAATTCTGTTGCGATGCAACTGTTGCAATAGTATACTAATGCCAAGATTCTAAGTTCAAAGCAGCATTAATCTTATAAAAAAAAGTTGAATCATAATTTCCTGTCGACATGCACGTTAACATAGATATCCCAATTAACTACAACGTTTCATGAAAATCTGTTGTGTGGTTTCAGAAGAGTTGTGATGACAAGAACAGAACATGAAAAACAAGAACATGTTAGGAGTCAACCAAATAGTTTATACAAGAAGTAGCATGCACCACCGTCATTCATATCTTACAATCAGTACAGAACGAAGAACAATACATACATGTATAAGTACCCATACTCTAACTTCTGGTGATTACTGGAGAAAAAAGAGAAATGACAAAAATACCGAACTCCGAGGAAAATTCAAAACGGAAAATCCCTGATCAAATGACAAAATCAAAAGATCAAACACATTAAACGAATGGATAACAACTGTCATATTCCTGACTTTGTACAGGTATTTTCTTATGTAGAAAATGGTGGATTGAACCTGGTTTTATAGCTAGCTAAACCTCTCACTTGTATGACAGTCGCATACAATTCCATTATATTGACAACAATGTGTTCTCATTGTTCGGAAGAGTTCTGCAACATGACAAATGTATGGTGTGGGCTGTCGTCGTCTCACTCATCTGCGAATTCTTTTAAGCATGGGAACATAATAAATTATTATAGTTAATTAAAAGTTGATATGAATATATCGGTCCACATGAAAAAATATCTCGATTGAATTCACCCTACAGAGATGTACATTGTATACTGACGGCGATTTTGAGCTATAGTGTATTTTCAATTTTTTTTAATTGAAGACCGTATGCTAAACTCTATATGCCTTTTTGTGTTGTCAGGATACTGTTTCACTAATGTATGTTCCGCATCTCCTTTTTCTAACCCAAAGAGTGACTTGGGAGTAGAAATATGGTCTTTTTTGGTCTTTTTCCGACCGGAAGTAAAATCTTTGCTAAATTTTGGCGTCCGGTTGGTTGTGCGGGATGTACACATACAAAGCCACGTCCGTTCGGAATTGAAACAATAAAAGCGAAGCCTCATTTGCCACGTTTTCTGCACACTAAGAACCCTTGCAAAAAGTCGTTGAGCAGTCTTTAGGTGGTCTGTTGCAAGGCTAAATTTCTTTCTCTATCCAAGTACCCTCATTTTTCAGCGGCAGATAACATTTTTCGCCCTTCATCCTGGTCGATCCCTATTTCAGGACCTACCTATTGTATTTATTGTTGATGTTTTCACGTCCTGTACATGCGTGTAGTGTTTGCCACTGGACATTAAACAGACAACTATCAATTAATCAATCACTGAGTAGTTTTTCTCATACATTGTACCAAATTAATTTCTAATTAGGTCACTTTGCTTTATCCATAAGTATGACCTCATTTAGAAATAATGTGTTTTCAGTATAATTTCATGGAATAAATTAGTTATCATCTTTCTGTACATTCAGCTGGAGGGACATGGTAGAAGCTAACACCTGACACCTGAATTTAAAAGAAAAAAATAGCTTCGTTACTCATATTGTAAATATATATGGCGTTCTAATCGACTGTGGGATTTGGGAAATAAAATAACCCGAAACAATTGAAATCAATCAAGTAATAAAAAAGATGTCAGACACAATTATGTTTCAAAATTTACTACCAATCCGGAGATCTATATGCCATTAAGAATCATTGTATGAATAAGAAGCTTGCAAGTTGTAACTCAGAAAATAATGGTACGGGGAATCAACATTTTACTCCCCAATTCATCAATAATTATCAAAAACGTTTCATAACCTAACAATATGATGACAATGCAAAATCAGACAATTGTTATTCTTTTTATTTTCTTCTAGAGGTGCTAGAAATGACGACCAGAATACAAACGACTGAGTAATTAATAAATATGATCCTCATCAAAGTTATCACGAATCGACATGAATTAAATGCGCTACAAATTGGTGCGCAAATCTTGCTCAAATGAAAATGACTCTATCTAAGAAAAAAATCGATGTCAGTTTGCCATTGTTCACAGTTCATAAAAGATAAACTGAGAATAGATAGAATTTAGACTAAAATATGTATTTCAAACAAAAAGTGATTTTTACTTTCTGTAAACAAGCTACATATATATGTTATCCATTTATTTTCTATAAAGCCAAGCTGAGCTTCATCTATTTAGCTGTTTTATGTTTAGAATAAGTAATACATTTTCGAAAGGGTTGCCAAATTAAATTCATATATCATACGCGAGATGTATGACTTTGAGAACGAAAGGCCTAACACAACATGCGCTGAAATGGAGTCTAAGTTGATCGTCAGTGATGAACGATAATGAATAAGAAGTTTCTATTAAAGATTTCAAATGTTTATAGTAATGTTGGAAATTGAAATATTGTAAGATCATCCAAATTCGTGATTGCAACCGTGTTACTTGTGAAGTGATGATTATAGTCCTTCATTATCATAACCTTGCCCTACACAGTTTTATGTATGTTTTATACAAATAGATCATAACATCTAGCAGGGAAATACAATGGAGACGTATAGACATTTGACTTAAGTCTTTCTTTTCTTAAGCATCGTACATATTAAGCAATAAAATGCATTTTGTGGGAACCACGGAACATGGTTCAGACTGAATTATCTCCCATTTACCAGTTCAGGAGTAGGGGCTATAATGACCTAAAATGGCCCCAGATTTACAAAATGATAAAAATTTAAACCGAACAGATTTTTCCTAATAAATCATAAGAATCTGAGTCAATGATTTAAAAAAAAACGTGTTTGTCGAACAGGAAAAGGTTTAATGACGTCACAATGGTAGGTGTAAATGACGTCATAATCGGCAAAATGAGCTAAAATACAGAAATTTAGATGGTTTTCCTACATTTTGAACACCGCACCATACTTGCACCAATTTGAAATTTTAACATTTTGACAAGTTCATACATAGATATAAGAAGATGTGGTATGAGTGCCAATGAGACAACTGTCCATCCAAGTCAAAATTTATAAAAGTAAACCATTATAGGTCAAAGTACGGTCTTCAACACGGAGCCTTGGCTCACACCGAACAGTAAGCTATAAAGGGCCCCAAAAATTACTAGTGTAAAACCATTCAAACGGGAAAACCAACGGTCTAATCTATATAACTAGAGGCTCTAAAGAGCCTGTGTCGCTCACCTTGGTCTATGTGCATATTAAACAAAGGACACAGATGGATTCATGACAAAATTGTGTTTTGGTGATGGTGATGTGTTTGTAGATCTTACTTTACTGAACATTCTTGATGCTTCCAATTATCTCTATCTATAATGAACTTGTCCCAGTAGTTACAGTGGAAAATATTTTGTAAAATTTACAAAATTTACAAAATTTATGAAAATTGTAAAAATGACTATAAAGGGCAATAACTCCTTCAGGGGTCAATTGACAATTTTGGTCATTTGACTTATTTGTAGATCTTACTTTGCTGTACATTATTGCTGTTTACAGTTTATCTCTATCTATAATAATATTCAAGATAATAACCAAAAGCTGCAAAATTTTCTTAAAATTACCAATTCAGGGGCAGCAACACAACAACGTGTTGCCTGATTGGTCTGAAAATTTAAGGGCAGATAAATCTTGACCTAATGAACAATTTTATCCTCGTCAGATTTGCTCTAAATGCTTTGGTTTCAGAGATATGAGCCAAAACTGCATTTTACCCTATGTACTATTTTTAACCATGTCGGCCATCTGGGTTCGCGGGCGGGGTCATCGGACACATTTTAAAACTAGATACCCTAATGATGATTGTAGACAAGTTTGGTTAAATTTGTTTTAGTAGTTTCAGAGGAGAAGATTTTGTAAAGATTACAAAATTTACAAAAAATGGTTAAAATTGACTATAAAGGGCAATAACTCCTTAAGCGGTCAACTGACCATTTTGGTCAAGTTGACTTATTTGTAGATCTTACTTTGCTGAACATTATTGCTGTTTACAGTTTATCTCTATCTATAATAATATTCAAGATAATAACCAAAAGCTTCAAAATTTTCTTAAAATTACCAATTTAGTGGCAGCAACCCAACAACAGGTTCTCCGATTCATCTGAAAATTTCAGGGCAGATAGAACTTGACCTGATAAACAATTTTACCAATGTCATATTTGCTCTAAATGCTTTGGTTTCAGAGTTATAAGCCAAAATATACATTTTACCCCTATGTTCTATTTTTAGCCATGGCGGCCATCTTGGTTGGTTTGGCAGGTCACCGGACACAATTTTTAAACTAGATACCCCAATGATGATTGTAGACAAGTTTGGTTAAATTTGGCCCAGTAGTTTCAGAGGAGAAGATTTTTGTAAAAGTTAACGACGACGGACGACAACGGACGACGACGGACGACGACGGACGACGACGGACGACGGACGACGACGCCAAAGAGAAAGCTCACTTGGCCCTTCGGGCCAGGTGAGCTAGAAAAACGAGAAACGAGAAACACTTATGAACCACATCAACAAACGACAACTACTGAACACCAGATTCCTGACTTAGGACAGGTGCAAACAAATGCAGCGGGTTTAAACGTTTTAATGGTACCAAACCTTCACCCTTTTTCTGAAACAATAGTGTAACATCACAACATAGAAAGACACACTATAAAATATCAACTGAAATAGCTTAACTCAATCAAAGGACATATTAACACCAGTGAACATACACTGAACAAATAAATTTGACCTATGATACAATGTAAATGTTTGTCATACATATCAAACTTCAGATAAAAAAAAATTGGTGCAAGGTTGTGCGATACTTTAATTTATATTTTCCATAGCCACGGAGAGCAATAAAAAGCTAAAACAAAATATACAGAATTTTTTTTAAAAAGATTTGCATAAATTTACATAATTGGTGAGAAACATGAGATTTACTGTGTTGGTGATCAAAACAGGAAGGGGGCACATATCTTTGCACTTGTCCCTTTGATTGCACACTTGGTATCACCATTTTCATTAGTTTTGGTTAATGATGTGATATATGAATTTGCTTTAGTACTTAACGATGAGACTAAACACAAAAATAGGCTTAAAACTTTATGTGTAAAGTTTGAAATTATTACATAATATATGTTTAAGGAGACATCGAGAATAATGCAGTATTTATTTTTATATGTCAATCTTTATTAGCCAAGTTGCAAGATAATAGGTCAAACTTAAACTCAAAATATCATGAATGCTTTCGTCATCCAGAAGTTCAAATTTCTGTTTAATAACAACGGTTTGAACTATAAACAATAAATATCACCATGTGACATGAATGGTCAACGGATCGTCAGATACAAAAAGAAACAACAAAAAATAACAAAAAACAGCACCCAACACATACAAACTGTTGACACAGAGATATGTCTCGCTCTTTTATACTTTTTATGACATAATGCAACGATTAAATCCAAATGGCAATATTTAAACATATAGAGGAATACATAAAGTAAAATAACAAAAATACCGAACTCCAAGGAAAATTCTAAACGGAAAGTCCATAAGCAAATGGCAAAATCTAAAGCTCGAACACATCAAACGAATGGATAACAACTGTCATATTCTTGACTTGGTACAGGCATTTTCTTATGCCGAAAATGGTGGACAAAATAAACAGACATAATATATAAAACGTCAAAATAGGGGTACAACAGTCAACATTGTGTTATAATCTTAATCACTATAAAAACAAACAAATATGTCAACAAAGGAAAACAAAAAGGCATATAGACACAGCACATTACCAAAAACGAAAGACAGGAATACAAAAATGTACCACAGCACAATCCAAATGACCTCCATGGAAATGAGGAATGAAAATGCTTCTAAATCTGCATACCAAATAGCATTGACTCAACATAAGAGGTTCCCTCAACACAAGCTTTAACTTGTAAACAATGTAAAAGTTTTAAAGTCAATGAACAATGATAGGGAATTTTGTCAAATAATCTCCTTCGAAAACAAGACTTGCAAATACTAATATTATCATTACTTTACATTAGTGGTTCTTCTTAATCTGATCTAATCACAAACTTTAACATGTAAACTATGCAAAACATTCAGTCAATAGACCATGACTGATGGTGTGGGCCCAAATAATCTCAATGGAAATGAGATGTGCCAATTTCAATACATTTGCATACCAAATATCATTGACCAACCACTAGTGGTTCCCCTTTAACTGACCTAATCACAAACTAGTTCATGTTTAGTAAGCAAAAATCAATAGACCATGACGGAGGAGGCGGGGTCAAATAATCTCCATGGAAATGAGATATGCCAATGCTAATACAACTGCATAACAAATATCCCTGACCTACCACTATTAGCTCCCAATAAACTGACTTAATTACTAACTAATACATTGTTGACGCCGCCAATGCCGTCGTTTACAGCATAACTAAGTCCTATCTAATTAAAATAAAATCCTTGAATTGCTCCCGTTCTGATATGTTGCGCGACATATCAGAACGGGAGCAATTCAAGGATCTAATTTTAATTAGATTGAACTAAGTCTCGCTTTTAAACTCCGTCAAGGCGAGACAAAAACCCTGCCAACTCTACATAAGTACTGTAATGAAAATATACTTTATCATTTCGGGGCCTTTTATAGCTGACTATGCGGTATGGGCTTTGCTCATTTTTGAAGGCCGTACGGTGGCCTTTAGTTGTTAATTTCTGTATCATTCGGTCTCTTGTGAAGAGTTGTCTCATTGGCAATCATACCACATCTTATTAAAAAAAAAAAAACCTTTAATGCATGTTTCTATATTTATTTCTTCTAAATAATTAATCTTTGGATTTCTTAACGCTAAATTAGTCTTCTAATTAGTGAGACCACACGGCGGGGCATAAAAACTTAAAAGGACTCCACCCAGCACTAGAAACAATATCTGTTAATATCATCAATACCTATCCATCGAATATATAACTAAAGGTAAACGCGTATTAATTCATGAAAAAAAAGCCAGCATTTCACCGTAAGGGCAAAGCATGATACACTTTTTTACTCCACAGATGGACTCAGAGAAGTGCATTTCGTTACCATGTTTTCTCGAAGAATTACTTTTGTTTGTCTATATTTTTGTTTGTTGATATTTCAGCATTGATTTTCATCCTTTTCATTTTCCTTCGAGTTTTTTTACTTTTTACAATGTGCATCTTGAATTATCTTTTTGTTGCAACATATTTCAAGTTAAATCTTGTAAAATAGAAAACAAATTTCCGTTGCTATGGGCAAATAGTTGTTACTAGGGAAAGATTACAACGATTTTGCCAAGAAATGTGCATTACGTTGTGCTACATTTAAACAGCGTATAAATGTATAATTCACTGCACATTAAACAGGTTTGGTTTCAAATATAAATAGATTTAAGCTGTATATTTAGCGTATTCAATGAGTTTATTTCCACCATTATACTGGTTGCTAGGCAACAAAATATACGAGAAAGACCCAAAATGCCATCACTTTCAAAAGGTCTGTGGTATAGAGTTACAACACGACAAATTGAATGAAATTTTGAGGTGTGGCCAAAAACGGCCCTTTTCGTCCCTTGTCCTTTGTATCTGACAAATAACTCAACTTTATGCATGACTAGTATATCTAATAGGTCTGATATGCAAGTAATGTATAACCTCTTATCAACAGCCAAAATATAGTTATAAAGAAATATGGATGATCAATACTTATTTACATGTATTTAAAGAGTTTAAAAAGTAAAATAAGAAAAATACCGAACTCCGAGGAAAATTCAAAACGGAAAGTCATTAATCAAATGGCAAAATCAAAAGCTCAAACACATCACATTTAAAGAATAGAAATACAGTTGAAAAGAACAACAGCATTCAAAAGGTGTATTGTCTTATAATCAATGACATCTGTAAATATGAACATGGTAGTTTGATATGAATTATATTCATTCATTGATTAAAACCAAAATGTAACGTGAGGGTACGCACATTACGCATATTTTTACAGTTTTTTTTTCATCTACATTTATTAATGCAACAAACATAAATTTCAATTCAATTTTTATTTCGTAGATATATCCTTATTAATTATATAGTTCCACAAATTTGATTTGGATCGATACCAAGCCATAGAAAAATGCGATTTGAACTGACATTCAAACGATCAAAGATTCCGTAACGAGGAGTAACTAAATTCCGTAAAAATCGAACTACTGATGTTTTGTTCCAATCCTCCATATTTTTAGAAATATGTAACAATATTATGGTCTATGCTTTTTCTGTAAAAAATTGATGCCATGACATATTTTAATTGATCATTTATTATAGGTTTTTGTAGACGCTGCATGCGAATTTTTCCATAAATTTTACTTTTTTCACTGGCTTCTTCGTGTATTGATATATAATGTGACCATTCAGTGTATAATTAGGCACTTTTATCTATGTTGATAGACGAAGATAATGACAATTATAAAATCACGAATTATTAAATCTGTATGAAAACCAATAAGATTTCCGCTAAATTTGTGCCTATTTGCGTACTGTGGCGTTAGCAATGAAAAGTTATACTAATCACAATGAAGTTTCAAGTAAAAACCGATCGAATTTGTCATGTCATCTTTTTTATGAACATTTTCAAATACTAAATAATACGAAGTAAAACAGATCGAAAGCACCTGAATTGAAAGTATACTTTTAGCTATTGTAACGATAAAAAAAGATTCCTATAAAAACGAATATACAAAAGTTATGTAACTATCTAAATTTTTTAACGAAAAAAAAACCTCACAAAAATCCAGTTACATGTAGTTATTTTTTTTTATCTTTACAATCCTTTACCCAGTTTTTGATAACAAGTAAAACTTTCAGACATTTGACTAGGCAACATACAATGAACTGCTTAACAATAAGTTACATGGAAATGCCAACAATCCATTCATTTGTATAATTTTATACCGTTACTTAGTTATTTGTTTAACCTGTTCCAATCTATGTTTTGCCTGAATGATAGACCCATGCACAGTAATGACAGTTCTGTGTAATTAAAACTTGTTCAAAGTTTCTTTTCAAATGCAATACAAGCTTAGCGCAGGAAGCAGCAATAGATTTATGATTTTCATATAATGTCTTTGTCCATCTCGAAATGACGCAATGTACATTCCTAACCTGACTGTTTTCACTATGAGTACCATATTTAATCATCAACAATGGTTGTTTATCTATTTGTACAGTCAAATGAATATACTTTAATTTTCAAAATATATTGCTTTTCAGTAAACAGGTACATTTCTCATAGACTGTGCATTACGTCATTTCGAGAAGGACAATGTATGAAAATATAAATCTATTGCTGCGTCCTGCGCTAAGCTTGTATTGCATCTGAAAAGAAACTTCGAACGAGAAATAAAAATGTAGTTGAAATATTAATTATCTTTATTTATCAACAAAAAACAAAACGATGAAGAAAACAACAAGAATGAGAAAACATACAGTATGTCAAAGGGTACTTATATCTCCTATACAAAACATATCATACAATATAACAAAAAAAAAAAAAAAAAAAACAGAAACAATTTCAATTGCCGAAGATATGCATAAACATGTAAATATAATTCAAATTACTACATATTCCGTCCATTACAACAATGATTTATACAGAAGTAAATATAACAATATATTAAATCACACTCATTTTATAGTTTGGATATAAAAAAAAACTTTAAGGTACACTAAATCAGCAGCAAAAGTCCATTTTCACTAAATTTGATTTTCATCATCAATTTGTGATGTGCTTCCGTTACATTTTATCTCAATTTGTCATTAATGAGCCATAAGAGGAAAACAAAGGAACAACAGAAACACTGAAGTGCCAAAACACATCAGCTATAAGAGGAAAACAAAGGAACAACAGAAACACTGAATATATGTTTTCGTTTATTTAATATTTTTTTCAAGTAAGAATCGATCTTTTGTATTAAAAATCTTAATTAAATCCAAGTTAATCAGATAGTCCGCAACTGCATCTTTACAAGAACTATATACAGATCAGACTTTATTGCTTTTAGATAAAACATCCAGACATTTGACTTTTCAATTAAGGCAAAATACAGAGAACTGCTATAAAATTATTAAGATACCCACAATTCATCAATTTGTATAATTATTCTACTGTTGTTTTTTTTTTTTTGTTGGGATGATAAACTCTTGCACCGTCATGACAGTTCTGTTCACCTTAAACCCTTTCAACGTTTCTCTTCAGATACAGTGAAACTTATCGCAATAGATTTACAAATTTTTACCGATTTGAAATTCGGTAAATGATGACAGAATCAGTACGTACTTATTTGTGAAACTAGGAATTTAGTATTCAAATGTCTGCGATGGCGTTAATAATTGTATTCATATCATGTTTATGTTTCAAGTTTTAAGTTCTAAGATGGGTTTTGAAATTTTAGGAAAGAAATAATTTTTGAAATAAATATTGAGAATATCGTGTTTTGCCTTAATCGATTGTTTTGATAAAACAAAAAAAAAAAAAAAAAAAAACACTCAGTAAAAAAGAACCGTTTGGTCATTTACAAGCTTTGTACCACATTTCCAACTTTAGAATAAATTGCCGTGTATCGTTTCAGATGTTGCTTAGTATATACAATAGTTACTCTACAACTATAAAAAGTAAATACACCATAACAGGAATAATAGAGTAAGTCAATATTTGTGCAAAAAGGACGGTGTTCGAAATTCATTTGATATATTCATCTAAAATTTAATTATTTGGTGTACGTTCGTTTTATTCTCTTTTCTTTGGATGCAATTAATCAATAAGTTAATAAAATTATTCATTTTAATAAACACATGACCGCACTAATAGACCATCCATATTAAGTAACAAACCTTCAAGGTAAAAGCTACAGTTGATTGCATTAAGAGGAATGGTATTAGTAACTTTTTATTAGTTGTCAATCTTTCTTAGTGTTGTATATATTATTGTATTGTCGTGTAAAACGACTTTAATTTTAGTTTTATTTGATTTGAGACATTATGTAGGATAAAGGTACACAATTCTGTGAGGCTGAAAATCGGATTGGTAGTTGTACCTCACTTCCTAAAAATATAATGAAAATTGTAAAAAAAATATAATACACATCTGTCAATGTTAACGAAAACAGAAAACAGTTTTATGAAAGTACAAATGTATACAAAAGATATATTCAATAACAAATGTCTTAATCATTTCTAAAACAACGGACGATTTTTTTTCATGAACTGTAAGAGGTGCGATTATCAGGAAATGATTGTCTAAAATGAAATGAGTAGAATCATTTTAAATATACGTTAGTGTTTGAGGTCTGTTTATGGGTTTTTGAACACGTGATCAACATAAACATTATTCTAACATAACGAAGGCACTTTATAAAATATATTTTTCACACATTGGAATTTCAATCAAGGCACTTTTAAATCATAAAGATAGACGACATGTTAAGATAAATGGTTATAGCACTTTGAGAAAGCATGACAAATGTACTGGTTCATGCCATAATTGGCCATAGGATATTTTATAGTTCTAATCATTTCGATGCCACATAACATGAATAGGAATATCACGATAGTGTGTATTTGCCAAGTGATATTAAAGATAAGAGATGCTTTTTTTACTTAATGTATAAAACATGTTCTTCCATTTCAAATTCTTCATAATCTGCAAATTACAACTTGTACCATACAATTTTGTTTGGAATCTGAATGTATGATCTATGGGGTTTGTTCAATGCAGCTAAACACTCAAAGATACCAGGCTTATAATATAATAAGCTAGACGCTTGTTTTGTCTACATCAGACTCATCACATGCATCAGTAGCACTCAATTCAAAACAGTTGGAAAGCCAAATTAAACACTATTGAAGAGCATATTAAATATTATACCTTTTAAAATTTAATAAAATAATTTCTTTACCAACAAGGTCCATATCAGAAAAAAAAGTGTCAGTTAGTGTTGCTCAGTCTTTCGTTTATTTAATATTTTTTTCAAGTAAGAATCGATCTTTTGTATTAAAAATCCTAATTAAATCCAAGTTAATCAGATAGTCTGCAACTGCCTCTTTAGAAGAACTATATACAGATCAGACGTTATTGCTTTTAGATAACACATCCAGACATTCGACTTTTCAATTAAGGCAAAATTCATACAACAATATTGCAATGGATAGAACACACTTTGCCACACAAAAGAAGGAAAAAGAAGAAGCTTAAGAACGTATGATATATCACATGGAATTTTTTTTTTTTTCATTTTGAATAATAAAGTTGAAAACAAATGTTCAAAAGGTAAAAAGTAGATATTTGTTTCGAAACTGTTTTCCTTAAAAAACGATAAAACAAGCATCGATTTTAAATCCATTAATACTGACCTTATGAAAACTTTGATGACCACATTTTACTTACCAGACGAAAAGTAATCCTATAGCAATTCATAATTTTCCTTTGTCAGAGTTTTGTGGTTCCATCTAACTGAAATTGGAAGTATATTTATTCATTATAATCTGCAAAGATTTTTCAGATATTTATTATTTACTTAAAACAAACTATTTATCATTATTTTGTCTTCCTTTTATTTGTTCACCTGGCATGAATGGTCATGCGAGGTATTGCCATCACTTTGCGTACGGTGTCTCTTTGTAGTCATTTACATTTCGCTTAAATAACTCTATGGATTAAAATGCAGACTCTGTCATACCAGATATATAGGATATAAATTAAACAGTTTGTGATTGTTTTACAGCTTGACCTACTCACATGACCATCTTAGCAAAAATATAGAAGACAGCAGTTGATGACTTATGTATGAAAACAATAAACTAAACTAATAATAAAAAGATTGCTTTCCAAATTATGGAGTTATTGCCCTGGCTTGTTCTTGGCTCTTCTTCAAAACTTAAGGAGCTATATAAAAATTATAGATGTCAGACGTTTTAGTTTCGCAAGTTATTTTTACCCTTAAATTTCAGAGAAAAATAACTACGACCTATATACATGTACTGTTTATGCCCCTGAAAAGCATTTTTTTTTAAACAATTTGCTATTTTTAACTTAAATCTTAGAAACTACAGGAGCTAGGTTAAAAATCATAGTGGTTTACATTTTCAGCTCGACATGACCTGTCTAACAATTGTTTGAGAGATAGTCAATGAAATATCTCTTTTGACCGATTTTTTGCAGATGTTTTTGCTGTTATCTTGAAACTTCAACGTGATAGGTAATAAGCAAATTTGATGATATACAACAAAATAATAACTTGCACGAGACGATCTTTTTTCTATATTTTAAGGGGGAAATCTGGCAAATGATTTTCAAGTTATTACCATAAGAATATCAATTTCCTTTTAAGACGAATTTAAGACATATTTGTCTCGTTAAACCGAATACCCAGATTTAACATATATAGTTTAACCTGAAAACTCGTGATGAATCATGACGTATTAAACAATTGTGGTGTCGACGTAATATTTATATAATTATTTGCAATGCCAACCTTTTTACTGGTATATTTTGCTGTATGTTGATCAACTGAAAAAAAAAATAATCAAAGTTGTTCGGAGTACATGTATGTGTCAATTTATAAATATTAAATTCTATATGTTCCCATAAAATGCTCTTATTATACTGATCATTGTTTCGTGAAGAATAAGACTTAGATTCGAAATTCGAAATAATAAACTAGTTTCTTTTATTAAAATTGTTTGTAAAATTATAGTGTATTTCTCTCAAATGGTGTGATACAATTACAGTCACGACATTTCAAACAAACAAACAATGTCAAACCAATAATAAGATAAATAGTAGAACAAAAAGTATCTGAAATAAAAGTCAAATGAAATATAACAGAACTACGCTATATGGATTTGATTGGAAGGAAATGTACTGACACGAGTACGTTGAAAAAATATAGTCACGACTGTTAACAGAGTAAAATTTCTACCACAGATTATATCTATAACGAGAAAATTAAATATAATATGATACAACAGTACTTATAGTTTTGTTGAAGATACACATACACATTATGGCAATAAATCACATAACAATTGGAAAAATACATTTCCTTTACCACTTTAAAGGACTTTTGTTTACACTTTCATCATAGTGATTAATCATATAGGGATGTATATAAGGAATTAAAAAAGGAAACAGCATAAACATGACACTTTTAATGAACTTATGACTGTAAAACCCTTACTGGGGTAAAAATACCGCATAGTTGTAAACCGTTGAAAAAATCATTTGATCATTATCAATATTTTATGATAGGGGTTGATGTTGGTGGCGAATGGGTGTTAGCGATACTTTTCTATTTTGCTTCTTTCGATATCCATTTTTACTGTCCTCTTTCTTGAAAACTTGTATCTTCGCTTGTACATTTCACTCTTCTAAAATTAATCATATAAAGGAGTAGATATCGTACTTGTTCTTCAAATGTTTTCCTATCTAATCGATCTATGCAGGATGTAATTTTGTCTAGTTCTATAAAACATATTATTTGGGCCAATGCATAATTTTCTATAAAAATGTATATTGTGAATATTTGATCTCTCGCATTAGTAGATTCTGTCACAAAAGGGTCAATAAATGAACAAATGTAATTCGAAAAAAGCGCCAAACCCCAATAACCTATGACTGTACAAAATCAAAACAACTTTAAAAAGTAGTTGAAAAGAGCTTTACACGTGTATATTTATATTTAGGACTCAAATCTATGGTGGGTTCTAGATTTTTGGCAGATTCCTAATCTGTGGTAAATATGACGTCATGCCATCCCCAATCTATGGCTGATCTTTTAAAATCCTAATCTATGTCATTTTATTAGTTTCCTAATCTATAGCAATTTTTCAGTTTCCTAATCTATGGCGGATTTCTAGTTTTCAAATCTATGGCAGATGTTCTGCAAATGGCGGACCAGTCAGTACATATCTGAACATTGATTTCAAAGTTGCCTTAAAGTTAAAGAAGTCGAAATGTCCAAAGGTAGCGAAAAAGCTGGTTTTAAGTAAAAGCCAGTATACGAAACACGGAGTAAGACTAGGAAGCATATTCATAACCATTTGTGAAATGAACACAGACTTTAGGGTTGAAATAATGTGCCACGAAAGAATAAGCATTTCCTACACTGTGCATGGTACCTGTTTGACCCCTTCATTTAATCAAGTCCCTTGTAGGGATTTTCGTTTGAACTCAAATTCTGAAATATAATTTATTTATGGATTATGGTCCTTGAAAACTGGACTTTTCTTTTCCTTCTAAATAACAAAACCGTCAGTGTTAGCGGCGGCTTGGACATTACATGACGTTTTTTTTAATTCCGACGGAAAATTACGTAATATCCAAATCTGCCATAGATTTGGAGAAAACAAAAACCTGCAATATATTTGTAATTTGTTTGGCATAAGTGACGTCATATTTACCATAGTTTAGAATTTGCCATTGATCTGGACCAACCATAGATTTAAGTCATATATATATATGTATGCATTCAACGCAATCATAGGTTTGAACGTTGTTTTCAATTTAGACTTGTATATATATATGTATACATCTGGTGATCCGTTTATTTGGCAATCGCCAATGGCAGTCAGCAGGGTTTAAGAACATCCGTTGTTCGACTTGCTAGTCAAATGCGTTTTGTTAAAATATACTTTTTCACTTTTTTGGTCTTTTGGAAAATGCTGTTTGTGCTGTATTTAGACCCCCTTACCAAGAAATTTGTTATGCATGCACACGTATAAAAATTGCGGTTTTTATCCAGCGCAATCATAGGTTTGAACGTTGTTTTCAATTTAGACTTGTTTATATTTTTTCGTTTGGGCTTGTATTATATTTGCCTTCGGGTTTATATGATCCGTTCATCCTATTACGACTCTTCAAAATTCAAGAGTCTATCCTAAATTGAGGTAAATTATATGGCCTTCCAAAAACCGTTTCGATTCCTAACATCACTGAAGAGACATTAATTGTCGAAATCCGGATATGGTGTACTTATTTTTGCACCTTTTGTTTGCGGTATACCATCTTTTCCGTAAGTTTATTGTTTTCTGTTTGGTATTAAATTAATAGTTAAGATCCATTTTGTTACATCTGGTGATCCGTTTATTTGGCAATCGCCAATGGCAGTCAGCAGGGTTTAAGAACATCCGTTGTTCGACCTGCTAGTCAAATGCGTTTTGTTAAAATATATTTTTTCACTTTTTTGGTCTTTTGGAAAATGTTGTTTGTGCTGTATTTAGACCCCTCTACCAAGAAATTTGATTTGCATGCACACGTATAAAAATTGCGGTTTTTATCCAACGCAATAATAGGTTTGAACGTTGTTTTCAATTTAGACTTGTTCATGTTTTTTCGTTTGGGCTTGTTTTATATTTGCCTTCGGGATTATATGATCCGTTCATCCTAATACGACTCTTCAAAATTCAAGAGTCTATCCTAAATTGAGGTAAATTATATGGCCTTCCAAATACCGTTTCGTTTCCTAACATCACTGAAGAGACATTAATTGTCGAAATCCGGATATGGTGTACTAATTTTTGCACCTTTTGTATGTATATAAACAAATCTAAATAACGGTATTTGGAACGCCATATAATTTACCTCAATTGAGGATAGACTCTTGAATATTGAAGACTCGAAATAGGATAAATGGATCATATAAACCCGAAGGCAAATATAATACAAGCCCAAACGAAAAAATGCAAACAAGTCTAAATTGAAAGCAACGTTCAAACCTATGATTGCACTGGATAACAACCGCAATTTTTATACGTGTGCATGCAAAACAAATGTCTTGGTAGAGGGGTCTAAATACAGCAAAAACAACATTTTCCAAAAGACCAACAAAAAGTGAAAAAAAAAAGTAAAATCACAAAAAATACTTAACTCCGAGGAAAATTGAAAAAGGAAAGTCCCTAATCAAATGGCAAAATCAAAAGCTCAAACACATCAAACGAATGGATAACAACTGTCATATTCCTGACTTGGCACAGGCATTTTCTTATGTAGAAAATGGTGGATTGAACCTGTTTTTAAAGCTAGCTAAACCTCTCACTTGTATGACAGTTGCATCAAATTCCATTATATTGACAACGATGTGTGAACAAAACAAACAAAAACAATAGGTAAAAATGTCACAAATAGGGGTAAATAGTCTAATTCGGCAGGTCACATTTGTGAAAAGGGAACGGGATTGTAGTTACGACACAAGGAACATATCCGATATCATCTGTGAAACGGATATTCCATAACGGTCAACCAACTCGTGATGGCGTCCGTAAAAATGACAAAGTGGTGATATCAACTTCACAATTTGGAACTCTTGGTTTAAAAATGAAAATCCACAATTGGGAAGCTGAAATCATCTCTTTTGTCGTAAAGTTTTGTTTTCATCCGACCTTAATAGTCAATTTCTAGATATAAGTCATTATCAAGTGGCAAAATCAAAAGCTCAAACACATCAAACGAATGGATAACAACTGTCATATTCCTGACTTGGTACAGGCATTTTCCTAGGTAGAAAAAGTATATTTTAACAAAACGCATTTGACTAGCAGGTCGAACAACGGATGTTCTTCAACCCTGCTGACTGCCATTGGCGATTGCCAAATAAACGGATCACCAGATGTAACAAAATGGATCTTATCTATTAATTTAATACCAAACAGAAAACAATAAACTTGCGGAAAAGATGGTATACCGCAAACAAAAGGTGCAAAAATAAGTACACCATAACCGGATTTCGACAATTATTGTCTCTTCAATGATGTTAGGAATCGAAACGGTATTTGGAACGCCATATAATTTACCTCAATTTAGGATAGACTCTTGAATTTTGAAGACTCGAACTAGGATGAACGGATCATATAAACCCGAAGGCAAATATAATACAAGCCCAAACGAAAAAACATAAACAAGTCTAAATCGAAAACAACGTTCAAACCTACGATTGCGTTGGATAAAAACCGCAATTTTTATACGTGTGCATGCAAAACAAATTTCTTGGTAGAAGGGTCTAAATATAGCACAAACAACATTTTCCAAAAGACCAAAAAAGTGAAAAAGTTTATTTAAACAAAACGCATTTGACTAGCAGGTCGAACAACGAATATTCGTAAACCCTGTTGACTGCCAGTGGCGATTGCCAAACAAACTGATCACCAGATGTAACAAAATAAATCTTAACTATTAATTTAATACCAAACATAAAACAATAAACTTGCCGAAAAGATGGTATACCGCAAACAAAAGGTGCAAAAATTAGTACACCATATCCGGATTTCGACAATTAATGTCTCTTCAGTGATGTTAGGAATCGAAACGGTATTTGGAAGGCCATATAGTTTATCTCAATTTAGGATTGACTCTTGAATATTTAAGAGTCGAAATAGGATTAACGGATCATATAAACCCGAAGGCAAATATAATACAAGCCCAAACGAAAAACTATAAACAAGTCTAAATTGAAAGCAACGTTCAAACATATGATTGCGCTGGATAACAACCGCAATTTTTATACGTGTTCATGCAAAACAAATTTCTTGGTAGAGTGATCTAAATACAGCACAAACAACATTTTCCAAAAGACCAAAAAAGTGAAAAAGTATATTTAAACAAAATGCATTTGACTAGCAGGTCGAACAATCGAATGTTCTTAAACCCTGTTGACTGCCAGTGGCGATTGCGAAATAAACGGATCACCAGATGTAACAAAATGGATCCTAACTATTAATTTAATACCAAACATAAAACAATAAACTTGCGAGAAAGATAGTATACCGCAAACAAAAGGTGCAAAAATTAGTACACCATATCCGGATTTCGACAATTAAAGTCTCTTCAGTGATGTTAGGAATCGAAACGGCATTTGGAAGGCCATATAATTTACCTCAATTTAGGATAGACTCTTGAATTTTAATGAGCCGGAATAGGATGAACGGATCATATAAACCCGAAGGCAAATATAATACAAGCCCAAACGAAAAAATATAAACAAGTCTAAATTGAAAACAACGTTCAAACCTATGATTGTGTTGGATAAAAAAAGCAATTTTTATACGTGTGCATGCAAAACAAATTTCTTGGTAGAGGGGTCTAAAGCACAAACAACATTTAATATCTATGTAGGACTCTAAAGTGCGATGGGGACGCTAAAACGCGATGGTCACGCTAAAGTGCGATGGTCTACGCTAAAGTGCGATGGTTTGATACGCTAAAGTACGATGGTCTGTGCTATTTTATGGAACACGCTAATGTCCGATGCCTCAATACGCTAAAGTGTGTTTTCCCGACAACAATGGAAATAAAAAAAAAATGAAAAAGCGGATTACCTTAATATTGACGATGTGTATAAAACACTTAGAAAACCATATTTTCGGTAAAATTAATTAATAAAGTAATATAAACTTTTTTTTTGCTTGTTGAACGTACAGTGGCAAATATCACATGCATATTCAGGACGATCATACGCATGACCATTTGATCATTAATACTGAAATAATTTTAGTATTTCTACTATTCATGTTAAGGTTGCAAAATATAATTTAACTTAAGAGGAAAAGAAGATTCTGGAGCTGGCTCACTTGGATGTCCAATTTTAATTTAGCAGCACCTTCTATGTTTGTAATCAGATGTTATGAATATGGCTTAAGACAGGTTCATAAAGTATATACTAGCAACTGCAATGTAACCATTACACTTTTTTTGACAAGTATCGTTCTTTAAATAAAAAAATGAGACATATATTCTACCAAGACCAATGTCGTCGATATATGCAACTAATAACTACGGCCTTAAATGTGGAGCCTTAGACTACTCCGCATAGCAATCTATATATACACAGGGCCACACAATGACCAGTGTAAAACAAACAAAAAGAGAAAGACAACGGCTTGATTAATACACATAATAATAAACGAAAAACTACAATAATAGAAACACAGCAACAAACGAGAACCATTGCCTGAACCCCATTCCCGTTACATTATCGCACTTTAGCGTGCTACATTATTGCACTTTAGCGTGTTATACCATCGCACTTTAGCGTTTGACTCCATCGCACTTTAGCGTGACGATCGCACTTTAGAGTACCATCGCACTTTAGAGTCCTACATATATATATATATATCAGCATTTGACGAAATTCAGTAGATTTCGAATATTTAAAACTGTAAATATTATAAAATTGCGCAATACACTTTTCGAACTCGTCCTCATTCATTTGGATTAATATCTAACATTTTAGGTATCATTGTATTTATGCAGTTACACCAACATTACGGATTTGTAGCTGTTTCATAAATGACATTAACGCTTACAGAAGTAATGCTTAGTTTAGTTTATGTTGTACTATTATCAAGATTATCACAATATAATATATAAATCAGCTGCACTAAAAACGATACATCCCGACCTCCAAAAAGCGGCGAAGAAAAAAAACAACAACAATATTATTGGATCCAAATGAATGATTAACTATAGTCTACAAATCACTATTATTGAAAACCATAGACTGAGTAGCGCAAATTAATCAGGAAATGCAGATCGTCCTCAACATGTGGCATCATCTTGTTGCTAGTTGAAAGTATAGAAGTCTAATTGTGGTCTTAAAGTCGAGGATAAACACAGACCTTTAAATAAGCAATGTGTAACGGTTTCAAAATCTGTTTTTTTTTTAAATCAAAATAAGGCCGTGCAGGTTTCAAAATCTGTTTTTTTTTTAAATCAAAATAAGGCCGTGCAGGTTTAACACGTTTATCAAAACGTGTAAAGATCGGTTACAGTTCTGAAAACTAAAGTACCCTTTTCCCGCATATATATCGTATTATATAGGTCATGCAATACTAGGAATGGATTGTGTTCTCTCAAACCACATTCAACCATGTTGAATTTGTAAAATTCAGGACAGTTTCCTTAATGTATGTATTTCATATGAATAAAGAAAAGGAAGTAATAACAGCAGTTGTAGATTAGCTAAAATGTTTGAATTTTACGACGCGGATAAAAGGATGCTTTTTTGTAAAGAACAACAACTATAATTAAATAAATTTGCGAGGAAAGCCCTTGCACTTGGTAAATGTGTCGTCCAAAAGTGTAATACGTTTATGCATGTGTTGATTATTATCCTTTAAACTCAGGTACACATGTAAAGAAGACAATTGTTCTAAAAGCCAATGTTTTTCAACAAAAATAAAATAAACATCTATTTACAACGCACCCTACAGTTTATTCATAGCGCAAAATTTTAAAATTAGTAACATTTACATTTTTGTTTTTCTCAAGATTTTTTTGTAAACAAAACTTAAATCTCGATCTTAATTCCACCTAAGATTCGTGTAATAAAAAAAAACGGATTTCATTATTGAAAGCCAAAACATATTTATATTTAAAATTTTCTTCAGAATCTATCAAAGTTATATCCAAACATAGCCGTACTTCCAACTTTAACCCAATGTCATGGAAGATATTATTTAGTTGAAATGCACTATGACACGTCTTGTTAGTGAGATATCTACATAATCTACAGTGCATTCTGTTGAAAATATCAAGTCAATTTTCAATCGTGATCGTACAATATGAGAAGAATAATTATCTATTTGAGAGAGGAATAAACCATCAAAGATACCAAGCATATAATGTAGAACGCCAGACACATGTTTCGTCTAGAAAAACCATCAGTGATACTTGAATTATGAAGTTAAAAGGCAAAAATATGAAGTTAAAGATCTTTGAAGAACAAAAATTCCTAAAGGTTTTTCAAAATGCGTTTAGCTAATCTATTCCTTACAACATCCTTAGTATTTCGAACAATTGAAAGTGTGTAAGCTAGTTAATAAAATGACCATATTAATGATATTTTATTGTCAACACATAAATGCTGACTACTATAGTATACACTAACTAGGTAGTTAAATATCTTAGTTAAAGATGTATATATTTAGGTGTTTTCTCATGTTAATCATATTTTGCATAACTTGCATGCTTGGTATATAAAAGGCCTCTTACATGTTAAAATCATGTTGCCTTGTAAAACTAAACATTTAAAATTTCACGGATTAATGCTAACAAAAAAGTCTGACTTCATTGATTGAGTTTTGCTTGAGGTCGAACAATACTTGTTGTTAACACTTTTTATCCCGAACAAATGGCTATGCAATTTATTGAGTCACAAACCATTGCTTTCATGTCTTTTAAATCATCTTCTATACTTTTCAGTTTGGTCAATGTCTGAAAAGATAAATAATAAACTAAGCTATTGTACCTATACTTAATTGTTGTTTTCTCCATTGAATTTTAAACCATGATGTTTGTGTTAAAATCTGAGTTTATACAGAATATTTCTTTAAAGAATTAAACTGTAATTGACGTATAAACATATCAGATGTTTCCCTAGGTTGCACACATACAGTCATGAAATACGCAAACAATCATATATACCAATGCAGAACAATGATACGATCACAGATGTGCAAACAAACCAAAAAACTAAATATTAAATAATACATGAAATAGAAAAATGATTTCTAGAAACAAAGTTAATAGTAATGTCCAAACGCAGCTTGTTGAAACGAGGTAATTGAATAAGATACTGTATTTGAAAGTCAACTTTTATTGTCTACACGCAATTTTCTAAACGCACTGATAGTGTACAGACGTGCCAGAAGGTTATGCGTACAATGCATGTATAAAAAAGTATAATTGTTTTATGTTTCGAAAAACTATAGTCTTTTCAAACTACTTATGCTACAATTAAATCTATGTTTTAAAAACACAGTTTGATAATAGGCGTTAAAAAGGAGTTTATTAGGCATAATAACCTTATATGAATACATCAATTCGTGATGACGATTATATTATGTTTATAGATATGGTGTACACTATGAGCAATGGTACTTATTGGGACGGACATTCCGCTTTGGTATCGACCAACTCTTGAAAATATAAGCTTTCGCAAGCCAAACGTCCTAAGTATTTTTCCCCAATCAAGGAGCAGAAAAGAAATAAAAAAAATGGAATAAAAAACTTTAAGTCGAAGTAAAGCAGACAATACTTTAAAAAGAAAACAATAACAATCTACAAAATGATATACAGAAAATTTCGGATTCTGCAACACGAACACTATCACAAAATCAGGTGAGAACTCAAATAATCCGGATGAGTCCAAAGTTCTTGTCTTCCCATTGACGCTTGCTATGTGACTCCCGTTCAAATACGTTGATGATTGAAAGCCACCGACAGTCATCTTTTATTAACGATTCTAGTTTAAATGGTTTATGTTGCTTTTCAGGATTTTTTTAAAGGTTTTGAAAGTGCTATTTGAACACAATCATCGTCAATTAACAGAAAAATTATTAAACCACTTGGAACATGTTAAATTAGAAAACAAAAATATTTCTCATTGCAGGTTTTATTGCACTGTATTTTGAAAGTACTAGTATAATCGGTGCAAACCTGTTTATTCATATCATTCATTATATTCATCTATTTAAAAACACAATCGTTTATAAGTATTATAGTAAATATAGAATTTACCGTAACTGCATCACAGTCGGAGAGGTCTATTTTCCTGAAATCAATACAAACAAAACCCATAAAACCTAGATCTTCATTCATGATAAAATAAAATCAAACATTTAAAAAGTAGGTGAATAAATGCATATTCTACTAATGATATCTTGACTTATATCCTGGAGTACTTACTTGTCACTTTAATTGAAATCAACATTTATCACTTGATTAATTATCACTACATTTCATTGACACTGATTAATGAACCCCTCGATTAGTGATGGCAATGTACTAAACTTTTTATGAGTCAACAGACCAATACATTCTGGTAAACATGATTTTTTTTTGTGTTGTGAAATCGCTTTGGTTGGAGTATTTTAAGTTGAATATTGATTAACTTATTTACACTTTTTAAAATCTGTATCTGTAATAAAATGTGTCACCACATGATAACTTTGTGAATTACACACGAACTGTTTTCCACGACTGTCTATGCAACAAACCATAAACAGAAAAAATAATCCGATCTTTTTGCACCAGTTTTATACATACATAATACTTGAAATTAAAACCCCGTAAAGATACAAATGGTCTCACTATATTTTTGTTTATTTAACTCCAATTATTCCCACTTCTGTAAATGAATTTCCGTTATTTATGCTCACATTTGTTTTGTCAGACACCCACGGTAAACATGTGTATAGAATGTTGAATATCATAAACAGATTAGTCATCTCCCGAAATAAGTAAGTTAAACAATGTCAAAATATCAAAGTCATATAATATTAGACTAGCATGAACACGAAAATACCTTTAGCCTTTTAGGCAAATATAGCTTTGATAGATGTTTCCTTTTTTCTATTATTATGAACTGTTTTCAAAATCACAGATGCAAATTCTTAATTATATAGTTTTACATATTGTTCGTTAAAAAAAAGAAGGTATAATTTTTTTTCTACTGATCAGTTTTCCTTACAACAATGAAAAAGAGACGAAATCGTAAGGACATTGGCAAATCGTAAGTCGAAGAAAACCATATATAGCCATGGAAAATAACGAATTCAACAAGAAAAGACAAACATCAGTTAGGTCGTGTTGCTAATTAGTACATGTGTTGTAAAACAAATTTGTTGGTAAATCTTATTCTGTTATCGAGGAAACGAGGAAGCGATTACAGTTGCGATTATTGAAAAATACAGTATTTGCTAAATAACATATAACGGTCATCAATCTGTCATAGATCTGTGAAGAACACGCCGAGGTTACGTAACCAATCCGTGAAGCTTATAATGAAAATAATTGACATATTTTACTCTATTAGGTCACGGTTGACCTTATACTGTATATTTCGAAATCATATTTTTGTTTCATTTATGTAATATTGCTCCCCGGTGAAGTTCTTCAAAGTGGCAAACAATAACAATGCAATTGAAATAAAATAATCTTTCTTGTTAAATGAATCCGATTGTCATAAATACAATGGCGATTCAAAAGAAAATAAACAATCAAACAAAAAGGTTAGGGTGTTGTTTATGCATTTATTACATTGTTTGTACAGCAGTCATTCTTAATGTATACATATGGGTAGTAAATGATGAGAATAAATGGTTTCCGTTGATATTTAGAGATATTGGCACTATTCATGAACTCAAATAAATGTTTAATTGCCTTTTCTTCTTATTTATCTGAAGTTTTAGAAAATACCTATCCCAAACTGACTAACTAAAAGTGTATTTCCTATATGATTTCCTTGATAGAGGGTTGCTGCTCACAAGGAAGTTATGAAATTAAGAGTTCCAAGAGGTTAAGTTGAAATCTTCTCGTCGTGAATTTTACTAGCAACATCATGAGTTAGTTCACCGTTATGGAATATCCGTTTCACAGATGACAGCGGATATATATCAACTGTCGTAACTACAATCCAGCCCATTTTTTCCCGAATGTAACCTACCTAATAAGACTTATCACCGGGTTTGTACTAACATGAACAACACGACGGGTGCCACATGTGAAGCAGGGTCTGCTTACCATTCCGGAGTACCTGAGAAGATCACCCCCAGCTTTCGGTTGGGTTCGTGTTGCTCAGTCTTTAGTTGTCTATGCTGTGTTTTATGTACTGCTGTTTGTCTGCTTGTCTGTTTTTTGTAAGCCATGGCGTTGTCAGTTTATTTTCGACTTATGAGCTTGAAAATTCCTTTGCTATCTTTTGCGTCTCTTCTAATATCCAATGAGGTTAAATGTTTCTATTAACCTGAACATTTTTTGGCACTCTAGTATTTTAAGAAACATTGTCGTTATCATTACCCCACTAAATAAAAACAGATCATCATGAGATACCAAAAAGCAGGAAAAAGTATCAAATGAATGTACATTATTGGCTATATCAAGACGAAATAATGGCACTCCTTATGTAAACTAGAAAGATGCAATGACTATATGTCATTTGCTATACCAGAAGAAATATTGGCAATCATAATCTAAACTTAAAAGTATTCAATGTCATACACCACTTTCTATATCAAGAAGAAATATTGGCACTCCTAATCTAAGCTTAAAAGTATCCAATGTTCATACACCATTTTTCTATATCAAACAGAAATATAGGCACTCGTATTTCTTTACTGAAAAAACTATCCAATTACTGTTCGTCATTTGCATATAAGGAAAAATATTGCAACTCTTATCTTAACTAAAACGTATCCAGTGACTTTATATCATTTGCTCTATCAGGAAAAATTAAAAGAAAGTTATGCATTCTTAATCAAAGAAAACAATAATTTAAATATATGTAGTTGGAAATAAGTTGTAGAGCTATAATTCTAAATGATGTGTCACTTTTAGTTGATGCAGAAACCACGAAAGAAAGCACTATGAATGTGATAATGCTGAAATAGGTTAAGATATAGGTTTAAATAAAATCAAATTAATGCAAAATATAATAATAGTAATTGAAGGACCCTTTTTTCTTGTTGCGTCCATAACCTTGTCTTTATTAGTTGACCAAAAATGCCTGTCGTATAAGCATGATGAATGCTGTTGTAACGTGAAAAAAATTTTTTGCAAAAATAGTAACTTTAAAACTAATAGGCAGAAAAGAAAGGCTATCAAATTTGACATGCTGATTTAAGTAGACCTTGCCAGACCACTTATGATATATCAAGACAGTTCTCTTTGTTATGTGCAACTTATTTTATCGAAAATAGAAAGTAATTATGATACATATCATATGCTGAAACATAATTTGTATGTTTGTATATGTCATTGCTATCATATTGCATACAGAGGATTCTCATCTTTTGTTATGCTCCTTTTATGATCTTTTATAATGTGGATCAATTATACCTACATTTTAAATTATAAAGGCACATAAAATATAAAAAGTGTCTGTTTTTTTTTTTAATTTTCATTATAAAATTGAAACTCTCTATTTTTGTTTTACGTGCAATACGTTTTATTTTATATTTTGTGTCTTCGGCACAAGTTTTCCCGACGAATGGAAATCTAGATAAAAAACTTAAGGCAAACATTCGATAACATTTAAACATATATATCAATGTTAATAAAAACAAATAATGATAAATTACCCTATGGCTGCACGTACACCTGTTTCTTCTGCAAGGTATGTCGGTTGTTGCTTCAGATCATACCTTTCATCATAAAGAAAAACTGAAAGTATTGAATACATAGTAAATCATATGTAAATCAATAATTGATTTTGAAAACTATTGCATGCTTTTAACTTAAAAATATTATTTTCCCGGATACTTAACTACAACTCATGCATATCATTGCACAATTTCATATTTTTTCTCTGACTGTTAATGACGTATTTACACTAAACCTATTGGATGTGGATATGCATTGATTGATAGTTTAGTCTTAGATATATGATTTTTGTATTAGTTGTTATTGACTTTAAACTAAGTTTCAGTAACTACGAGTATTCACAGATCTATACTTTTTGTCTTTTGTGTTCTTGTTAGTTTTTTTTTTTTTTTTTGCTTTCTATCCATGTGATGACTTAATCCCCTTTTAACTGATTTGTATAGTTTGTTCGAATGGTGTACTGTTTCACCACTGTCTAATGTTAAATGAGGGTTTGGCGCCAAGAAATACCCGTCATATTCTGAATGAGACTCTCCCGAGTTAGGAGCCTGTAAATCAGTGGTTGCCGTTTGTTGCTGTATATCATATTTGTTTTTCGTTTATTGCTTTGTACATACACCAGGCCGTTAGTTTTCTCGTTTGAATTGTTTTAAATTGTTCATTTTGTTGCCTTTTATATCTTACTGTGTGGTATGGGTTTGCCATTGTTGGAGGCCGTACGGTGACCTATAGTAGTTAAATTCTGTGCCATTTGCTCTCTGGTAGAGAGTTGTCTCATTGGCACATACCACATCTTTTTATTGTTCTATATAGTGGAATATAAGTATTCATTGTAAAGAACACCCTGAAAAATACTAACAGACAGATGAAAAAACTGGAAGAAAAATACTTTTTTGTTTATAAAAAAACTAGTTCAATTAAGTAATAACCATGTTAATCTCTCCTATATATAAGATATTCTCATTTATTCATAATGTACTCTTACTACTAATCCTGGTTATTTTGATAATATGATGTTTCCTTGGCACCATCGTATGGTGTTTATGTATCTCAATTTGTTTGATTCGATTGTATGTTTCAGTAATACAGAGAGTTTTTTTCGTTAAAATCAAATTTGTTGATACAACGTTTTGATTTTAACGAAAGAAATCTCTGTTTACTGAAAAACTATTTCACTGAGGTTTTCGATATCACGAACTTGTCATAACCTTTACTAAATATTGTCATCGCTACAAGGACATCATTCACAAATATTTATCAACGTGCAGACATATTATACATTCAGGTTTTCACCTCAAAAGCTAACCAAACCTTAAATCAAACTTATTCACAAGGGATGTAGTTAAGATACTGTTTTAAGTCATTACAGATGGCATTTGTTTAATAAACAGCTGCGTAATGGGCGCTTGATACGCCCGTCGCTTTTTTAAAGAATAAAGTTCAATAACTTCTCAATTTCATATCAGAAATTTATCAAAAACTAAAAGGAGGTTATTCTAATAGATATAAACCAGTCAATACAGTTTCATGAAAACTGCTCAAAGCACTTCTGAGTTATTGTCCAAAAACTGGAAAATCATCCCCTTTTTCATAAATAAAATCCCGTAACTCGGAAACGTAAAATCTAAAATTTATAAAAATCGAAAGGGAGCTCAGTCAATAGATATAAACTATTCACTAAAGTTTCATGCAAATTGTTTCAAGCGTTTTTGAGTTATTGTCCGACATGTTGACGACGGACAGACAGACGGACGGACAACGGTATACCATAATACGTCCCGTAAACGGGCGTATGAAAATTAATATTGATTCACTCATAGGGTCTTTGCATCGAAAATAAACACATTTATTCTAAAACCAGTTGGTGGCATGATACAGGTTATGTTCTTCTCGTATATTGAATGATGTCATGATACCAAACCCTTAACGGGAAATCGAGGGATTGTGGTTGATTTTCATATGAAGAAAAGTATTCTTTTAATCAGTTTAATTGAAGCCTGGAGCTGGCATGTCAGTGACTGCTGGTAGTCCGTTGTTAATACGTGTTTATCTTTGGCATTTTGCTTAGTTTCTCCTGTTACCTATTCTAACATTAGACTCAGATGTCTTTTGAACTGATTTTTATTGTGCGATTTGTTGTATGTTTGTTCGTTACACATTGGCTAGAGATATAGAGGGAGAGTTGAAATCTCATGAAACATGTCCCCCCCCCCCCCCCCGACCGCATTTATGCGCCTGTCCCAGGTCAGGAGCCCCAAATTTTGTTTGTATTGTTTTTTTTAGGACATTTCGCTGCAGTATACTCAAGCCAGCGACTCTGGGTGCGGGATTTTCTCGCTGCGTTGAAGCCCGATTGATTGCTTCTTGGTCGAGTTCTTGTATGTTTGACACATTCCCCGTTCCCATTTTCTACTCTATTTTCATGTTTTGTCAGATTAGATTGCTACTATTAAAGTACGTCTTGACTGAACTCTTCAATTCTAATCTTGGTGATACGGTTTAGTGATAACATTTATACAACGATCTTTAATCAGCCTTACAAATTTTGGAACAGGAAAGGTAAAAAATAATAAGATTTGCGGTCCAAAACACATTTTTGATCATACCTCTTACAACCATTGGGTTTTGGTTTATCTTTTTGTCCTCTTCTTTGACAAATTTGTTCTTCAGACAGGAAAACAAAAACCAAAGAATGGCGATAATTGTTCCAGGTAATGCAAGTAACTGAAGGTGTATTGGAAATACCGTTTTGACGCTATATTCCTCAAATAAATCAATTTGATTCTGTAGCCAACTTAAATTCGCATTTTGTTGTAATTTAGTGTATGTGTCACTGAAAAAGGCAAAAATTGCAATAAGACATTTTTTATTATTTTTTGTTTTTGTTTTTACATGAACGTTGTTCAAATACAATACGTCTAAACAAGTGAAAACTCTACGACAGATCCATCCATTGGATCATCAGCGAAGGTGATACACGGCTGAAAACACATATTATATTCATAATTACTCTAAATATCAGCACAACAATGTTAAATCTGCAATTTTGCTTAAGCAAATTTTTGTTCTTCCCTAACCGGGATTCGATCTCATGCTATTGGGATATCGAGACAACACCGCCTACACTGTGTCCAGCGCTCTAGACCAGTTGGCCACCTAGACTGAACAATAATTCAGCTTCCGGTGGCCTAGTGTTACCTTTCCTCGTCAGTAGAATCTAGAGTTGTAACACAGTACATGATATATTAGGCATAAATATGGAATTGATAGCAGATTAGCTAAATAATCTATTAGCTAAATAATCAATTCCATCTTCATGCCTAATATATTATGTACTGTGTGACAACTCTAGATTTTACTGACGAGGAAAGGTAACACTAGGCCCCTTCCTCGATTGAATTACGTTGCTGTTTGCCTATCAAAATGAGAATATTTGGTAATTTGAAAATGTAAAGAAATGGTATTTATATGTTATAAAAATTACGAACTGACACGAAGATGGGACAAAATCGTAATGTATCTGTAATGAGAAAAACGGACATTCATCATGTTCATAGGTCCTATTTCGATTCCCAATACGGTATGAATCAACACTATATTGTATACCATTTTTTGTTATAGCGATAAAATAACAAAGCATCAGATTATTTGTTTCGAAAACTAAATTATTCGTTAAAAAAGTATTTTTGTTATTTCAGTTTAATTATCGGAGTAATGATTGTTTCTGCCTTCAATCTTTAAGAACAAATAAACATGAAAAATTCGACAGTAAAACCCAAATTGAGTGAGTGTATTTATAAATTAATAAACAACACACGATTACCATGAAATTAGTTTAATGTTTTAACAAACTATAGTTTTCATTTTAATCAGGGTAACTGATGACCTTACATGTCACTGTCACTATGTTATGCATCGACGCACATTTCATTTAAACTCGAGATGTTTCTTCAAAGCAAAGACCTATCGTTCTGTAAGGAAATAACTGCGAATATGTATATACATATAATTAAAACATATTATTAGAACAAATTATATTTATTTTTCCTAGATAGAGGGGTTGCTGGGGAAAAGGGAGAATTACACGTAATACAGTTGTGGTATTCCATTAAAAAAACTGTAAATACTGTTACGTATTAGATGCATTCGAATGCTTTCATGTTGCTATACAGATGTGGTTTTGACACGTAAGAATTACTTACAATGCTTCCTTGACACTCTAATGAGTATTATCAAAGACTTGCAACATTTTCTTTATTTTCACGCAATATTTCGCTGGACAAACGAACTTCACCAGGCGTGCTTATCTTATACTTTTAAAAAAACATATAGCATACAATGAATGAACATGTATCTTTTTTTTCGTATAATCAGTTTCAATTAAAAACGATACGTGTGCATCATGCACATCAATCAATTAAATACTCTGAATGCTGTTATCGTTTCAGTATAGATTCCGGTTGTATTTACATGCACGTTAACCACGTTATAATATCAAGTGGATTTTCGAATTGAATTGAACAGCTCATAACATATGTTTTACCTGTACATAGCTATCAACAAATTAAGCAATAACACCACTGCTAGCAACCCATAGAACGCCTTTAAGTAAGGTGTAACGTACACACCAAGATCTGAAGGACAACGCTGTAAAATACCCATTTCATATAATGTTCTGTTAGATGTACACTCCAGTTCAGTCGCTGAAATAAATATATATGTCTTGCTGACAAACTCCTGAGGGTCTAGGGCATCAGTGGTATGGGCCATTTTAGAGGCAATGCTATATGGCCATTTTAGAGGCAATGCCTACCTCTACCTCTAGTATAATTGCCCACCCCAATGCCTCCCTATGCTGACAAACTCCTGAGGGTGGAGAATCTCTTAGTTTGGCCAGCCGTCAATAGTAAAGTTGGAATATGTGACACATCGGGTACGCCCCTCACCCTATGCTGACAAACTCCTGAGGGTCTAGGGCATCAGTGCTATGGGCCATTTTAGAGGCAATGCCTACCTCTACCTCTGGTATAATGGCCCACGTGGAGAATCTCTTAGTTTGGCCAGCCGGCAATAGTGGTATTGGACTATGTGACATACCGGGTACCCCCCTACCCTATGCTGACAAACTCCTAAGGGTCTAGGGCATAAGTGCTATATGCCATTTTAGAGGCAATGCCTACCTCTACCTCTAGTATAATTGCCCACGTGGAGAATCTCTTAGTTTGGCCAGCCGTCAATAGTAAAGTTGGAATATGTGACACATCGGGTACCCCCTCACCCTATGCTGACAAACTCCTGAGGGTCTAGGGCATCAGTGCTATGGGCCATTTTAGAGGCAATGCCTACCTCTACCTCTGGTATAATGGCCCACGTGGAGAATCTCTTAGTTTGGCCAGCCGGCAATAGTGGTATTGGACTATGTGACATACAGGGTACCCCTACCCTATGCTGACAAACTCCTAAGGGTCTAGGGCATAAGTGCTATTGGCCATTTTAGAGGCAAAGCCTACCTCTACCTCTCGTATAATTGCCCATGTGGATAACCTCTTAGTTTGGCCAGCCGTCAATAGTAAAGTTGGAATATGTGACATATCGGATACACACCTCACCCTATGCTGACAAACTCCTGAGGGTCTATGGCATCAGTGATATGGTCCATTTTAGAGGCAATGCCTACCTCTACCTCTGGTATAATGGCCCACGTGGAGAATCTCTTAGTTTGGCCAGCCGGCAATAGTGGTATTGGACTATGTGACATACCGGGTACCCCCCTCCCTATGCTGACAAACTCCTAAGGGTCTAGGGCATAAGTGCTATATGCCATTTTAGAGGCAATGCCTACCTCTACCTCTAGTATAATTGCCCACGTGGAGAATCTCTTAGTTTGGCCAGCCGTCAATAGTAAAGTTGGAATATGTGACACATCGGGTACCCCCTCACCCTATGCTGACAAACTCCTGAGGGTCTAGGGCATCAGTGCTATGGGCCATTTTAGAGGCAATGCCTACCTCTACCTCTGGTATAATGGCCCACGTGGAGAATCTCTTAGTTTGGCCAGCCGGCAATAGTGGTATTGGACTATGTGACATACCGGGTACCCCCTACCCTATGCTGACAAACTCCTAAGGGTCTAGAGCATAAGTGCTATATGCCATTTTAGAGGCAATGCCTACCTCTACCTCTAGTATAATTGCCCACGTGGAGAATCTCTTAGTTTGGCCAGCCGTCAACAGTAAAGTTGGAATATGTGACACATCGGGTACCCTCCTCACCCTATGCTGACAAACTCCTGAGGGTCTAGGGCATCAGTGCTATGGGCCATTTTAGAGGCAATGCCTACCTCTACCTCTGGTATAATGGCCCACGTGGAGAATCTCTTAGTTTGGCCAGCCGGCAATAGTGGTATTGGACTATGTGACATACCGGGTACCCCTACCCTATGCTGACAAACTCCTAAGGGTCTAGAGCATAAGTGCTATATGCCATTTTAGAGGCAATGCCTACCTCTACCTCTAGTATAATTGCCCACGTGGAGAATCTCTTAGTTTGGCCAGCCGTCAATAGTAAAGTTGGAATATGTGACACATCGGGTACCCCCCTCACCCTATGCTGACAAACTCCTGAGGGTCTAGGGCATCAGTGCTATGGGCCATTTTAGAGGCAATGCCTACCTCTACCTCTGGTATAATGGCCCACGTTGAGAATCTCTTAGTTTGGCCAGCCGGCAATAGTGGTATTGGACTATGTGACATACCGGGTACCCCCCTACCCTATGCTGACAAACTCCTAAGGGTCTAGGGCATAAGTGCTATTGGCTGTTAATGTTGAGTTTAAAGACTCTGATTGATCTCCGTAGTTTTGAAAAATGATATGTCATTGAAATAGTAACTGATAGTTTGTATTTTATGTTTTCTTTCATTAACTGTAAATCGTCTTGTTTGTCCGATCTGCATTAAATGGAAGAAATACGATTGTATTTACGGCATGTAGTATTTTTGAGATGGGACTATATTTGTAGACAATGAAAAGATTATGGAATGCCCATATGACAATTAAGTCCCTTTAATTCCTTTCAGCTTACGTGTAATGTCTACTTGTTAAATAACTAATGGCAAATATCTGAATACTTCGAGAAGTCAGAGATAATTATTTATCAGAACCGTATTTTTATGGATTGTTTGAGTGACTGTCCCACTTTAAAGAAGCATATGCATATTTCATCGCTTTTATTCAATTTCTTTATTTACAGTAATCGTTAAACTTCTATTTTTAATCATTCTGTTATATATAATTGTTTCAGTTTAAATCATTTCACTTATCATATAATGTTGATGAATCATTGCTTGGTTCTATGTGTATGAAGGCATTAACCTTTTTTGTTTACTTTCATTTAAATGGTGTTAAAAGACGCGGACCTTGCAGAAGTCACATATTGATTTAAGATTTTATATTGCTATAAATAGCAGAACCATATTGGATATTTACGGCAAAAAGTTATTTTATTGTCATAGTATATTAATTACCCACACCACTTCATCGAACGCGATCTCATCTCATGAATATTATTGACGGCTGGCCTCATGAATATTAACGCCGGCTAGCTTCACACTAGTCACAACGTTCTGGTTTTTTTTATGTTCAGTCTTTATTGGGGAGAATTGATACAAAAATGTAAATAATTTACGTTTTCTTTCGAAATTATTAAATTTAAATGATTTGTTATATTCTACCAGTTTTAAAATTCGTATTGTTGTTGTTGATAATTAATTCTGATATTTGTGTGAATCGATTCGTTTGCATATTATTTTGGTAAGTCGTTATCGAATAAGTATCACATTGTCTTTTCGCCAATATTACAATTGATCGATTACGGTACACCTTAAACATTAATCATTCCGATACAAGTTTCATGAGAGTATCATAGAACGAGACTTAGGTTATTAAGAACTTCGAGATATTCTGAATATGGAAAAAAATGTTTACGGCCTTCAATAATGAGATCAACCTTTTTTTATCTAGAATATACTGTTCTATGTGTTTTTTCAGAAAAAAACAACAATGCATGATATTTTTGTATTGTTCGAATTGCAAATTGCATGCATTATTAGAAAATGAATGTGCAACAGTGCCTGGTTAGGATGAAACCGCGTGTAAATCTGCGTATTCTGTCAGCATAACATTATGTTTTTAAATTTAATTTAACAAATATTGATTCAGAAATTGGCAAATTCCGAATTATGACCACTTCGTAATTGCTTTTTTGCGTCTTTAAAGGGGTTATAAAGTGCGTTTGAAGTATAGTCATTGCTCGGATTATTATAGTTAATAATGCAGAAAATCAGGGTCATATGATTAATACTACAGTATTTGTTACGGATGAAACACTTTTAAATGAGTGTTAATGGAATAGGACAATACATGTGTACTTAACATGTTTAAGTAATAGTTATACACCGAGGATAGGTGTGTCTGGATAAGAAACCCGACGGCCGGAGGCCGAGGGTTTCTTATCCAGACACGCCGTATCCCGAGGTGTATAACTAACTTACACGCCATGCTAAACCCTATATTTCTTAACATTAATTACTAAATGAAAAAGAATGGACAGCATATTTATTTACAATATCAAACCATAATTTATAAGATTTTTTTTACATGAAACCCCACTAGTAACCTTACTCTGGCTATCTTCGTTCAAACTTTGACAAGTGAGTAGATTTAACAGATGTCAAAGTTGCTGTTTTGCATATTCCCGTTAAATCCATGTGCTAATATGGACCAGCAGGTCAAGGTTGACCGTTTCGTGCATTCTTCTTAAAAAAAAAAAACATCATGTTCCTTGTATGCAGTTGTCAATATGGACGGGTATAAGTACTTACCTGTATCAGTTTAATGAAGGTAATCATAAATGTATTTCATGTGTTACAGTTTTATATCCCCCTTTCTTCTCAAGTATAAACAAACAATCATATTCAGACATACTGAGCCTGAGGATAGTTGTGTCTGGATTAGAAACCCGACGACCGGACACGCTCAACATACAAAAATACAGATTGAATATTTAGGAACTCCCTTTTAGGGGCAAACCAGGGGTGGGAGGTCCGGGAGTTAGAATTCCCGTTTTTTTAAAGATCAATGCTTTAGAATAGGGACATATGACTGGGATCAGTGGCGGATCCAGGGGGTTCGGGGTTGGAACCCCCCCCCTTTTGTGGGGCGATCAATGCATTTGAATGGGGACATATGGTTGGAACCCCACCCCTTTATCCTGGGTTGGGAACCCCCCTTTTAAAAATGGCTGAATCCGCCTCTGGGGATCAAAAGTTTTACCTTCAAGCAAAGGAGTATTTAAAGGATTTATTTTTTATTCAAAATAGATGCTCAATATTTTTTTCGCTATTGGAATTTCCTAAAATGTGTTTTTTAATATCTTGAAACAACTTGTAGCGAACACTATTAGTAATTTTTTATGTACATGCTATTTGAAAAATTCAAATAATCAATTTCTATTGTTATGAATAGCAATGGACTGTATTTTCGGGATGTAGAAGCAGGGGTTTCCAGAAACCCCGCTCGTCACACCCTGTGGTCAAAATCCATTGTTATTCGTAACAATAGATCTATTCAATTTACACTTGTTTCAGAAATAGAAACTATGAAGTATAACAATAGAACTGGGGTGTAAAATAAAATATACGATTTAAACATGTAATAATGTTCGACATTCGAAGTGTACGGGATTAATCCTTTACCTACTACAATGTAAAATCAATAATCAAAACCACATATATTACACCAAAGGCATATTTGAAAGTATTTGTCATGTTCATCGAAAAGACAAGATCTAATGACATTTGATTTGTGAAAAATAAAATTCGGAAACAATTGCACAAAGCCAATCGCAAACAAAAGATTGAAAACATGTAAAAAATAATTGATACGAATGAAAACCTACTGATTAAAGATTTTTGTTATTAAAACGTTAAAAACTGATTACTATCAGAAACGCTATCGTCAAGTTCAATGTTATTATTGCAGAATTCGGCGAACAATGTTTTGCCATAATGTTGTCAGTTCGTGTTCGACAGGCAAGTTTTGATATTCTTTTGGTATCTTCCGCCGTCTTTTGAATGTGCAGCATTTTAACAATACAGATAAAAGTGTGTAGCTTTTCCCCTTTAATCAGCGGGATGTTTGTCAAATTATTACATGATAATCATCTTCAATAAAATATGTTTAATTGCCATTTCAAAATATTGGTCTACCTTCATGAGGAATAGGATATTAAGCTAAGCATTGTGTCAGGTTTGCTCATAACTACAGAACATAAAAGATACAAATCTGGGCGTTTCCGTTTATAACACAGTATATCAGATTGTAGACTTCTTATTCTCCTTTATTTCATGCAAACTACATATTGGAACAACTTGTGTGCCTACGAAAACAAAACAAAATGTGTTTTTGAACGGAAACTACACCATTGGTAACTGTGTTCGGCCGGTTGTCTTGTTTAGTGCAGAGCTCTTTGAAACAGCCATGAATGGTACCAAGGCAAAAATAACGAGTATTTCAAACTTAAATCATTTATGCCTTCCGTATTTATATAAACACAAACACTTACGACTTATTATCGTCTATGTGGCTCAATGTATGTCTTGCTGTCTTAAATCAAAACGTTATAAGCCCGTTGCAGAACCCGATTAGTGCGGAAACGCTGAAAAACACGATAAGTCTGTTTCCATTCTACACCGTGTAATATGACTACGAAAACGAATGAAGAAATTCAAAAGTGAACTGACGTATTTAATGTTCATGTGTTAAGATATAAACAGTTACAATTTCTCCAACGGGCTTAGTGTGATACAGAACAAAAAGCACGAACCAATAAGATGAGATCTTTTCTAATTGACTTGTACTTAACAAAATCACAAGACTGTATAGACGTGCTGTTAACTTTGTTATGTCATTTTCATTAGGTAAGTTACATGTGCAACGCAGACCATCTACTAGTATCCGAAAGTAAAAATATTGAACCTAACATTTGCGAAGGTCCATTTAGGAATATGATCACTTTTGTGTTTCATACGACCGAAAGTAAGAAACTTAAAAAAGAGGGCCGTCAGTTTAGTTGTGCGGTATGTAATAAATTAGTAGCTACGTTCAATCAGAACTGGTACCTAAAATGAATGCCTCGTATAGGAGAGTGCCTAGTTCTCTGTGCGTTATTAATCCATGTAAAACTTGTTGAGGGGTACGTAGGCGGCCTGTAGTAAGGCTGAGTTTTAGCTCCTATCCAATTGATCTGAGGCTAATTTATCAGTGGCAGTCTCAATCCCAATCCCTTCATACCGGCCGACACTAAACACACGAACCACCTTTTTCATATACTGTTAACTGATTATCGTCCTGAACATTTTGAAACATTTGCCACTGGACGTTTACTGATTACTTGTAAAGCAAATCGAATGAACACGAAAACAAGGAAGCCACTACTTTGCAATCAAATCAGACGCGAATTGTTGCGGAAAGTTTGTCGTTAATCTATAAATGTTCATTTTCTGACCTTTCAAGCTAGATTACGATTATATTAATGTATAAAGGTAATTAATCAGGATATATTCTTCTGAATATTGACCATCTGCCAGTGTTTTTTATTATTATTATTATTTATTTACCATTCACAAGTTAAATTGCAATATTATGTAGAATTTATATGCATGATTGAGGTGAGATTGTATAAATCGAGATCAACGAATCAAGAGATTAATTGGACACAATTTTAGTCAGTGCTATATATAAAGTGACGAACAAATGAGGGAAGAAAAAACTATTTTCTGTTTTTGTTACAATTTGGACAAGGATGCCTTGGGAAGAAAATTGTAATTTATAATGATACACGAGGAAGTATTCATTTCAGACTTACTTAATTGAATAGATCTATTGAAAATCCATAAAATTATTCGACCTCAACAGGTCAGAATTTAGTGTATATAAAAAAGAGAATGGAAATAGAGCATGTGTCAAATAGACAATAACATTAGCAAAGACCAGAACACAGCTGAAAGTCACCAATGGATCTTCACCACAGCGATAAAATCCAGCACCCGGAGGCGGACTTCGTGAAATAATTCAATATCGCAATAAGGTTTTAAAATAAAGAGATCAACTTTCTGTATTCATGACGCCACACTTTGAAAATAACTTCATGCAGCTGGTCACATATAAAAACGCGAAACGCGAAAACGCGAAGTCGAAAACGCGAAATCGATTTCGCGTTTTCGACTTCGCGTTTTCGCGTTTTCGACTTCGCCTTTTCGCCTTTTCGCGTTTTCGACTTCGCGTTTTCGCGTTTTCGACTTCGCGATTTCGCGATTTCGCGATTTCGCGTTTTCGCGATTTCGCGTTTTCGCGTTTTCGCGATTTCGCGTTTTCGCGATTTCGCGTTTTCGCGTTTTCGCGTTTTCGCGATTTCGCGTTTTCGCGTTTTCGCGTTTTCGCGATTTCGCCTTTTCGCCTTTTCGCGTTTTTACGATATACATGTTATTATAACATAACATTTTAAATATAATTGGAGACAAGACTACAAAGTATGTCATTCAAATGATTGTCATATAAATTTCATATCTGTTGTTTACTTTAAATATTTTCATAAATTAGACAATTCCTTTACATTCTTTGTTTCAAATACTCTAACAAGTCATTATCTTTTAAAAGTGTCAAATTTATAAGTTAAGCCACAATGTAAACTATAGGCGGTTTTTGTTGTTGTAATTATATTTTGTTTATATACATCTATTGTTTACATGTGTATATTAGTAGATTATTTATGTTTTAGTCATGTAGTTGATATTGTATTTAGAGAGCCTTATTTAAAATTGGTTTAATCCAAATGAATTACTCTCTTTAAATAAAGATATTATCATTATTATTATTATTATTATTATTATTATTATTATTATTATTATTATTATTATTATTATTATTATTATTATTATTACTGAACAAATTTAAAACAGATGCATTTGTATAAAATGCCTTTGAGTATACAATTTGTTTGAAATCATATTTTGACATTTAAAAATATATTTGTTAGTTGACCAGATTCAGTTTCTATTTGTTTTGTTAATCTGGTTCTGACACGGGAGGATTGTTGTTATTGTTCACCGCTTCAAGAGTATATCCCTTGTCCCTTGGTGTCTCCTGTAGATGAACAAATTTCCATCTTTGAAAATTTGAAATATTAATCAATGCGTTTAGTAATATATGGGAAACACAGTCTACATTTACATGAATTTTCCATAAATCCAGGTTACTTTTTGTTTAAATTAAAAGAACATGCGACAGGTTTAGGATATCTTAGCTAAGATCAACCTACGACAGTTTTGAGGCGAGGTCTTGATAGTCCTAAGAGGATCATAAGACATGTCATAAGATATTCTAGTATCTTATAACAGGTCTTAAGATAGCTTCATGAAACCGTCCCAAGTTTTATTTGACAAAGTCTTATCTCCACAATGTATTAAATTTTATACTTTTTCACACAAGCTAATTTAAATATTAAAAATTTTAGATTCACAACAAGAGCATTAAATGAATGATTATGTATTTTAAGTAACCATGGCGATAATAATCATTAATTTCATTTATTTTAAAATGTCCAAACTATAACTTTCAGCAAATTGTATGTTCAAAGGCATTTTATACAAATGCATCTGTTTTAAATTTGTTCAGTAATTGTCAACAAAGAATGTGAAGAAATTGTCTAATTTATGAAAATATTTAAAATACGTCACAGATATGAAATTTATATGACAATCATTTGAATGACTTATACTTTGAAGTCTTGTTCCAATTATATTTTAAATGTTATGTTATAATAACATGTATATCGTCAAAAACGCGAAAAGGCGAAAAGGCGAAATCGCGAAAACGCGAAAACGCGAAAACGCGAAATCGCGAAAACGCGAAAACGCGAAACGCGAAATCGCGAAATCGCGAAAACGCGAAAACATACTATTTCAATTCTAAAATTTTATGTTTCGTAACTCTCCAAAGACTGAGATACCGTCCGATTTTTTCAATAACTTTTGTACAGTGAAACCCGTCTTACCGAACCACTTCGGAACTTAAAACTATGTTCGATTTTGACAGATGTACGGTTTAATCAGATTCACAACGAATAACATTTGAGCCAACAAGACTTTTAAAAGAAAATGCTTGGTTTTCGGTTTATGCAAGATTCAGTTTAGACAGGTGTCAATATCTATCTATATATATATAGTGTGTAATACAATGTTATTTGATTTTCAATCTTACAACCATCTAAAATGTAACAGGGTTCAAAATGAAATGTATTTTAGCAATTAATGGTCAATGTTGCCCCAACAGTTAGCAAAGCCGTATAGTCAGCTATCTTCGGCTCTGACATGACAAATAATAAACAATTAAAACAAAAATTAGACTACTCGATTTATGGAAAACAAATTAAACGAAAACAATAAATATGACAGTATGTTATAATAACATGTATATCGTCAAAAACGCGAAAAGGCGAAAAGGCGAAATCGCGAAAACGCGAAAACGCGAAATCGCGAAATCGCGAAAACGCGAAAACGCGAAAACGCGAAATCGCGAAAACGCGAAAACGCGAAAACGCGAAAACGCGAAAACGCGAAAACGCGAAATCGCGAAATCGCGAAGTCGAAAACGCGAAAACGCGAAGTCGAGTCGAAAACGCGAAAGGCGAAAGGCGAAGTCGAAAACGCGAAATCGATTTCGCGTTTTCGACTTCGCGTTTTCGCGTTTTCGCGTTTTCGACTTCGCGTTTTCGCGTTTTCGACTTCGCCTTTCGCGTTTTCGCGTTTTCGACTTCGCGTTTTCGCGTTTCGACTTCGATTTCGCGTTTTCGCGTTTTCGCCCTATAGAATATGAAAGGCGAAAACGCGAAAACGCGAAAACGCGAAATGGCCTTAACCGGCCACCATACATATACCTTTTGACCAACAATCATTTATAAAAGTGTTTACTTGTTGCTATGGAAGATAAACATACAAAAAAAAATATATCGATGCATTATTCATCTATTAAAAATACATCTCTTATCAATGTATTTTTTTTTTTATCTATTTTTCGCATGCATGAAGAAACGTCTTGTATCACACTGCATAGTGTTTTATACGAAAATGTGATACGAAAAATACGTTAATTTGATTGGACAGGAAACAATATTGCGACATTTCCATTAGCTATTTGACATCACGATCACATTATTTGTGATGTCTTGTCTTTTTTTCATTAGATGATTTCAGTGATATAATTTGTTCATTTGAACGCATTATATTTGGTAAGAAAAGCTTCAATTATTGATTGATTAATAATTGTTTGGTTTTGACGCAACATTCAGCACTATTGATAATTGCGTAGTGGTTGGTTTCAATTGGTTGCGGATGTCGAAGTGCTACCGACCTTCGGCAGGACAACTGAGAACCCTAACTTGTCGATTAAATTTGAATTAAATTCAACTGCTACATGTACGTGCGTAGTCCTATCGCAGGCTAGTGGTACAGTAATTAATCGAACTTCTTAAGACCACTCTGCCACCTAGACCCATTGGACATTGACAGAATATTGATTTACAATAGATTTACATCAATGCTACAATGTGGTGTATCTTTTATTTTGCATCCTTTCAAAAAACATAATACGACCATAATACAAACAACAGTATAAAAACACAAAATAGAAAACTAAAGATTGAGCAATACGACCATACAAGAAGTTGGGGCGATCTCAGGGGCTCAATGGGATTAGAAGATCCTGTGCTATAAATTGCACCAGTCGTGTGATCATAAAAAAATAAATCCAGTGATAAATGTTATTTGGTAGGTGACATTCGTGGAAAAGAGGACGGGATTTTTGTTATGACAATTGGAACAAATCCGTCGTCATCTTTGAAACAGATTTAAGCCTGTCCCAAGTCAGGAGCCTTTGGCCTTTGTAAGTCTTGTATGATTTTTAATTTTAGTTTCTTTTATATATTTCGGAGTTAAGTATGACGTTTATTATTACTGAACTAGTACATATTTTTGTTTAGGGGCCAGCTGAAGCACGCCTCCGGGATTTTTATCGCTGTATTAAAGACAATTGGTGGGCCACGGCTGTTTCTGCTCTTTGATCGGGTTGTTGTCCCTTTATACTATTTCAATTCTAAAATTTTATGTTTCGTAACTCTCCAAAGACTGAGATACCGTCCGATTTTTTCAATAACTTTTGTACAGTGAAACCCGTCTTACCGAACCACTTCGGAACTTAAAACTATGTTCGGTTTTGACAGATGTACGGTTTAATCAGATTCACAACGAATAACATTTGAGCCAACAAGACTTTTAAAAGAAAATGCTTGGTTTTCGGTTTATGCAAGATTCAGTTTAGACAGGTGTCAATATCTATCTATATATATATATGTGTGTAATACAATGTTATTTGATTTTCAATCTTACAACCATCTAAAAATGTAACAGGGTTCAAAATGAAATGTATTTTAGCAATTAATGGTCAATGTTGCCCCAACAGTTAGCAAAGCTCAAGCCGTATAGTCAGCTATCTTCGACTCTGACATGACAAATAATAAACAATTAAAACAAAAAATTAGACTACTCGATTTATGGAAAACAAATTAAACGAAAAACAATAAATATGACAGACAGCAATCATAGAGAACCACTAAGTTTCAAGCTCCTGGTTTGGGATAGGCACATAAAAAATGCTACGGGGTTAAACATATTTGTGAATGCTCAACCTCCCCTTAACATGGGTGCGTAGTGGTGTCATGTTTTGTTAATGATAAACCTTTTGTCGCGATACAAACTGCTTTTAAATTAGTTTGTCTTTTTGTTGTTATTTTTTATAGTGTTGCTTATCCCTTCTTGACTAATGATTATATATATGCTCATAGATTCAGATAATTGTCGTTGTCAACGTTACATGTACCATATTGATCTATAATGATCATAATCACAAAATTACTTAATATAATACTTGTATGTTATCTCAATCCGACGGGTGTGTGCTTACCGTATACAAATGTGGTTGTTAAACAAAGGTGACTGAATGTAAACGTCGTTTGCGGTTTATAGTCACTATTTCGGACCAGGTCTGAGCTGTACGTTTTTAAAGATATTTTGTGTAGTTTCGGTATGAAATAAAAACGCAAGGACTTGTGATTATTTTCGAAATAGTGTTGAATGTTTGATTTTAATAATAAAAAATAAATATATGAAATTGAAATATATTTCCACTGTTGTTCAGATCAGAAGTACATGTTTTGAACTACCAAAATTCCTGCAACAAGTTTGCAGACATGTGCAATCAAAGTTTTGTTGAATATTTCACCACAATTAATGATAAAGAGTAGTTGAGAGATGAAATGCATTTCACTTTATTTGAACAAAAAAGATATGAACGCTTGAAATTGCAGTATTTCACCATTTCACATAGACAAGTGTCCATGAAATTGATATACAGTATAATGTCGTTCGTAACAAGTACAAGAAGACAGGAGATTCCAAAGGGCAATTAAAAATGTTTCCATTTATATGAATGAAACGCGGTATGAACAAAGACATCATACTTAATAAATTTTTATAAGTGTTCGAGGTATTTTTTTTTTTCTCAAGATAGTGGGAAACTTGATTATGTTTTTTTTACATGAATACCCTTTTTTCTTATTAAAAATGATTCTTCTGAACTACGACCGATACTAAACTACTGACTTTTTACTTACCAAACACTTAAATAATCATCAATCTGTGATATCGATTTTTTTCTATATTCAATAAGTGTGAAATGCATTATATGATGTTATAAAAATAATGAAATATGGTGTGGTTCATAATGACAACCATTCATTAGAGAGCAAAGACGATGACACAAATAACAATAAATTACCGTAGATTTTCAAACATAACTCATACAGCAAAGTAATTTCTAGTCGACATCAGCATGAAAAATGAGAAACGTTCAGAGGAGCAATCAAACAGACTTTTTACAAACAATAAACGGATAAAACCAATTACAGAAAGCAACGAACAACAACCACTGCATTAAAGGTTTTTAATTTGGCTTGGAATGACCATAGAAGGAATGCTGCGGAGCGCTTAATCGGTTAAAATCCTCAAATCGGTAATGACCACAAGATTACTTTAACAAATATAAGCAGTACCAATTTAATAGTATTCCAAATTACTAAAAGCCATTTCAAAACACAATTTTAACTAACAAATGAGTAAATTTATCTGATTTAAACATATGTTGGTAGTCTTCTAACGAATTAAGGGTCAAGAGGTAAAACAAATCTGAAAAAAAATAGTCTTAATTCATGACATTTTTTTTTTTTTATTATATATATTTACTGAAATCTGTTTATTTGTTAGTTTAAAACATCGAATACCGGTACCTTATTCCGGCCTCGTTAACATTAGTAAGATGTTCATATATAAAGGAGTTAGTGGTTGTTAGTAATATTCATTAAATATATAATATACCGGTATAAAAACCATGCAAGAAATTCAAAGCTAGATGCTTACAAATAAGATGATTCAACATAAATGTCTAATATAACAAACAAAACATAAACAGATTTTCAAAAATGTAATATTATTTAGTTTTAGATTTAATTAAACAGAAATTATAACTCAAGAGGAATTTCATTTCTTTTTTTCTTTTAATGTTTTAAATAAACTTAACTCCCCTCCCCTCGGAAAAAAGTAAAGATGAAGAACTAAGACAAACTCTTGAACACACTGAAAGTAATATAAAATAAATGGGAAAGGGTAAAACACCAATAACTTGAAACAACGAACGACAACCACTTGACTACAGGTCTTTGATTTTGCTCGGAATGGGCACAGAAGGAATGTTGCGGAGTAACAAATACTGGCGGGTTTCAGCTGGTCCTGGGGAGTGGGAATACGGACAGAATCTCTTGAAAGGTAAACAGTTCCTTGTTCACTAATAGCACCCAACCAAAACACACAAAAAGACAAACACTTCATTATATTTTCAAGACCTTGAAAGTAAGGTCAACCGTTAACCTCATGTCCAACAATTATTCTCAAAGAATATACTTTCCTGCTAATAAAACAAGGGGCATAAAGCTGTTGAAGTTAATTTGTCTAATTGGTGTGCACGTGTTAACTGTTGGATTTGTTTTGGAATTGTGCTTGTTGTTTGCAATTGAAAATAGTCTCATTCACGTGCATTATACTTTTTGGTTTGATATTAGGTATATATTTCGCAACGGGCAATTAATGTTAAATGTTTCAAAATGGTGGCATCTGAAGCAGATCTTTAGTTTATTTAATTAGAAACATTCAAACAAAGAGTTTTTGAAACAGAAAACTGTATAGAATTCATAGCGCTGTAGGAACAAAGGCAACATACTTAATGAATATTAATAAGTGTATGGGGTAGTTTTTTGTCTCAAGAAAGTGGGATACTTTACTACAGTTTTGTTTTTGTTTTACAGAAATACCTTTTGTTATTGAAAATTATTCCTCTGAATCACGAACGATACTAATTTAAGAGTACTGATGTTTTAACTATGCAAACACTTAAATCAGAATCATCCATCTGTGATATTGATTCTTGATATTCAATGAAAAAATGAAATGCATTATATGATGTTATAAACATAAGAAAATATTGTGTGGTTCATAATGACAACCATTCATTAGAACATTGACATGATTAATAAATGTAGGTAACCGTAGATTTTCAAATATAACTCATACAGCAAAGTTAGCTCTGCATGAAAAATGAGAAACGTTCAGAGGAGAAATCAAACAGACTTTAACAAACAATAAACGAATAACAACAATAAGAAAAAGCAACAAACTTAAACCACTGCATACATTGTAACAGGTCCTTAATTTGGCTTTGAATGAGCACTGAAGGAATGTTGCAGACTTATATATACTGACAAACGCTTTTTGTTCACGCATCGTTGTCAATATAATGGAATTTGATGCGACTGTCATACAAGTGAGAGGTTTAGCTAGGTATAAAACCATGTTCAATCCACCTTTTTCTACATAAGAAAATGCCTTTACCAAGTCAGGAATATGACAGTTGTTATCCGTTAGTGTGATGTGTTTGAGCTTTTGATTTTGCCATTTGATTAGGGACTTTGCGTTTAGAATTTTCTTCGGAGTTCAGTATTTTTGTGATTTTACTTTTTAACCCACGGTTAGACTCCTGAAATCGGTAATGATTACAAAATTGTCTTAAAAAATGTAAACAGTACCAATCTAATAGTATTCCAAATTACTAAAAGCCAGCTATAAACCCTCGTAATCTAAAAAATAAGAAAGTTTCACTTATTTAAACATATGTTGGCAATCTTCAAAAGAATTAACGGTCAAGAGATTAAAACAAATCTGAAAATAAGAATAAGCTTGATCAATAACAAAATATAAGTGTGAACACACTGTGTAATGTCAAAATGTTTTTAATATAAATTTAAAAAATAAATGATAAAATACGTATAATGTCTTCACATATATATATGTTAAACAAACCAGCTAAATTTGAAAATAATTTTGTAAAATAATCACACAGAAGAAGCAATGAAATATGACACGTTAACATGAAAACGACAAAATATGATAAAATCATCATGTATTTATTCAGTCCATTGAATACATCTTTCCAGGTAATGGTTATTTCTGTGGCAGAGTTCATACTTACTATTTCGTTATCCTTAGACACTGGTCGTATAGCTAATAATCGCTGTCTCCATGGTATCTTTGATCCAAAGAATTTGAAAACTTTGTTCATTTTTGGTTTTGGATCTCAGTAAACTAAACAAAATAGTAGGACAAGCAACTACTATGTTGTAATATAAAGGTGCACGTTTTACTGTAAAAGTCATTTTAAAATTAGAATATCCATTCCAAAGTAAAGTTTCACCTGTAGATGATTCCAGCGACCAGTCAGAGTTTGGTGTGTAGAAAGATAGGCCAACCGGGTAAGAATCTGCTATCAAATTTATGTTATTTGCTGAAATCCCCATACAACAAAATTCAGATCACACGTTTGAGAATCAAATGGAAACTTGTATACATTCGCTGTACATTTTGCTGACATAACATCGCCATTAGCAATGGAAACAGAACCATTGTAATAAATTGTAACAAATACATCATAATCCTTTCCGATTGGTTCGTATGTTTCAACGGAATTTACTAAAACAAACTTCGGTGTCCAAACATCGGTGTGACGCACTATGATAAACTCTGCATTACCATATGAAGAAGGATTCCAATTTAATCCGGCATCAGCCCATGTAAGTTTTATTCCAGTCGAAACGTCCACAGTTTCGTCCACTTCATCAAATCGAACAATTGCCAGCAAATACAATTTCAATGTTACATTCAGAGCTGTCGAAAAATCAGAATTTGGAATAAATGATTTTTGATGACTTGTGAATATATCGGTATATAAATTGCTCATATCAGTGTATGTCTGACCATTAACAATGTAAAGGAGTAAACATGGTAAAATCAATCGAGGCATACATCTGAATGCTATATATACCTTTATCCATTCTTATTTAAGCAAATAACAACAATTCGAAACTACTATAATGTTTACCAGCAGTGTGAATAATGGCCTGCAAAATGAGTTGGTTATTGTTACAAGTTACCTTTAAATTCTTATATACTTACGGTATTTTGAAAGTGAACTTTATTTGTTTCTTAATCGAAGCTACTTAATGTATAAATTAAATCAAATCATTTCGATTTTATATATAATTAAGTATATACAATATTAGACCATGAAATTAGAACGTATGCATATGAATCATACCTTTACGAAAATGTTGATACAATAACACCATGTTTGAATAGAGAAATAATTTGTAATAAGAATGCATGAGAAGGACAATGACTCTTAGCATGCGATAACATAGAAACTGAAATAATTATGAATCACGCCAAACACGATTCAAAAGAACAAACACACGAAAGAGGGGAGAACGATACCAGAGCGACATTCAAACTCATAGATCAAAAACGCCATGGAAAAGGGACAAAAAATTACATCGTAACTAGTATATTTGCACCATAATCATTAAACAGTCATGTTATGTATGCTGACTGATAATCGTTGTAAGGTTAATCGCCAAAATTATGAAATATTTCAGTGAATCAAATGAACAATATGTATAGACTATACCGCTGCATCGACTGTGATACGGTAATTATCCACTCGATACAGTAAAATATTCTAAATTTAAAACGCATGGCTTCCGAACGTTTAAAATATTTAAAACTTAACTGTCGAGACTGTAAAACAACCGTATTGCACGAGATTTGGTGGTGGAATCTGTTTCTCCAGTGATTTTGTGGACGATATGCAAACAATCGTTATCTTTCTTTTAAAATGATCTGCAATAAAGATGGGTTCTTTCTATGTGACGCCATGAAAAAGGCGACCATGCCTGATGACGTCACATAAAAAGAAGTTCAGAGGAAAACAATAACATTTGACGTCATAATTGAATTCAAACCAATATCAAATTTGAATCAAACGGACCACATGTTGATTCAATAAAAATAATCAACAGGTCATGAAAAGGAGAAATCAGGTAAGAAAACAGTTATAACTATTTGTATGCTAGGTTTTTATCAGAACATCTTTCTTTACGAAATATCTTGACACTGTATCTTAATTTGCTTTTAAAATGCAACATCGTTTTTTCAAATATTAATGGTTTTGGTTTTCTTAATGAACCCCATCAGATTCACATTACTGGTGGTGCGGAGGTTGTTCTTTATTATGATTACTAGTGTATTTATTTATTTTAAATCTAAAATGGGGGTGACATTTTGTTATGTATTGGAATGATAATTGTACTTAAATATATAAATAAAAGATGTTAATTCAAAGTCATAAGATCGACATAATCTAAAACGCACTAATAAAATTTTATGATGTATCAATTGGACTAAAATATTTACAGTAAATAAAAGGAAAAAAAGTCAACCACACGTTTATTAAATATAGATTCTACCACTGCATCCAGTGTGAAACGATTTTTATCCACTCGATACAGTTAAATTTTCAAATTTAAAACGCAAGGCTTCCGAACGTTTAAAATATTTAAAATTTAACTGTCGAAAGTGTAAAGCAACCGTATTGGTCGAGACATGATGGTGGATTTTGTTTCTCCAATGATTTTGTGGACGATATGCAGACACTCGTTATCCTTCTTTTAAAAAGATCTGCAAAAAGATGGGTTATTTCCATGTGACGTCAATAGGCATGGTAGCATTTTTTCATGGCGTCACAGGAATTTCAGAGGAAAGCAAGAACATTTGACGTCATAATCGAATTAAAACCAATAACAAACTTGATGATATAAAAATAATCGACAGGTCAGGAAATAGAGAAATCAAGTAAAAATTATAGAAACAGTTATAGAGACAGAAAAAGTATAACTAAAACGACAAAGTTATTTTTCATTTACCTGTATATATTATGAAAACCGGTTTTTTCAAAAGTGATTATTTTCTAAGGGTTTAATATTTCGCAGTAGTGCCATGGCTTTATTTGGACTTGTTTGTTTGCTTTTTGGCCTTGAATGGTTGTCCCTAATATTTTATTAACTATGTATTTACTTTCAGGTATCACAGATCGAATTTATTCGTTCATAGTGTGTTAATTTACGTTTTGATTGAGTTAAGCCTTCCAATTGATGTTTTATCGTGTGTTTTCTATGTTGTGATGTTATACTATTGTTTCAGAAAAAGGGAGAAGGTTTGGTACCATTAAAACGTTTAATCCCGCTGCAAATGTTTGCACCTGTCCTAAGTCAGGAATCTGATGTACAGTAGTTGTCGTTTGTTTATGTAATTTATACGTGTTTCTCGTTTCTCGTTTTTTATATATACTAGACCGTTGGTTTTACCGTTTGAATGGTTTTACACTAGTACTTTTGGGGCCCTTTATAGCTTGTTGTTCGGTGTGAGCCAAGGCTCCGTGTTGAAGGCCGTACATTGACCTATAATGGTTTACTTTTATAAATTGTTATTTGGATGGAGAGTTGTCTCATTGGCACTCACACCACATCTTCCTATATCTAATAACTATTTGTATGCTAGTGTTTTTTGTTTTATCGGAACATCTTTCTTTACGAAATATCTTCACACTGTATCTTTATTTGCTGTTAAAATGTAACATCATTTTTTCGAAGTCTTCTTCATCAAGAATCAAATCAACGTGTAATGTGCAAAGAACGCTTAGTTTTACTGAACATCTAAAGATTAGTAAACACATTAATGGTTTTGCTTTTCTTAATAAATAAAGGCAAGAGTAGTATACCGCTGTTAGACATGTTAGAAAGTCATAAATCGATTGAGAGAAATCAAACCCGGGTTACAAGGTAAACACGTCAACTATAAGAGGAAAACAACGAAACAACAGAAACACTGAAGTGCAACAAAAAACCAAAACGACAATGCAACACACACAGAAACCAGATTCACATTACTGGTGGTGCGGTGGCTGTTCTTTTATCGACTACTAGTTTATTTATTTTTTTAAATCTAAAAGGGGTGAAATTTTGTATTGGAATTGCACTAATAAAATTTTATTATGTATCAAATTGGACTGAAATATTTACAGTAAATAGAAAGAAAAACTCATTTCAAATTACATTTTGAAACTTTTGTTTGTGTTTTCCTTTAAACTCTATGTTTTGAGGCTGTTGTTTTTTTTTTTTTTTTTGGAGGAGTAGGGGTTCATATCGCTTAATTTATCCCTCTTTGTGAAGCATTGTGTTTAATAGGCTTTTGTACGTTTTTTATTCTTTCAGCTAATATTTGTTATGTACGTCTTCTTTCACCGGGAATTGTAATAGTTTGTTCCTCATTGTTCAAAGCAAAAAATCGTATGTGTTGTCATAGTTTGGAAAACATTATCAAATACACCAGGCACATTATTTAAAACGTTAGACGTTAAAGCAATAACTATGTTGAGGAAAACCATAGTGCTTTGAATACGTCGTATGCTTAATTAACACTTAATTCACATGTATATTATTTTTATAAAAAAGAAGATTGTATGAATGCCATTCAGTCAGGATTCTACTTCGTCAAAATTATCTCCCCATTACGCCAGTCAATTTTTACAATCGTAAAAATGGAAGCCATTGTAGAGATGATGCGCTGCCAATTTAGCTCTTTAAAATTGATAAATTTATCATCATAGCACCATAACAATCCGTATATGCCAGTTGTATTTTATAAGGCAAAGGTAAAATCACAAAAATACTGAGCTCCGAGGAAAATTCGGAGCTCAGTATTTTTACTATGTTGAGGAAAACCATAGTGCTTTGAATACGTCGTATGCTTAATTAACACTTAATTCACATGTATATTATTTTTATAAAAAAGAAGATTGTATGAATGCCATTCAGTCAGGATTCTACTTCGTCAAAATTATCTCCCCATTACGCCAGTCAATTTTTACAATCGTAAAAATGAAAGCCATTGTAGAGATGATGCGCTGCCAATTTAGCTCTTTGAAATTGATAAATTTATCATCATAGCACCAAAACAATCCGTATATGCCAGTTGTATTTTATAAGACAAAGGTAAAATCACAAAAATACTGAGCTCCGAGCAAAATTGAAAGGGGAAAGTCCTTCATCAAATGGCAAAATCAAAAGCCCAAACACACCAAACGAATCGACAACAAGTGTCATATTTCTGACTTGGGACAGGCATTTTCTAATGTTGGAAAAGGTGGATTAAACCTGGTTTTAAAGCTAGCTAAACATCTCACTTCTATATCAGACGCATCAAATTCCATTATATTGACAACAATGTGTGTACAAAACAAGCAGACATAATAGGTAAAAATGTCAAAAATAAGGGTTCATCAGTCAACATTGTGTTACATGTATAATCTTAATCACTACAAACGTATCCATTAGTTATTGTGCATCATGTTATGTACAGTTCTGCATTCAGGCAAGTTCAGAAACATTTAATAAGAAAATTATAATTAAATATTTCGTGGAAAGGCAGACAAAAGATTTTCAGAGGTTGAAGATTACATGGACGAATAACCATAGAAAAAACATACAAAAAATGAAGTTTTTTTTATGTTATGCATTTTTAAGATCCAGTTGAAAAGTCCGTCGTCAAGTACTTTTAGTAAAAAACTGTTATTCGAACACACCTTCTCTGTTTTTATGACTCATTAGAAAGGTATTTCACTTGACCCATATATTTTATTTTTTATAACTATGAATTTTTAATGTTATTAAATCAACCTGTAGCCTAAGTATATACAAATAATAGAATATGAAGAGAGGTGATGTTTCAAATATTTTTGCTTTATACGTTTTCAAGACAAAATATTCAACTCAAACACGCCCGAACATGAAAAGGTGCACTCTACTTTCCTTTTCGATGCAATTATTGCCCATTTTTGGGGATTTTCTCCCAAAAAATCTATTACCGGGGCAGAGATGCAAATTATTGCTTTAGAAAGATCAATATATTATCTTTATTTGTATTTTTTTCGACGGAACTTATAATTATGCACAAAATAGATCCAATTTGATTTGAACCTGCCAAAACCAACTGATTTTATTAAAATTTGTCTATGATTTAAAACTTTACAAATATCTCGAAGCCCCATATAATAATTCAAGTAAAAACACTTATTTGAGATGTATAAAATCCTAAATTATGCTTCTTTAATAAACTTGTAAAGACCATAGAAACAGATGTAAACAATTCAAATATACCAATTTTTGCCTTTTTTTACCTTCTCTAACAAAGACTTCCATTTCTTTAATTCAATTTCAACTGGGTTTCCGTCTGATTTAGACAACTCCACATAAGAGAAAATTGAATAAGCAGACAGCTCACTCACAAGCAAAAAACCCTAACTGTCAAAATAAAAGCGCATACACTACAAGCACGGGAACAAATTCTACTGCATCCACACAGCACGAGTAGCAAACTCTGCAGTTAATATAAAAATAAGATGTGGTAATATTGCAAATGAGACAACTCTCCACAAGGGATAATTGAATATGCAGACAGCTCTCTCAAAAGCAAAAAATCCTATCATTCTGCTGCATCCACACAGTACGAGTAGCAAACCCTGCAGTAAATATAAAATAGAAGATGTTGTACGATTGCCAATGAGACAACTCCCAACAAGCAAAAAAACCCTACCTGTAAATATTGTCAGTTGAAGGTTATGAACGTAAAATATGCTGTAGGTGTATTGTTAATTTTCAAATCATATTTCTTTATCATCTTAATATCAGATATGCGCAAACTTTTGTGACTTCACAGTAATCAATCTTTTTTTTTTTTTTTTTTTCGCACAGACCGCATGCTTTATGATATATCAATTGAAATAAAGTGTAAACCTTATGTTTTTTTCCGTATTTTATTTTATGGTTTCTTTTGTTCTAACATGTCAATACTCAATGATAAGGTTTTTTTCGTTGATCTAATTGTTGACTTTAAGTTCACTGTCGTTTTTTTTTTATAAAGTTGTTTGTCCCTTCTTGACAAGTGATTTAAATATAATCTTGTATAATTGCAGTTGTCACTTCAATAAATATTTACTGTATTGATCTAATCATTTTCACAATACTCCTACATAAAACTACTTACGGGTACGCATAATAGATGGTGTTATTGATAACCATAGTTATATGTTGTTGTTGGACTAAAATGACTGAATATATATTTTGTATTAAGGCATCGAAGTAAGTGCACCAGAACTCAACAATTGTTTGTAGGTTAAAATACAAAGAGGCAGGAGATACTAAAGAATGCAATCGGAAATCAGGTCAAATATAAGAAGACCACACCATTTCTCTCACAAATTACACCCAAAACCTCAAAAACAAAATTCAACTTGCAGTTATATCGATATATCGCTTCTTGATGTTTAATAATTTGGAAATGTATCTTAAATTATAATTAAAATATGTAAATGTGGTATGATTTATACTGACATCCGTTTACTAAACAGTAAACAGAATGGTGATATAAGTAAATGTAGATTCAAGAATATTTCTTACCGCAAAGTAAGCTATAACAGGCCCCTGCATTTAAAAGAATGAACATTTTAGAAAAGAAATCTAACTTTTTTTATGCTAAAACGATGAACGAAAAACACTATAACAGAAAGTATCCACCGACAACCACTTGCATGGATAAAAGGTCTTTAACTTGACTTGCGATGAGTATAAATAGAATATGTCAGAGTAACATGTATTGGAGTGCGCTAAATCTGCAACAACACAACATAACAACAAACTCACTGGTCTCGTCAGATTGGTGATCACAAACATTATAACTTCGACAACTGATTTTACAGAATCGCAACTACAGAATGCCAGTGTGAAATCAAAGATCAACTAATAAATACATCTATAATAAAATTTAATAGATTTAAATATCAACCGGGACACTTCCAACGGATTAAGTGACAAGATGTCAAAAACCGTCTGCAAGAAAGCATGACCTTGTAGAATGCCAAAAACTAACAATCCGTATAATTTTAAAACGTTTTATATATTATTCTTAATGATAATTGGTATATTAAGTAACATGTGTCTTCGATTATTTGTTTGTACGAACCAGTCATATTGAAAAATAAATCATTATTTGTTGACTCTATAATCACACAGAAGAAGCAATGAAATATGTCACGTTAACAATGAAAACGATCAAGTATGATATGATAATCATGTATTTATCTAGTCCATCGCAAACATCTTTCCAGGTAATGGTTATCTCTGTTGCAGATTTCACATTTACTGTTTCTATATCATTGGACCCTGGTCGAATAGCTGATAATCGATGTCTCCATGGTGTCTTTGATCCAATGAATTTGAAAACATTGTTCATTTTAGATTGTGGATCTCTATGATAAAGTGACGATATATAAATCGTTACGGCAACACTGATTCCACTGAATGTTATAGTCACTATCATCATGACTAATAAAAGACTCATTGGATTAGAGGATGCCGGGACAGCCATTTGGACCATGGTCAGAAATATTGCATATGATAGTAAAATTGTCGTTGATAATCCTATTCTGTCTCCAGATTCTATCGGAAGTAGAAACACCAGTGGATTTAGTAAACTAAACAAAATGGTAGGACAAGCAACAACTATGTTGTAATATAAAGGTGCACGTTTTATTGTAAAAGTCATTTTAAAATTAGAATATCCATTCCAAAGTAAAGTTTCACCTTTATAGGATTCTAGTGACCAGTCAGAGTTTGATGTATAGAAGGATAGGTCAACCGGGTTAGAATCTGCTATCAAATTTATATCATTTGCTGAAATCCCCCATACAACAAAATTCAGATCACAAGTTTGAGAATCAAAAGGAAACTTGTATACATTCGCTGTACATTTTGATGACATGACATCGCCATAAGCAATAGAAACAGAGCCGTTGTAATTTATCGTTACAAAAAGATCGTTACCCCCTCCTATTGGTTCGTATGTTTCAACAGAATTTGTTAGTACAAACTTTGGTGTCCAAACATCGGTATGTGGCACTATGATATATTCTGCATTACCGTAGGAAGAAGGATCCCAAGTAAATCCAGAATCGGTCCAGGTAGCTATCATTCCAGTCGCAGTGTGCAAAGTTTCTTCCACTTCATTAAATCGAGAAATTGTCATCAAATACATTCTCAATTTTACATTCAAAGCTGTAGAAAAATCGACAAAATAGAAACAGAATTGATTATGAAAAATGCCAAGTAAGATGCAAAAACACAAAACATGAAAATCGGTAATAAATCAAATAGAAACTGGTATACATAAAAAGGATTCATCAAACTGGTATCTAATGTTTGGTGATGCTAATTTTTGGAAAGCCAATAGCCAAATAGAAAACATGTCTCTGAATCGAACGAACACTATATAACAATATCAATGCATGCAAGGTAATTCTTTTATTGAATCGTCTTTCATTACGACACTGTATATCTGTTTCTTTTATTTAGATGGAACAGTATGCTTCCGAAGTCTGCATTTTTCAAAAAAAAAAATCAATGAAGTGCCGATAACACTTTAAATGTTCTGATCAGTAATTTCACAGATTTTTTTTATTCCATAGCAGATTCGCAATACTGGTAGTGTGTTGGTTGTATTTAATTAAAATGACTTATTTAATTAAGGAATGACTGTAATATTTTTTCTGTCTATGAAGAAATAACATCAAAAATGTGGTGCACACTGAATAACCCGCGTAGCGGGTTATTTAATAGTGTGCACCACATTTTTTAGGCTATTTCGAATAGACAGAAAAATATTACAGTCATTCCTATAATTTAATTTGAAATTCCATTTTTAAGGAGTAAAACGTTGATGACGTCACAGTCACATGACAAAATTATGTCTATGAGCTGATAGACAAAACACTTTCAGCCAATCAGAAGACGTGTTACATCCAAAATTAAATTATTTGTGTTTGTTTTACTGTAAAAGAGAAGTGAAACTATGTCATAAATCGGAATAAAGATAAACGTTGTAAATTAGAAGTTAAACTATCAACATAGAATATAACGGTCAAACAATTGTATAATGTACCAAATACTAGAATATATGAAGTAAATGGAATGGAAAAAAAAACAATTCACATTTAATAACATTTATTAAATTGTCTTTATTTGTTACCTTACAACTATTCCTTTTTTTAGGGAATGGGGGTTACACTGCTCAATTTGTGAGACTTTGTGTGTATTTGTTTTTCGTTTTTTGTTCTTGCGGCTATTAACCAAATAATCAATAATTAGTCATTAATTGCATTTAAATGACGTTAGCAAGAATTCGAACAGGAAGCAACAAACACATACATACAAAAAGCAGACGTTATATAAGTTATCTAAAATAATATTATAAAGATATTCATTCAGCAATACATTGGCAATTTAGGTAATTAGATATAAGAAGATGTGGTATGAGTGCCAATGAGACAACTCTCCATCCAAGTCAAAATTTATAAAAGTAAACCATTATAGGTCAAAGTACGGTCTTCAACACGGAGCCTTGGCTCACACCGAACAGTAAGCTATAAAGGGCCCCAAAAATGCCTGGAAAAGTTCAACAATTGCAAATTCAAACAAAACATGATGATCGTGTTTTGTTTTATACGCTTTCCTTAAATTGCAAACAATTTATAATGTCAGCACTCGTTTCATTGTATGTTTATCTGTAGACATTTATGTTTGTTCAGATTGCAAATTAGTGAAATGTAGATGCAGTTACGTACGAAGGATAACGGTAAACAAAAACAAACATTTATGGGCATTGGCGTTGCTTATTGCTCATTTCGTCTATGATTGAATGTTGTCTGATTGGTAGTCATACCACACGTATTGTTAGGCGCTAAGTAGTCCCTCGTATCATCAGATCAGTAGTCAGTGATTTGGTATTGACATGATTAATTAACATATTTTATCAAAACAGGCTCCGTCAATAAATTAATAAATAACTTAGAAATTAAAATGCAATCCCTAGGTATGGCATTGTAAGTCCAAAATACTACGTAGTAAGCTATGCTAACTAGCTATTACATCAGGTTTAATTTATCATTATATACACAAGGAAATAGATATAAGAAGATGTGGTATGAGTGCCAATGAGACAACTCTCCATCCAAGTCAAAATTTATAAATGTAAACCATTATAGGTCAAAGTACGGTCTTCAACACGGAGCCTAGGCTCACACCGAACAGTAAGCTATAAAGGGCCCCAAAATTACTAGTGTAAAACCATTCAAACGGGAAAACCAACGGTCTAATCTATATAAAACGAGAAACGAGAAACACTTATGAACCACATCAACAAACGACAACTACTGAACATCAGATTCTGACTTAGGACAGGTGCAAACAAATGCAGCGGGTTTAAACGTTTTAATGGTACCAAACCTTCACCCTTTTTCTGAAACAATAGTGTAACATCACAACATAGAAAGACACACTATAAAATATCAACTGAAATAGCTTAACTCAATCAAAGGACATAGTAACACCATTGAACATACACTGAACAAATAAATTTGACCTATGATACAATGTAAATTCAAAATAAATAAACTAAGGAAGAATAATAAAAGTAACATGTTATATCGGTATGAAATGTTAAACAATTTAAGAAAACAATATGCTCGAACAAAATATCAGCCATTTGCAATAACTTTAAACACAGGTAAATAAAATAATTTTGTTGTTAGGTATACGTATACAGTTACAATAGAGAAAGGAAATATTTTAACAAAATAAATAATTTTGATGTTCAAAGTACGAAGTGGAAATTTATATTAGTACCAAACACTTATCAAAGCTGGTATATAGACCAGATATAACCCTGAATAACATTAAATAACAAAAAAAGCATTACAATTAGTATCGACAGGTCAAATAAACAAGAAAGTACGATTTGAGAGTACTCGCAGTTACTGACAGCTAGTTAAAAGCCAAAACAATTAATAATAAAAAATCATGCATCAGAGACTAAAATCAACCAAAACACATCCCAGGGATTTAGTATTTTAACGTCATGGACAGTCAAAGAAGACATGACTAGTGCAATGCCAAAAATAAATGTATCGACAGACAGTAGGATAGTTAGGAGTTTAACCTCTTTATAGATCAAAATGAACGTGGGTGTGTCTTTAAACATCCCGTTTGAAAAGAATACAAATTTAGTTATGTTTTAATTTGCTGATGACAAAATCGATATTAGTGCCAATGTAAACTATATTCAAAGATCTAATTACAACATGGGTAAGATAACCTGAACTAATAAGTTTATTTAAAGGTTCGATGAGTTTACACGGATCATATAGTGATTTCCGCGCTTTAAGTACAATATTACCTTAAAATTTAGGATGTGAAATACCGTTTTTAATCAGTTTTCTACAGGTACAGCCAAATTTACTAATCAAATCTTTGTATCTATGAAATACTTAGCAAAAGTTTTACGTAATTTATGGTAACGAAATCCCTGACTTAATAATTTACTAGTGATGCATTGATTACGTTCGTTAAAATCTATGACATCACTACACACACGGGCATAACGAACGAGTAAGGATATATACACACCGTATGATGGAGCCAAAGGAACATCGCCGTCTAAAAAAGGAAAATTAACAATAGGGAATGAAAAATCGTCTCTTTTGTCGTAAATTTTCGTATGGAGTTTTCCTTTAGAGATTGAAATGTCCAAGTCCAGAAAAGGACAACTACTGTTGTTTATGTTAGATTTAGTTAAAGTAAGTTCTATTGGGTAAATTTCGGTAGTATATTTAGAGAACTCTGGATTATTTAACGAAAAAATATCATCTAGATAACGGAAGGTACTGTTGAATGTATCAACCAAATGTAACAATGACGTATCTTTACTGAGTTTGGTCATAAACTGAGATTCATAGCAATACAGGAATAAATCTGCTATTAAAGGGGCGCAGTTAGTGCCCATAGGAATACCTACTACCTGTCGATACACTTTATCGCCGAAACGTACATATATGTTGTCCAGGAGAAAATTTAAAGCTTCAATCATATCTTCACATTTCCAGTAAGTGTATCTAGCATACTTTCCTTTTCGTTACAGAAAAGGCTTTAAACGAGTTACAGCAAATAAGTTTGTAATGAGATTTTCAAAAGACCATTTAATTAAATATGAAAACTTTTCTTGATAAGATTGTGTGGAAGTGTAGTATAGAGAGTAGAAAATCATAACTGTCAACAGAATTAAAAGGACCATCAAAAGCATGTATTTTATCTAAAACCTCTAAAGAATTTTAACACTCCAAAAATAATTAATACCTTTATTTTCATAAGCTTTATTACAAAAGTTAATAACAAGTTCTTTGATAGTAGTAAGGAGGTAGTTAGAAGAACTGATAGATTGGCAGTAGAACACTTACTAGATGCGGAGATGAAACGGAATTTAAATGGTTTTTTGTGCAATTTAAGTAACCAGTACATAGTAGGGACTTTCAAATGTTCGGAAGAGGCTTTAAGCTGGGTAGTGGCAGTGATATGCTTGTTTACAATTTGACTCTCTGTGGAGCGTACGGACCTGAAGGTAGATGAATTTGTAATTTCGTTTTGGAGAACTTCCGTGTAGTATATGCGTCACACCACCACTACATTATGCATGTACTAGTCCGGAATGTGACAGTCTTTTTCTATTCATATGATGTGTTTGAGCTGTTGATTTCCACATGAATTTTACCAAAGGAAAAATTGGTATTTTCCATTACTTTGATTTAATTTGAAAATTTAAATGTTATTTGAATACGTTTATTTTCAAAATTCACGTGAATTTCAAGTGAACAAAAATTCATATGATTTTCATGTGAAATTTATGAGAGGTTCACAAGAGATTCACGTGAAACTCACGTTAATTGATTTCACATGAGTTTCCCGTATAAGCTCGTTTGAGTTGAAATTCACATGAATTTAAGTTAACGTGAAATTCATTTGAATTAAATTTGCCTGTGTATTATTGTAAACACTTTGACGTGTAACTCAGTCTCAAGTTCTCTATTTAACGTATATATGTCTGATATTTTTGTCGTTTTTCGGTTATTTTTGTCACTTGTATTTATAAATGAACTTTCATTGTCCCTTTGGTATCACCTGTCTCTTCTATAAGAATTTTGTTTACCATATAGTGAATACAATGCATGTTATTGAATTAGTAAATATATTATGAATCTAGTGATTGCTTGGTTGTCAAATGGGAATGTAAAAATTACAAAATAATCAGTAATTATGATGTAGGACGTCAATACTAATCATTGGAACTCGTAGGTAGGTTTTGAAATCAAAATCCCTAGACCCTTATCGTTAAATTGTTCTTATATTCATGTATGCTATTTTATTTAACCAACTGGATTGGCCCAATTACGGACATTCTAAGAGGTCAAATATCTGAGTACATGTGTATATTCTGATTTATGACCAGCAGATTAAACGTTTTTTGTCACCTTTCATCAGAGGTTAATTACTTGCAGTTATTTGTATCGTGATTGGAATGATTAAGATATTACTGTATAATTCAAGGTTGTGGGATAAACTTTAGTTACGTCGAAAATAACACCGAAGCGCGATTATGCAAATGGCAAAGGCACTATGAAAATCGTATGTTCTTCTCAGATAATATACATCTGTCTTCCCTGGTTAACGTTTCACAATTGTAATACTTTTTAATGGCTTTTTATGTTTATGTGTTTACCTCTTAACCTTGTTCTTCATTTTTACAAGTTTGAAATATTATGATTGATGTTGATATTTATTTTTGAAAGGTATGGAACATTCAATTGGACAAAACAGTTATTATGGTACAGTCCATACAGTTACCACTTTCTCATGCACAATTACCATATTTACCATACAATATTTCACGTTCACCATTTCACCATACACCATTTCACCATAAACCATTTCACCATATAAAACTAGACCATACCGTATATATTTTCCCATGCCCAATACATAACATACCATTGTACTTTATCCGTTGTCATATGAATAACTAGCTAGCCAATCGAAATTATTAATAATTGACATATTTGAGGGAATTACAAATTTACAAAAATCTTTATTTAAACTTACTATAATTTTTTAAAAGTCAACAATCCTTATAGAATAGAGAATAAAAACGGGGAGTGAGAGACAACAACCCGAACAAAGAACAGAAAACTGTCCAATGCCACCAATGGGTTTTCAATGTAGCAAAAATTCAACACCCGGAGGTGGGCTCCAGCTGGTCCTTAGACAATAATGTATACTAGTTCATGGAAATGGACGCCACATTAACTCTGAAACATACAAATGGTCCACAATTAGAAGTTGCACAAGACTAATACACGCTTAAGGTAACTGACCTGTGAAAGGGGTAAATATGCAGCAAGGTTTTAAGGGTTTTGTGAAATATCAACCCTCTGCCTATACCTCTAGCTAATGTGGAAAAAACAAGCACACACCCAAACGCACAGTAAAATTAAGTTGAAAGGTTTAAGATGTAAGAATAAGTATTCTGGATATTTTGATAATACTGAACCCCGTCATATTTGATACGTTTACAAAAAATCTACCCGGAAATATGTGTAAAATTATATCCACGTGTGTAAAGATGTAAATATCAGTGACAAAACACCTACGTCATGAAATTGCAGTAATTCCGAATACATTTATGACCCTCGCTCCCATATTATAACAGGAGACCTTATTATCGTTCATGATCGAGAGTTGAAATCATTCCTCAGTAAAGGGCCGTAATATCGTCCACTGTCATTTCTTAATTGGAATGAGTGCCGTAACATCGTCCACGACTCACTCCGTACTTACTGCTTGAAATGGATTAAACGAGAAAAAAACTGACAAATCATCCTTAGACCCTTTTTTTATTTCTAATGAACATAGTTTAAAAACGTATACAACATTTTAAAGATCAATTTACTCCTAACAACAACCATAATAACCCTATTTCTCGTATCAAACATAAACTAAAAGAACTTGCAATTCGTTTTTGTCCACGGTGATAAGGCTTTTACTAATATAATTATTGTTTGACGTAAATTCTACATCGAGGTTTCTGCAAAAAGAAATCACGAATTCATCAACATTTTAACTGACTCCATTATCGGAAAATGACATCTATAACAAACATAAACTTTTAGCTACTTCTTTACAAGCAGTTCCTACTATGTACTGGCTTCCCAAGCTGCAAAAAACACCTTACAAATATAGATTTGTTTCGTCTTCAAGCCATAGTGCCACTACTAAACTATCTATTCTACATACTGGTACACGTGATACAATCAAACACCTGATAATAAATTGTTCAAATAAGGTCTTTAAAAATAGTGGTATTATCAATCTTTTTTTGAAAAATATAATAAAAAGTATGGGTCACCGAACTTTCACCATACACCATTTCACCATAAACCATTTCACAATATAAAATTAGACCATACCGTATATATATTCCTATGCCCAATACATAACATACCATTGTACTTTACCCGTTGTCATATGAATTACAAGCCATTCGCGCCAATCGGAATTATTAATAATTGACATATTTGAGGGAATTACAAGTTTACATATATCTTTTATTTAAACTTACTATAATTTTTGAAAAGTCAACAATCCTTATAGAATAGAGAATAGAAACGGGGAATGAGAGACAACAACTCGAACAAAGAACAGAAAACAGTCCAATACCACCAATGGGTTTTCAACGTAGCAAAAACTCCAACACCCGGAGGCGGGCATAGAAAGCGCTAATACAATCAGGAATAGCATATAAAGCTGTCATGTTTTATTATCCCGAACTTACTTTCACTTAAGTTACAGAATTTTTATTAATAAATTAGTTTATATGTAATCCATTTAAAAATTGACTGTAATATTTTTTCTGTCTATGAAGAAATAACATCAAAAATGTGCTGCACACTGAATAACCCACGTAGCGTGTTTCTTTAAAGTGTGCGCAACATTTTTGATATTATTTCGAATCGACAGAAACAATATTACAGTCATTCTTTATAATTTAATTCTAAATTGTAGTTTAAACCTGAGTAAATCATGAAAAAACGTTGATGACGTCACGGTCACAGGACAAAATTATGTCTATTAGCTGATAGACAAAACACTGTCAGCCAATCAGAAGACGCGTTACATCCAAAACTAAATTATTAGAACATATTATGTTTTGTCGTAGACAGCAAACTGAAACTTGTCTGGTTGTCACGATAACGGAAAGGAGAATATTAAGTTGAACAAAATAAAAAGACTTATGTCGAGCAAATGAAAAGCTGATGTATTGTTAGACGCTAAGTAGTCCCTGGTAGCATCAGATCATTAGTCAGTGAATTTATATTGACATGATTTATTAACATTTGTTATCAAAACAGTCTCTGTCAATCAACTAATAAATAACTTAGAAATTAAAATGCAATCCCAAGTCCAAAATACTACGTAGACAGCTATGCTAACTAGCTATTAAATTAGGTTTAATCTATCATTATCTACACAAGGAAATGAATGTACCAGCCCGGAATATGACAGTCGTTTTCCATTCATTTGATGTGTTTCAGCATTTGATTTTCACAGAATTTGGTATAACACATATAGAAAACAATGTAACTATGTTAATGCATCAGATGGAATTAGTAAAAATATCATAAATCTAGCGATTGCTTGGTTTTCAAATGGGAATGTAAAAACTACAAACTAATTAGGAATTATGATGTAGGACGTCAATAGTAATCATTGGAACGTGATGGGAGGTTTTGAAATCAAAATCCCTAGACCCTGAAATTAAATTTGTCTGATATACATGTATGCTATTTTATTTAACCAACTGAATTAGCCCAATTAATGACATTCTAAGAGGTCAAATATCTGGGTACATTTGTATATCCTGATTTATGACCAGCGGATTAAAGGTTTTGGTCACCTTTTATAAGAGGTTAATTACTTGCAGTTATTTGAGTCGTGATTGGAAAGATTAAGATATTACTATATAATTCAAGGTTGTGAAATAAACTTTAGTTACCTCGAGAATACCACCGAAACGCGGTTATGAAAATGACAAAGGCACTTTCATATCGTGTGTTTTTCTCACATAATATACATCTGTCTTCCCTCGTTAACATTCCACAATTGTTATACTTATTAATGGCTTTTTATGTTAATGTTTTACCTCTTAACCTTGTTTTTTGTTTTTACTCGATTGAAATATTATGATTCATGTGTATATCTTCTTTAAAGCCATGGAAAATTCAAACGTACACAACAGTTATTATGGTACAGTCCATACAGTTACCACTTACTCATGCATCATTACCATATTTACCATACACTATTTGACGTTCACCATTTCACCATACAACATTTCACCATAAACCATGTCATCATATAATATAAAACCATACCGTATGCATTTTCCTATGCCCAATACATATCAAACCATTGCACTTTTCCCGTTGTCATATGAATTACTAGCTATTTGCACCAATCGAAATTACTAATAATTGACATATTGGAGGTAATTATAAATATACATATATTTTTTATAAAACTGTCTAAAATGTTTGAGAAATCAACAATCCTCATAGAATACAAAATGGAAATTGGGAGTGTGTTAAAGAGACAACAACCCGACCAAAGAACAGAAACCAATCCAAGACCATGCCATATATGGGTCTTCAACGCAGCGAAACATCCTGCACCCAGATACAGTCTCCATATGGTCATAAGACAATAATGTATATTAGTTCAGGAAAATGGACACCACATGAACTCCAAAAGATATAAATGAACCAAAATAAAAATAAAACACACAAGACTAATAAAAGCTAAAAGTGACTGACTTGGGATAGGAGAAAATATGCAGCGAGGTTTAAAAGTTTTTGTGAGATATCAACCAACTCACTATACCTATACCTCTAGCTTATAATGTGGAATAAACAAATACACACCCAAACGCACAGTGAAACTTAGTTAAAAGGTTTCAGATGTTAAATTAGGTATCAGGAGAATATAAACAAAATGGTAATGATCAACATACATGACATAATAAGCAAAGTTTTTGATACAATAGCTCCAGGCCTCAATTAAACTTATCAACAGATTTTGTGTTTCATCACATGAAAATCAACCATAATACCTCCCATTAGGGGTTTAGAGTCATGTAATCATAATCTATACGAGACGAATATGACCCTTATCATGCCAAGAACTGGTTTTAGAATGAACGTATAATTTATTTCTGCTAAAAGTCCCCATTAGTGTAGCAATATTTAATGATTTCACAACAGTATCGCAACTCTGTATATCCCTTGTGATTGAGTCTGTATAAAGGTTTTGTTAAATGTTAAGGTGAATGACGACATTTTTGTGCTTTGTGTGAAATATTATTTTAACATATGGAATGTGAAATACCTTAATGTTTACTTTTATTACCATGCGCAATAATCTTTTCCCCACTGCATCATACACCATACATCACTACATTTTTTTTATTTGGAAATTTACACCATGAAAAAGTTATGATCAGAATACACAAATCTAATGGTAAATCATATGACTATTTTTTAAAAGCAATTTACCAGGTAATAAAGGGTTTTTATTATTTATTTATAAAAATCCTTCATCATCAACACTTACTTAAGTCTAAAGGTTATAACTTGGCAGCAAATGGAGGAATAACAGTTCTTATAACAGAACTATTGAGCAGCGTTGACGGAAAAATTCAGGATTGCCTAGCATTCTTATCATGTGATGGTTAATCGATTACTATCATTGCGAATACACGTATGACTTATAACAAGCAATGAATAATATTCAAAGTAAAATGTGTAATATAAGTATGTATCAGCGAGTTTTACTTTGCCTTTAAAAAATCGTCTTAAAGCTAACACGCATTCACCGAGACATTAAATAAATTGCAAATTGGTTTCATAATTACAAGATAACTTGCTAAAACATAGTTTAGATGGCTAGGACAATTGTTGCAAAAACATATAATGTTTTTTAAATGATTTCTTTTTTCGTCTGTTCACGTTTGAGAGTTTTTCCGAAAAGCGTATAGTTTGCACATGAAATGGTTATCAATAGTTACCTCCCGCACACTACAGAATGTCCAATTAAAGCATGTTTTGTACACATTTTTCCCCTGAGATAAACAAATATTTAATCTGATTAAACAGTTTAAAATCTCATCGTAATTGTTCGTTAAGTAATTTTCTTTTTCAAAAACAATAACCATTCTAAACACTTAGTAAAACTTAATTTCATCGCGGACATATACAATTGTTAATGCTATTTCCTTGCCTTAAATGTGAAAATAATAAAAATAGCGATAAGATATAGTCGTGTTGCTCAGACTTAGCTTGTATATGTTGTGCTTTGTAGACTGTTGTTTGTTGCGGTCGTTTTTCGCTTTTGCCATTGCATTGTTAGTTTGTTTTCGAATGACGAGTTTGACTATCTCTTTAATATATTCCACCCTTGTTTTTGTTACTTATAATTTAGACATTAAAATATATTTACTAGATACGCATTGATGGTGTTAGCCTTATTTGGTGTATCATAGTTACACCAATATATCATTATCAATGCAGAATGATAGTTTCTAATAATTTAGGCGGGATTCGTTCTGCGATTTATCATACTTTGCAATAACATATGGTCAAATCTTCTGCTATGTGGTTATCGTCAGATAAGTTTTAGCAATCGTGGCCAGTTGTTAGAGCAAAAGAAATGAAGTTGCCGAAGCTAGTAGTGATGACAGATTTACATAGTTGAAATATAGGATTTATAAAAAGTTATATATACTGAAATAATAAAATTTTGTTATAAACTGCATAAAGAAAATAAACTGCATGTTTTATGACAGAGAAGGATAGAGACCAATGAGTTCGAATGGCATTTTATCGATAATGCTTACAGGTTACTAAGTGATAGCAAGCAACGAGAATGTACTTAATATACGCCGAAATATCGTCTTGGATCATAAAATGTTTATCTAGTGTTGCAGACCAATTATTGCAATATCTTTACTAAACATTACAGGATCACAGGTATGGTTTCAATATTGTTTGTGTCATTATGATATCGTATTTATATATCTGATATATACATTTATCGGCAACTTGTACGTTTTCCCTTTGATCGTACTGCTCAATAATTTTAGGATCGTGGACAGGACTTGATACTCGTAAATATGAGGCAATCCCGCCATGTATCATTGCAGCAACGTAACGTGCTCAAGTCGATCCCATCAAAATGCAAGTCACTTCATTCATTCAACCGAATAATTATCCCAACGTTTTGCACGCGTAAAAGTAATTTTACTTAGTATTTCATTTTACTTCATATTCTCAACAAAAATAAAAGAATTATTACATTTTAATTCTTGATACTAACTTCATCAGCTAGCTTGTTAATCTTCTGATCAAGTCAGTTTCAAAAACGAAAATGCTATTATTCTATATATCGTATGTCCTTTCGTTATATAATGGTACACTTTAGATACCAGATACTGAAATGCGGATTAGTCTTATTTAGGTTTACCGTAGATATTACTTCAGGGTACATTGTTGGTTGGTCTGTCGTACTGCATATTAAATCTGTTGAAACAATACCGATGAATTTCACGGAAACGTCATCGAATCAATATGGCGTAAAGTATAATCTTAAATTGTTACACTCATCAAAGATACGAAAACGAAATGAAACCATTACACATATGATCGTTTTTCCGTAATCAGACAAAAGTAAGTGTGATTTCACAACAGTATCGCAACTCTGTATATCCCTTGTGATTGAGTCTGTATAAAGGTGAATGACGACATTTTGTGTTTTGTGTGAAATATTATTTTAACATATGGAATGTGAAATACCTTAATGTTTACTTTTATTACCATGCGCAATAATCTTTTCCCCACTGCATCATACACCATACATCACTACTTTTTTTTTTTTGGAAATTTACACCATGAAAAGTTATGATCAGAATACACAAATCTAATGGAAAATCATATGACTATTTTTGAAAGCAATTTACCAGGTAATAAAGGGTTTTATTATTTATTTCTAAAATCCTTCATCATCAACACTTACTTAAGTCTAAAGGTTATAACTTGGCAGCAAATGGAGGAATAACAGTTCTTATAACAGAACTATTGAGCAGCGTTGACGGAAAATTCAGGATTGCCTAGCATTCTCATCATGTGATGGTTAATCGATTACTATCATTGCGAATACACGTATGACTTATAACAAGAAATGAATAATATTCAAAGTAAAATGTGTATATATAAGTATGTATCAGCGAGTTTTACTTTGCCTTTAAAAATCGTCTTAAAGCTAACACGCATTTACCGAGACATTAAATAAATTGCAAATTGGTTTCATAATTACAAGATAACTTGCTAAAACATAGTTTATATGGCTAGGACAATTGTTGCAAAAACATATAATGTTTTTTAAATGATTTCTTTTTTCGTCTGTTCACGTTTGAGAGTATTTCCGAAAAGCGTATAGTTTGCACATGAAATGGTTATCAATAGTTACCTCCCGCACACTACAGAATGTCCAATTAAAGCATGTTTTGTACACATTTTTCCCCTGAGATAAACAAATATTTAATCTGATTAAACAGTTTAAAATCTCATCTTAATTGTTCGTTAAGTAATTTTCTTTTTCAAAAACAATAACCATTCTAAACACTTAGTAAAACTTAATTTCATCGCGGACATATACAATTGTTTATGCTATTTCCTTGCCTTAAATGTGAAAATAATAAAATAGCGATAAGATATAGTCGTGTTGCTCAGACTTAGCTTGTATATGTTGTGATTTGTAGACTGTTGTTTGTTGCGGTCGTTTTTCGCTTTTGCCATTGCATTGTTAGTTTGTTTTCGAATGACGAGTTTGACTATCTCTTTAATATATTCCACCCTTGTTTTTGTTACTTATAATTTAGACATTAAAATATATTTACTAGATACGCATTGATGGTGTTAGCCTTATTTGGTGTATCATAGTTACACCAATATATCATTATCAATGCAGAATGATAGTTTCTAATAATTTAGGCGGGATTCGTTCTGCGATTTATCATACTTTGCAATAACATATGGTCAAATCTTCTGCTATGTGGTTATCGTCAGATAAGTTTTAGCAATCGTGGCCAGTTGTAAGAGCAAAAGACATGAAGTTGCCGAAGCTAGTAGTGATGACAGATTTACATCGTTGAAATATAGGATTTATAAAAAAAGTTATATATACTGAAATAATAAAATTTTGGTTATAAACTGCATAAAGAAAATAAACTGCATGTTTTATGACAGAGAAGGATAGAGACCAATGAGTTCGAATTGCATTTTATCGATAATGCTTACAGGTTACTAAGTGATAGCAAGCAACGAGAATGTACTTAATATACGCCGAAATAGTAAGTGATCACAGGTATGGTTTCAATATTGTTTGTGTCATTATGATATCGTATTTATATATCTGATATATACATTTATCGGCAACTTGTACGTTTTCCCTTTGATCGTACTGCTCAATAATTTTAGGATCGTGGACAGGACTTGATACTCGTAAATATGAGGCAATCCCGCCATGTATCATTGCAGCAACGTAACGTGCTCAAGTCGATCCCATCAAAATGCAAGTCACTTCATTCATTCAACCGAATAATTATCCCAACGTTTTGCACGCGTAAAAGTAATTTTACTTAGTATTTCATTTTACTTCATATTCTCAACAAAAATAAAAGAATTATTACATTTTAATTCTTGATACTAACTTCATCAGCTAGCTTGTTAATCTTCTGATCAAGTCAGTTTCAAAAACGAAAATGCTATTATTCTATATATCGTATGTCCTTTCGTTATATAATGGTACACTTTAGATACCAGATACTGAAATGCGGATTAGTCTTATTTAGGTTTACCGTAGATATTACTTCAGGGTACATTGTTGGTTGGTCTGTCGTACTGCATATTAAATCTGTTGAAACAATACCGATGAATTTCACGGAAACGTCATCGAATCAATATGGCGTAAAGTATAATCTTAAATTGTTACACTCATCAAAGATACGAAAACGAAATGAAACCATTACACATATGATCGTTTTTTCTGTAATCTGACAAAAGTAAGTGTAAGATACTGTAAGCATTGTATGTGTAATTTGGTATTTTATAAAAGTACATGTAAAGATGGTGACTCTTTGCAAGTGTACCTTTTATTATATCAAGATATTGAGCAATTTTACAAACGATGATAAACAATACATTATGCAGTGATACTTAAACTATGACTGTATCCCCCTTCTAACTAAAATGACCTGATAACGCTAAAAAGTTTTCAGCTCTGGTCCTTTTGAACATTCTGTCATAAAAATCTTAGTAACATATTTATAAGGTAAGAGTGCAACCATATTACAGACAACCACAACCTGTGTTAAGTCTGTAATTAAGTAGTTGACGTGGATAGCTGTCTTTTTCCTATTGTTGTGAACATTAGTCGGGCGTTTTGTTTGTCCAGTTTGAATTGTTCATGTCTGATCTGAATATATTATATGGGTTTTGCTAATTGTTGAAGGACGAATGTTGAATAATTATTGCTGATGACATCTATGAAAGTTAGTCTCTAGTGGATTGTTGTCTCATTGGTAATCATACCACATCTTCTTATCTTTATATTGATGGGTTGTATTTCATGAAGGTAATCGTAGAAATACGTTTGATGCACACATACATCTGTAATATACGTTTTATTGTTTTACTTAGTGCATAGGGTTTCATACCATTATATTCGTAGATATGTTTTGAATGTGATTAACTCATCATAGATACAAGGCTTGACATTTTGTACTCAAGATGCGTAATTCGTCTAATAAAGACTTAGTAATGATGCTCGATTCAAACAATTTAAAAAGCCAAATAAAATAAGAATTTTAAAATAATTAAAAACCCCAAAGTTTCGAATGATTCCACTAAAAAGAGTGAAGGTCATCTTAGGTTAGATATATTTTTTCCATTATATCTACTTAATTTGATATTAATAAAAATCATAAGTACATATGTAATTTATAAAGGATTTAAGACGTAAATGATATAAGCCGCTGATGGCCCAAAATACCATTCATATGTTGCTATCGATTAAATTCATTTTAAGCATTGTATTTATTGAAATAGAAGAAATAAAGTTTTTTACAATCGACGAACGTTTTAACAATTGAGAACTTTACCACAGTATATTAAAATTAGAACGGGAGATTGGACTGTAAAGATTGCTCCCATCTCTGTTTCTTTGTATTTTTGTGCATTTAGTTTTATTCTATAACACAAGATAAAACAACTTAAAGAATCTTAGCATTTTTTTTTAAAGACGAACCGTTTTTAATAAATTAATAAATTATACATAATTTGACTTTTCACGCTGCCACATTCCGTGATAGTGTGCTTTTGTTAGTACGAAACGATTTATGATTAAGCAGAACATACTACATGTATATCATGAACCATCGCTAACAGGAAAAAACACAGCATTAAACTGTTTAGAATAATACCAAAATAAAATTGAACTTCTGTTAATAAAGATACACACATATTACAACATAACTGATAACATGTGGTGGCTGAGGAGCTGATCTGCATGTTGTCATATCTTAATTAATGTATATGTAATAAATCTAGATAACACACATCAAATTATCTACTCATATGTATCATATCACTAAGATACAGCTATTAAAAATGCACAATTGATTATAAAAATGTTTGCATATAGTATGACCATCATTAGTGTATCTAGAGCATGACAAACTTCTTGCCAGGTTATGCTTGTCTCTATCGGCGAAGATACAATATCCCCTTTCCACTATTGTTCACCAACGACTGTACAGGTGTATGTCTTCTACTCCATGGTAACCTTGTTCCGATAAACTTCCAAAAAAAGTTCATTTTAACGTGTGGTTCTCTATGATAAAGTGCCGCCATGTAGATTGTTACAGCAGCAGTGATGCCGCTTATTACTATAGTCACTATCATTATAATCAGTAAAACACTCATTGGATTTGAAGAGGCTGGTATGGACATTTGGACCATTGTCAGGAATATAGCATACGATAATAATATTGTCATCGCAAGTCCTAAGCGTTCACCAGATTCTACCGGAAGTAGAAACACGAGCGGATTCAATACAAAGAACATATTTGTTGGCAAAGCTACCATTATGACGTAGTACAACGGCACACGCTTTATCGTCATTGTAAGTATTAGCATAGAGTATCCGTTCATAATCGTAGATTTCGAACTATATGAATCTAGTTCCCAATTTGAATTTTCATTGTAGAACGCTAGGCTGATAGGGTTTGCTATTATAGTTATGTCATTTGATGTTATTCCCCAGACGGCAAATTGCAGATCACAGGTTTGAGAATCAAATGGAAACTTGTATATATTGGCTGTACATTTCGATGACAAAACATCGCCATAAGCTATTGACATAGTTCCATTATGATATACTGTTGCAAGATATCGTTATCTCCTGCTAAAGGTTCATATGTTTCAACGGAATTTACAAGAACAAATTTTGGGGTCCACACATCAGTGTGAGGCACTATAATATATTCCGCATTACCGTATGATGACGGTGTCCACGACAATCCATCATCCACCCAGGTCGATATTAATCCTAAAGCCACGTCCAGAGTTTCTTCCACTTCCTGAAATCGAGTAATGGTCATCAAATAGGGTTGCAATGTTATTTGTAATGGTGTTGAAAAATCAGAATTCGGAAGAATTGATGGTTGGTAGCTTGCAAAGTATCAGTATACAATTGTTTCATATTTGACGACGTCTGACCATGAACATGGCTCACCAAAAGAATGAAAAGACACATTCTGATAATTTTACAAATATCCATTCTAATTAAGCAGCCAAGACAAGTTATGTTCACAAATATAAGAATAACCGTTTGAATAACAGCTTCAATAATGCAGCCCTTAATGATTTTCATGCATTTAAATATGGTGTCTCGATAAAGACCAAGTAAGTGTTAAATATAAATCCAATCAAATCTGCTTACTATTTATTTCATAATAGAGATTTACAGTTAATATATATATAGACGATTTAAAGTTTACAATGAAAAAATATTATAATAACTATATCAAATGTTATTACATTATACCAGTTTTGATCAATCGAATATTAACAAATGTCAACCGAGGACAAAGGACTCAAGAGATGATTATACGGAAAAGGAGACATCTTATAAATCAGTAGTGACACTACAAAACATATAAAACTCGACTATATCAAATTTTAATGTTGTAGATATTCTACACATAAAAACACCAACACATGAACGTTTTAAAAGTCACAAAGTGTTTCCAATATGAATACAATTAATAAAAATAAAAAGACAAATAATTTCCTTATTGTACAACTCGTTTCTACGTTGCCGTAAATACATGTAAAGACACACAAAAAAAATGCAAACTATACGGTATAGGTTTTTTTATTGTTGAAGGCCTTATGGTTGCCTATAATTGCAATGCTTACATCCACTTCATTTGAACTTTGGTATCGTGGATAATTGTCTTATTGGCAATTATACCACATCTCCTAATTTTTATGTTATAACGCTTATAATGAAAACTGTGCAAAACGTGTGTTTCGTTTAAATAAGCCTCATCCATGGCCCTTGTATCAAATCAGCTGGAAAGACAAACAAGTTATAAATTTGAAGAACATGTAATACCAAATATTAAAGACAAAAGATGTGCCAACTTTGGTTAATCATTGCTGTACGATAGAAATGACTTACGGTTTCGAGTGATTTTGATATTTTAAGGACCGTCAATAGAAAAATACGACCAAATAAACAACATTGGTGCATATTGGAGGAATCTTAAATCTAAAAGTTGTCATTATGTCTAACTTTATGTTTGGTTACATATATAATCTATTGATTCAAACCTTTTCGTAGTTTAACTAGACTACCATAAACAATAAAATAAAAGAACAGTAAATTAAATAATGTTGTAATTTTAGATGTGGTAATAATACAGATACTTATGGTATATAAAGTCATATTAATGCATTCTCGTCAATTTACAGGAAACGTTTCCTCTTTAAATTATCATTGGAAAAATTATTCTCAACAATTGTCATATTCCAGCTTACTGTAGCCAAACCTGTTTTCCCCAATTAGTAGAATTTATTCATTTTAAAATTTAATATGAATCATTGAGTTATCGTCCAAGCACCAAACACGACTGTTCATAAATAAACTCATCAGTCAGAAGGACACTTGTCACCAATATGCCATTCGGACTTTCATATTATTTACTACCTTATTTGATTACGTGTTTATATAGTTTGAACTGTTTAGTACACAACACCTTCTTCGGGATATAGAGTGGTACCAGAAGAACACCCACCATTCTCTGTCATATTTAATATCTGTTTCGACCTTGATCCTGTCAACATGACTATGTATTCATATTTATTTTACTTCCTATACATTTCTAGGAATATCATTGGTAAAAGCTACCGCGTGGAAACCGTGTATTTTTTTTAAGTGAGGCTTATTCTAACACACAGTAAGTAGTGGTGTTCCGTCCCTTAATCAAAACAATACGACGTTGATGAAAAATCTGAAACGTTTCTACAAACAAAGAAATTGATGATGAACGATTGAAATAAATGCAGAAAACACATTGCAAGCTAAAAGTTTTTATTGTTGGCATTTGTTTTTGTATTGACCAATAGAAGTAGGTTCTTTATATTGAAGACTTGATCACTTTGATAGGTCACTAGCCTAATTGCCACATGTAAAGATAGTCGGTAAGATAAATTCGTTACACAGTGCGGTAGTGACCTTCGCTCGCACCCCATATTAAATTTATTGACCCCATATATATCGTATTAGGCCACTACCACACTATGTAACTAATGATATACATAAAGGCAACAGTAGTATACCGGTGTTTAATATAATAGTTTAATTTTACTACAATGAATTAGACCACTGATAATATAACAAAATTAAAAGATATTTATAATTACTTAGTTATCCGGCTTGAATTTTAAATATTGTTATTTCACAAGACCTTTCACATTTTATATTAGGTACTTATATAAAACAACTTAAATATACCTTAGATAAAGAAAACGTTATATAATTTATGTATCAATTGACGCAATATCGGTCATTAGCTTGCAGAAACTGCGAGTACTTCCTAGACAGTAATTTTCCTGTAGATTATCTGCTATTGTAAATATATTGAGTGAAGTATTTTGATATTGTTTACAAGTTTGGTTGACACCCTGTCTGTATCTGCTTCAGTTTTATTTTGTTTTTAATATGTTTATTTTACTCGTATGGAATATTTCATTTAAAAGTGTGTATTTTATTGCCAATCAAACATCATATTTTGCTAGCTTTACAATAAAACAAAGCCATTTTCATTTTTACAAGTTTTGTATTCTAGTTTCAAATTTGCGGTTTATAAAATTCATAGTTATGCCTTCTCTGTTTTAATGACCCTCTTGTACTTCAAACATTTAAAAAATAACTGATTAACTGTCCGCTTAATTTTAGCAACATCCGTGTATAAGAGATCCATATCTTAAATACCCATGTAATTAGAAAAATATCCGTACGAAAGTTAAAAGAAAAAAGTAAACAACAGAACTTCAGAGTAAGCGCCATGTGTGTGAACATCTATATGTGGGACTTACTATATGACAGTTATCCCTTCATCATATTCTGGAATGTGGTAAAGATACAATGCTCTTCAAATTCTTATTTAAGTTTGCCGTCCAATTGATTTAGATTGGAATATACGGTCGTGCAGAGTGTCGGTTTTAAACAGTAAACAGTCGGAGAAGTATAATTTATCCCAACATTAACTTCTCGTTTGGTGCAGTCTACAAACAAAAATTGCAATTTTTTCATCGTTTGAGAGATTTATTCTGGTAATAAGACAATAGTAAACAAATGTGGATCTACTGATTTAGATGCAGACAATATTCGTTACAAAGTATTCTTTTCATACATAAATGTACACATATTTATTCCTTTAAGAAAGATTATGTTCATTCTTCTGACGATATCTTATTTTTCAAGTTATTAAAATTTCATAATCCGCAATGGATTTTTAATACAATTACAACGTTATTTTAACTGTGGATACGCTTACCTGAAATAATCCTTAATTTATTTTTATTTCTATCTTTATTTGCATCATGTTGATGCATGGATTTATGAATTTTCAATTTAGTAAACTACTAATGCCTCAGAATTTACCCTGTCAACTTGCCCGGTCTCGCTGCCGCTGGAGTCTGTACAATTATCTTAAGCTTTTTTTAAAGAGTATAGTCTTTTATGGTTGATAAGTTCAGAACTTTAATTAACTACCACATGACTACCGTTGACTCGATTTGTACTTCCAGTTGTAAGAAGGTTTGAAATCTTGGATTCCAAACGGGATATGTACTTCTGTCGTCGTAGAGGCGTAAATTAAAGTTTCACACTTGATACAGCTGGTTTTGATCTTTTTCAAAGTCAATTATTACCGGCATTATGCCTAAACATATCAGACATAACTGAACATCGGTATACTGATTTCATTTTTAACATATACTAAAATTCAGAATGGAAAAGGGGACTGTGTCAAAGAGACAACAACCCGACCAAAGAGCAGAAAACAGCCGAAGGCCACCGATAGGTCTTCAACACAGCAAGAAAATCCAACGCACTGTATTGGTTCGGTGAAAATGGACGTCACACTAAACTCTAAAACATATGAATGAACTAAAATTAAAAAATATTCAATACTAACAAAGACCAGAGGCTCCTCACTTGGGACAGGCGCAAAAATGCGGCGGTACTGTTTGTTTACATTGATGTGTAATGTTTTATTGAGGAGAAAGTCATTTTTAATTGATTTTATGTTGAGGTAAAGGCAACCCCTCGGAAAATATAAACAACCAAACAAATCTGCTTCATACTTTCTTACCCAAGAGATACCATATTCGGTACTGAAATAAATAATGGGATGCGTTGTGATAGGGAATTCAAGTTCGAATTAAAGACACCATAATTGTACTAAAACTAACGTTGAAAATCATTAGGCCAAGTTGACATTAGTCCATGTTATAGTTTGCATGTAGATTAAAATACTCCACATTATATGAAATTGAATGGTCTGTCTAAATAACAGTTAAAAACTGTTGGAGAATTTGTTTAAATTTAAGAGAGTCGGCAGAAAAGCTCTCAATCATCAAGAAAATATTGTTATAGCATTGAGTGCTAATAATGAAATTTAATTTAAGAATGTTTTAACCGATAGCAATTGACATATAACACTTTGAAACATCAATGTCGACCTTCTATACTCTTAATATGCCTTTTGTTATGTAAAGCAAACACAGAGTTTAAACTATGGTGTCGAACACATTTGTTATTGTTTCATGTTATAATCATATTTGTCAACGTCATTCAGAATTTGTCAACCTTTAATTGTTTTATATCTTATTCTTTTGATATTGATATTTTCATTATATGCATTATAATATTACAAAGTATGTATTCATTACATATTTGATGTAAACCTTTTGATTTCGACTTAAATCTTGTATTAATCGTTTCAATTAAAATTTAATACAAATATTAATCTTCTTTCAAAGGTGAAAACATCAATTAAGGTCGGTTCTATTTAGAAAATGTTCTGATTAATGTCCTGGTTTACCGTTATGGAAAATTAACTGACACAATCATATTCAAATAGCATTTAACTTCCATCAATCAGATCATTTATCTATAAAATGCAGTTTTGCAGTTTAAGCAAAAGGGTTAGTATAACCAATAATTTGAGAGAAAAAAAATTCAGTTACGGACTGGTTTTGTGGTCAACATTTGTTATGTTTGACCCAAAGTTACACTTTTCTCGCAGTAGAAGACTGGTTTAGTTGGGACTGAGGGTAAAAAAGCTGTAGGTCCATATAAAAAAAAGGAGATGTGGTATGATTGCCAATAAGACAACTTTTCACCAAATTTCAAATGAAGTGGATGTAATCAATTAAAGGCAACCGTACGGCCTTCAACAATGAAAATCACCAATACTTATATTTAGCTATTAAAGGCAGTGTATAGCTTTTATTGTTACATTCCAAACCTATCAACATTTTTTTATTATCGAAAAACATAGTTTTTCATAATACATTAAAATAGATTGATTGATTGATTGATTGGTGATTGCTTTACGCGGCATCAGAACAAAAAGGCTATATCGTAGCGACATTAAGATAGAAACTAAATTGAAATAGAAACTGAATTCGTAAAATAGTCTTTAAACAAGTATAGTTAGTCGATAATTTACTCTTAGAACAGCCAGTCCATACAACGTTTATTAAATCTTTTTAGTTATTCAAATAAGCTACGTGTATATAAAAAGTATCGTTAGGAATGTACATGATGTCATATTCCAAAAATATATATTTACATTTTATCATTTAAAGGAAGTGTTTGAAGGATGTGTTTTTCAGTCAACATTCGGCATTCAAATGGAAACCAACTGTGATTTTCTTGTCGACTTTTATTTATATGAGACTGACTTCGCACATGAGCTTCTCAACAAAAATAAAAAGAGGCTAGCATATTCCATAATGACCTCTCACTGAATAATTCAAAGTTGATAGTGATTGTGTTGAACACATCTATCAAATCGTACATCAATATATACAGTCAAGTCTGTGTCTCATATCTTGAATTACAACTAGAAAACTACTGGTCGGTTGGGAACAAAAGTATTCGACACAAAGAATTATTTAAGCTTTTCAATAGTGAATGTTTCTTTACTATGTTAATAAAGGCAACAGTAGTATACTGCTATTCAAGGCATAAATCGATTAAGCGAAAACAAATCCGGGTAAACACTTCTGTCCATCCTTCCTGGATTGAGACATCGCCGAATACGTCCTTTAAATTTAATTTATACTTGCAACAAGTAACACGACGAGTGCAACCAACAAAACAAGGTCGGATTCCCATCCGTAGTACTTGAGATCACTCCCATTTTTTGTGTAAACTTTTATATCGTTCAGCTGAAATGATTAAAGGCATAAAATGTGAATAAATCATTCCAATTTTCCGTACAAATGTTTCGGACCTCTCCAGTTAATATCATAATATTTAAAACCGAATTTTAAAAAGAATTGACTTAATAAAGTTGATAGTTATTATGTTCCGTTTTTTTTTTGTTTTTTTTTTTCCTTTATTTTGTACATTAGTCAGGAATTTGGTTTCCCCGTTTGAACATATCTGGGCCTGTTATTACTTTCTATACCAAACGGGGTTTGCTAATTATTAGAGGGCGTATGTGACCAATAGCTGCTCACATTTACGTCAGTTAGTATTTGCTGGATAGTTGTTTCATAAGCAATCATACCACATCTTCTAATCAGCATATTGATGGGTTTTATATGTTTATGTTTATGGTAGAAATACGTTTAATGCACACATAAATCTGTACTATATGTATTTTTTTACTTGGGATATTATTTCATCGATAGGCTTCCCATACCATCCTATTCGTAGATTTCGTTTTGATGTGACCTTTTCTTTATATTATATCTCTCTATATTTAATTTTTTTATATTTATAAAAATTAGAAGTAATACTTAAACATGCTTAAAGAATTTAACATGTAAAAAGTAAAATCACAAAATACTGAACTCCGAGGAAAATTCAAAAAGTAAAGTCCCTAATCAAATGGCAAAATCAAAAGCTCAAACACATCAAACGAATGTAAATGATCTTAGCCGCGGATGATCATAATTTCTATTTATTTTATGATATTGATTTGATTCAATTGAAGCATTGAACTTACTCAAATAGAAAATCTAAAGTGTATACAAGCGACGAACGGAAGAATTTCTGCCATCTCTGTTTCTTGTTTCATTTCAAATATGCATGACATTATTGGCACTGTAAATATATAGTCAGTAACAATAAACCCATTTTGTCTTTGTAAGTTGTGACACGTTTAGCCAAAATTTTCTTTGTTCTGAGTGTGCTACAATTTCCAATACAAGAACACTTGTGAAGGGGTGGAGTTATATAACTGTCAATAACTGTCTGTCAGTTACAGAACAGGTACAAATGATCTAGTTTTATGGCTCCACCCCTTCAGTTATTACATACGTTGGATATATATATCACAAGACAAATATTTGTTCAAGACAAGAATTTCCGGATCATCATAAAATACGAAAACTTAACCATTTGAAACACTCGCCAAGAGCCCAGCGATAAGTCAAAATGTTTTACTACAAATAAAATGGCACAAGAGAAGACTTCCCTGATAGCTTATTCATGAATCTGTGTTAAACCTCGATTAAAATAACTTCATATAAAGAAAATAATGATTATTTTATAGAATTTATTTTAATTTGATTCTTTTCCATGTTTAAGCATGAAAGTAAACATTGCATCCGTGAAAAATTTGACCACTGTTGGAATTTTCACACCTTTTGTCCGAAATATCCTCTTCCATTCCGTCAGTACGAAGTTTCTTTTGTGGAGCTACAGACGACTCGGCAGAATCTTCAATGCTTGAACTACTGCATGGAGGGTCTAAAATTCTCGACACGGTCGCTGAAATTTCGGCAGATGTTCTCTTGTATTTCCTTACCCCTGCTTGAGATCTGTGGCCTGTCCTGGCCATAATCTCCTGCTCATCGACTCCTGCATTGTACAGCTGTGTTGCACACGTGCGTTTGCAGCTATGATTTGTGAAGTAACCGGACAACCCTGCCTTGGTACAAATCACCTTCATAAATGACTTCAGCTTATTTATGCCAAGCGGCTGATTTCCGTATCGTATTGGTGTTCCGGGGATACCTTTGAGTGGTCTCCTATAAAAATTTCCGTCGTTTGCTAATGCGTCAAGGTGGACTTTAAAGAAATCAGCGATACAACGTTCACCTATAAAGGAAAAAATCGATGGATTTTAGGAAAGCGAAAAACCTGCTTTAATTAAGACAAAATAAAATAATGAGATTTAATAAGAAACAAGGAGGATTATCAGAGTTTGTTTCGCACTTTAACAGTATTTCAAATGTTTCGTTTAAGTCAGTTGACTGGGGAACGAAAATGAAATACCCAGACAAGATAATAATAAGCAAGCATGGTTTCAAATAGATCCGATTTAAAATGTAGGAGTTGCGCTCACAGCAGTTTTGTCACAAAGGATCAACAGTTTTAAGTAATAAAGGTTATTAACTCCTTAAAAATAGTCTGGTCAACTGCCGAAACGGTATGCGCATCTTTATACATGTATAATAATACACAAGCATGAAAAGTTTCAAGGATATTTGATTTAAAATGCAAGAAGAGTTTTGCCAGAACAATTTTGTGACAAATGATGAAAAAATATGTCATCAAGTGACTCCTTCAAATATAGTCTGAATAAATTCCCGCAACGATATGCACATTTCCACCTGGTAATAATAACATGTAAAGGTTTTCGAAAGAGACCCGATGGGGTCGCGCTATAGACAGACAAACGGACGGACAGACGGACAAGACAAGACTTGTAAAAGAAAAAAACAAGTGAATTATAAGAGTTATTCAAATGTTTTGGCGGCATACTTAACAAAAACCTTCGTTTTAAAACTGAGTATATTTTTACAAAAAATTATAAAGTTGAGAAAATGATGAAAAAAAAAATTTATGCTACAATTTCACTTCATATTGACAGGATTATTTGTACAATTCCAATGTATGTGTGTTTCTTTTTTTTTTTTTTTTTTTTTTTTTGTTAGTCGATTTATTTGATGCACAGCGTTGTGATGAAATTTTAATGATATAAAATTCTGTCAAACTATTGATGAAATAACATAATATTACCTGGTTTCCAGTAGTGTTTAATATTCTTATTTTGATTGTCTTCCAATAAACTGCACAAATGGTGTACCATTTTCATCCCCAACAACAAATTGGCTGCATTGTAGGTCATGGTGTTCATCGCATGCACGCAGTCCAAATAGTTTGGCGGAATAAAAAAACATGGTTCGTTGAAGCATTTCTGCCGACTCCTTCCCGAAAACCTTTTCTCTCCACATCGATTCTTCCTGTTCTTGGGTTATTGGTTCTGCTTATTTAATCTCGCATCCGATTCCCTTTTCTATCAGCATCTTCATACTAGCATCCAGAACCTTTCGAAATTTACAGAAGTTAAGATTCTGTTCATCTAAGAAATTTTTATCGTTCACGTCAGCATCTCTAAGATATCGGAGCAATCCACATGTAATGAGATATAGAGACTTTGGTGGGTACTCCACTCCGTCCTTTCTACGTGCCTCGACGATAAAACGTTGCAGCCAGAAATCCATGTCCTCTGAATTCATATTTAGAAGCTCTGGCACCACCCCTTCTCTACTTAAACGCCATTTCTCATAAAAGTTGAACGCCCATTTTGTGTTATTTTTAGTGTTCTGATTCTCAGTTTGTTTTATCATTAAAGAAAAAGTCTTCTTCTGAAACGAGCGCCCCGAATCTTTTATTTTGACCAAGCTCACTATCCACAACGAATTCCCCATAGCTATCGGTTTCCAAATCATTACTGCTATCTGAAAAATAATTGAAGTAAAATATATCTATTTTGCTTACATTTAGATTTTTTTAAATATTTCAAAGACTCTTCTAATCACTTTACACTAGATTGGTCCTCGTCGTTTTTCTCGACTATTATACCACAAGTCAGCGTACAATGTAAATGTGTACATGTGCCTTCTGACAACGCGGATTCAAGAATTTACAAAATAAGCAAGAAATCGGTTTAGACAACCTTTGTCCTTTTAAAACCATAACATTTCTTAATGGCCAAACGATATGAATTTTCTCGCGGTTCTTTAAGGTTCATCTTGACCCATTGTAGGGTGTGCTTGATTGGTTTATATATTACAACTTAATTAAATGAAATATATCAAACGATTCGTTTTATATAATTTTTTTAAAGTGTTTCAGTCGACCTCAGTGGAAACCCATTCTAAAAAAATGAATCTTAACCTCTCGTAACTATTCAGACAATTTAAATTAAAAATTGTGAAGTTAATGATAATAGCTGTGTCCTGTCACCCTCAAAATTTTTAGAAATGAAGGATAAAAACAAAACTGACCTTTTGTGAATTGCATGTCGAATTTGTGATGAATTCCAACTATAAAATCGGGTTTTTTTTTCTTGACATTTTTTAAATCAGGGTAGCAGGACATACTGTATAAACATTAATTTTCGTGGGGTTAAAATTTCGTGGTTTTGTTTCGAAAAGAAAGTTCGTGGGGATAAGTTTTCGTGGTTTTTAGGGTGAGAAAAAATATGTAAATGTCACACTGACACTCCTCAATAAAATTAATCTTAACTTTCGCCGTTCGGAAAAAAATAACAATGCATTAATAGTGACAGTGAGAACTAATTAAGTTTTGTGGACTTTATTTATTATCAATTGGTATCCGATCAAGTGTCTAGTCAGCTGGAAAAGGTATACCTGTTGAAAAAGTAACTGTCAATCTTAGGATTAGTGCAATCAAACCTGTACACCTTTTCTGGCTTTTACATGCCTTTGATGTTTTATCCAAGGACATTGATTGTGTTATAAATGGAATTCTGCTTGCGGGCAGTAGACTGTTAAATGACATTGACTGACAGTTCTTGGTCATGATTTATTACTGTACAAACAAAAGATTATAATAATCATCTGACTGAAAGAAAACGTATAAATATTTTTGTCTAATCAATAAACCTATTTTTTTCATTGTATGTATTTATGTTCATTATTTATATAATTTTAATATGATTTTGTGTGATTCAATAATGTAATATCTACGTATTTTTAATTCCGATTTGGTAATTCTACAGTTAAATTTTCGTTGGTGTTTTAATTTCGTGGATAGTTCTTATCCACGAAATAAATGAAATTAAATCCCCAACGAAAATTTCTGCTTTACAGTATAGCTCTCATCATAAACATCATAATTTACTGTTGAAATGGTCTGAACAGTTATCAGATTATTCACTTATGTTTTAATGACTAATGCAAACAAAACTTTTCAAGTTAAGGGTAATTTACAAAATGGAAAAAATAATTTAACCAATCAAAACACACCCTACAATGGGTCATGATAATCCATAAATACCATCAATTAATTTGTAACAATAATATGTGTAATATTTATAACGTGAGTGGCATGAAAACCGAAGAAAAAGTCAATATATATGGAGTCGCGTGGACTTCATTTTTCTCCCAAGGTACACAATAAAGAAATCATGAACTCACTAAAATGGCATTTGAAGGTTGATGGTATATTTTTTTTTAACAAAACCAGTTTCCACAAATTCATATTTATCAAAAAACAAAGATGTTTTAGATTTCTTCTATTTACCATTATTAAAAAATAGTAAGGGGCACTGCATGCTACCTCGCCTTTTTAAAAATATCTGATGCATGAATGAATAACAGAAATTAAAGCGCTATTCCAGTGCTGTTTATTAATTTTTGTCTCATTTGCTACTATATATCTCCTTTTATGTACAGCTTAAACATAAGACAATAGGACGAAAACAGCAGCAGTCATTTGATAAGAAACCATGATTTGGCAAAGTCTTAAACCTGAAAAGTTATGCCTTAGTTGATTACGTTTCCAGGAATAAAATAAGTATATATATGCTTGCTAAATTACAACATAAAACTTGTCTAAACATTATGCGTAAAATGAAAATCCCACCAATATGTTCAGTTGCGGATCAGGAGAGGGTCCGGGGATTGGAACCCCTTTATGTTTGACAACTAATCCTTTTGTATGTTACATATAGTTAGACCCCCTTTTTTTTTATAGTGTTTGAACCCCGCCACGCCACGCGTTAACTCCACCCTCCACTTGTAAATCAGATACAAAAATTAAGGTACGTTTAAGAATACAACAAATAATACTGAGGCTATGGTTCGAAAACGTTTTGTTTTTAAATAAAAGTTTTAAAAACTGAAATCAGGGTCATCTGATTTAGCTTTAACATACAATGCGTTTCACTTTTATCAAAATTTGTATTGATTTAGAAATTATTTAATTATTTTAAAAAAGTCTGTTTTAAAGAGATGCTGAAATGATCATACTAAATGAACTTATTTTATTTTATTACATGAGATAACGACAACTTAAAGAAACTTATCAAGCTTTGATAGACAACCGTTTTAATAATAATTATTAATACATATTTTGTCTTTGAAGCTGCAACATACAGTGATAGTGTACTTTCTTTAATACGAAACGCTTTACAATTAAACAGAATATAATATATCAATACAGCCGCTTACAATGAAGAACGCTGCATTCAACGGTTTAGATCAATACCAAATTACAAAATAAAACTTAACTTCTGTGTGAAGATGCCAACATTTCTATAATATAACAGATAACATATGGTAGCTTTACTAGCAGTGGAGTTAGTCTCACTTTTGACCAAGTAGCGGGTTATTTTGCGGGTTTTCATTGTAGCTTATTTTGCGGATAAATGAAAAGCGCAAGAAAAAAAAAGTCCGCGAAAATTTATGCAAACGTTCGGTACTTTCAAATAGCTTTAAAAGATGTATATTTTTGTTTCGGTCGTTACTTGTACTCTTTCAGGTATGTATACACTTATTAATTAGAGTCAAATAATATGAGTGTAAGGTACTCTGTGAGTATTTCACCTTTTAATTAGTGTTATATTATATAAGAGTTGTATGTCACTCTTGATAATTTTATAACCTAATTATTACATCAAAGGCCCACTCAATTTTGTAACTAATAAACCATCACATTGACAAGAAGTTGGGACACCTGTTAGAAATATCTAATTAACCAGTATTCTATTATTTACCTGTATCGGAATATACTCAATTTATAAGACATCATTCTGGTAAAATTCATATAACCATGACAGTAGACAATATTTGATTATTATTTTTATTTCTTGTATTATTTCTATTTTTTTTTTTCATTGTCGATTTCGAAATTTCGATAACTTAGGTTTCAACTCCCTCAGGCAAAGTTGACCTTCGATGGATTCGGCTATTTTCTTAGGTCCTATATAACTCGTCAACTGTTAAGGTTCTTATACATCTTTGGCGTTCAAATATTCGGCTTTGAGCGTTCCTGATGAAGATAAATCCAGAGAAGTGCTTCGTACGCATGAAATTTATAACGTGTTGTTTTCATTTTCTATAGAACTACAGCAAAGACATGTTTCACTGTTTTAGCATGTCAATGTTTACAACGTTGTAACTGTAACTATTTTGGTATCCGCCAACATTTTAAATTGGGAATGAAGAATCCGCCAAAATTAAATCGCCAAATTTTTAGTATACTTTGTTGCCACTAAATCGTGATATTTTACACCCGCGAAAACAAAAACGCTATACGGTATTTAGGTATCACTTTTGATTGTTACTGAAGAAACGTTTCCTGTTGTTCAAAATTCTAAATGTTCCCAGTCTTGACAATTTTAATAAAATATTTTACTTTTAAAGATATGATTTCATTTTATTTATAAAACAAAAATGTTCATATACTCAAAAACATATTCATGAGCTTTTATCAGAGACTTAATAATTAGTATTATATCATTTTCCTAATGCATGCGGCTAAATTAGGATTAAGAGAACGGAATTGTCGAATTTGAGTCAAATAATAAGCCTGGGTTTGGCTATCATTGTTTCTGTCAACTGCTTTCCTTTGAGATAACACGTTGCTTGAATGCCCAGGCGGAGGTCTTGAACATAGTGTGCGAGATTTTCTCGCTGCATTAGAGACCCATTGGTGGCCTTGGACTGATTTCTTCTCTTTGATCGTTTTTCTGTCTCTTTGAGACATTCCTCGTTTTCATTTTCTATTCTATTTATATGCATATTATATAAACATTGCCTGAAAATGTAGAATATTCATACATCAATGTTCTTGGGTTAATGTGTGATTGACGTATTTCCCAAATCATTAATTTTGTCATATTTTAGTAAAGTGTCAGATTTTGTTAGAAAATGCATTTAAGAAGAATTTAAAAACATGGCTTTAAAATAAACCGCCGACATAACCATCCTATTTTGAAGTTTACCTCATCCTTTTAACATAGTAGGTTTTTCGTTTCTGCGTTTCTGATAATTCGAAAAATCTCTTGATAACGTTTTGTTAGAATGATTGCTTAATTCTTAATTTCTAGTGCATGTCAACCAAATTATATCTTGAAATACCAACACAGAAAAAGGAATCGAGTGTTATATGCATGCAATATTATACATTTCTAACATTAATTTATGTAAACTTGAGCGGATTTTGTGTTGTCATGTTTTCACCGCTGCCTGATTCTTAAGTAGATTTGCCCCTAATGTGCATGCAATAACAAACATTAAACTATTCATTCATATGTTATATATCACTAAGATACAGCTATCATAAATGCACAATTTATAATGAAAATGTTGGTATATAGGATTACCATCATTAGTGTATCTAGTGCGTGACAAACTTCCTGCCAGGTTATGCTTGTCTCTAGCGGCGAAGATATCATATCCCCCTTTCCATCATTGTTCACCAACGGCTTCACAGATGTATGTGTTTTACTCCACGGCAACCTTGTTCCTATGAACTTCCAAAAAGAGTTCATTTTAACATGTGGTTCTCTATGATATAGTGACGATATGTAAATAGTTGCAGCAGCAGTAATACCGCTTATTACAATAGTCACTATCATTATAATCAGCAAAACACTCATTGGATTTGAAGAGGCTGGTATTGACATTTGAACCATTGTCAGGAATATAGCATACGATAATAATATTGTCATGGCAAGTCCTAAGCGTTCACCAGATTCTACCGGAAGTAGAAACACGAGCGGATTCAATAAAAAGAACATATTTGTTGGCAAAGCTACCATTATAACGTAGTACAATGGTGCACGCTTTATTGTCATTGACACTATTAGCATAGAGTATCCGTTCATAATCGTAGATTTCGAACTATATGAATCCAGTGCCCAATTGGAATTTGTATTGTAGAACGCTAGGCTAACAGGGTTTGCTATTATAGTTATATCATTTGATGTAATTCCCCAGACTGCAAATTGCAGATCACATGTTTGAGAATCAAATGGAAACTTGTATATATTAGCTGTACATTTCGATGACAATACATCGCCATAAGCTATTGACATAGTTCCATTATAATATACTGTTGCAAAGATATCGTTATCTCCTGCCAATGGTTCATATGTTTCAACGGAATTGATAAGAACCAATTTCGGGGTCCACACATCTGTGTGAGGCACTATAATATGTTCCGCATTACCATATGAGGACGGAGTCCATGAAAATCCATCATCAACCCAGGACGTTATTATTCCTACAGACACGTCCAGAGTTTCTTCCACTTCCTGAAATTGAGTAATTGTCATCAAGTATGGTGTCAGTGTTATTTTTAAAGGTGCTGAAAAATCAGAATTTGGAAGAATTGATGGTTGGTAGCTTGTAAAAACATCAGTATATAATTGTTTGATATTTGACGACGTCTGGCCATGAACATGGCTCAACAAAAGAATAAATAGAAACATTCTGATAATTTTGCCAATATCCATTATAATTGAACAAGTAACACAGCTTATGTTCCCAAATATACGAATAACCATTTGAATAACCACTTCAATAATGCAGCCTTTGGTGATTTTCATGTATTTAAATATGAAGCTCTCGATAACGACCTAATAAGTTTTAAATATTAATCCAATCAAATTTTATTTATCAGTTTATTTCATATTAGAGATTTAGAGTTACATGTATGGACGACTTAAAGTCTAGAATGAAAAAATATTATTATAACTATATCAAATGTTTTACTTGATACCACGTTCGACCAATCTAATATTAACAATTATCAACCGTAGTCAAAAGACAAAACACAATGATTATACAGAAAAGATGACATCATATAAAACAGACAAGTGTTATGATATTGTAACTATCATATCTATTTAGTTGGCCTAATTTGTTTTGTGTGGCCTAAGAATGTTTACATAATATTTTGTTATATTGTGTACAAAATAAAACACATGGTGTTACAACTATGCAGTTTAGAAATCACTGGAACAATCATTGATACTCATGGAATGATTAGAACTTTCTATTTCACTTACATAACGTTTCCAGAATGATCATAACAAAAGATGCGTAATTTAAATTTCTAGCGTTGTCTAGAAGTTTCCATTTGAGTATATATATAAGTATGCGCAGCAGACCCTAAAGAAATGGACATAGATAGACTTAGACATCGATAGACATCAACATTCTCAGCAGTTGGATTGACACTTTTATTTACAAACTACATCATACTAGATTGTGACCTATTGGATATAATATTCTGTGGATTCCGAGAAGATTTCCGGATAAAGAAAAGATAAAAGATTGGACACATATTTTGACAGTTAAGTTGACATTTATATTTGTGTAATACTTCTTGTAAACTTGTGTATAATAAATCTTCTTAAATTTCATTATTGATTTGTGTCTTTTGTTGGCTACAATTAAAGTCGTTTTTCTGTTCATAACAGAAATTGGGGGCTCGTATCCGGGATAACTTTAATATCTTATTAAATATTTGTTCAGTATTTCTATTAGAACTAGCCAACAAAATTCTACAAAATGGCATTTGATGCAGGTAAATTTTTGAAAACGCCAGATCTGGAGGGTTTTGATAAACTAAAAAAAGAAGAATTAGTGTTGCTTGCTAATCATCTACAAATAGATTTTAGAGTATCTATGAGAAAACAAATTATAAAAATTTGGTAATAGACAAATTAATTGATGCAGACATTTTTGGTGAAGAACTTAAGGTCGAAAATGTTGATGCTATCAAATTAAAACAGCTCGAGTTAGAACATGAATGTAGATTAAAACAATTAGAAAAGGAAGACGAATTTAAATTAAAACAATTGGAAAAAGAAAAAGAAGAAAAGAAGGCAGAACTTGAAATGAAAGAAAGGTTAGAGATGGAGAAAAGAAAAGAAAAAGAAGATGAATTTAAATTAAAATAGGCAGAACTTGAAATGAAGGAAAGGTTAGAGATGGAGAAAATAAAAATTGAAATGGTCAAAGGAGAAAGTAACACTAATGTACAGTCGAAATCAGAACATTTTGATGCAGCAAAAATATACGTTTGGTTCCCAGATTTTGTGAAAAACAGTCGATAAATATTTTCCACAGTTTGAGAAAATTGCTCATAATTTGAAATGGCCGAAGCCTTTTGGACTACAATGCTGCAAAGTGTTTTTGAGGGCAAGGCCGCTGAAATTTACTCAGCACTTTCATCCGAACGAAGTTCTGATTATGACACGGTTAAAAGGAAGTTTTGAAAGCTTATGAGCTAGTGCCAGAAGCCTATAGACAGAAGTTTAGATCTTATAAAAGTTTGATTCACAAACCTATGTTGAATTTGCTAGGGAAAAGAAGACCTATTTGATAAATGGCTTACGTCAAAGAAAATAGATAACAATTTTAAGAACCTAAGACAACTGATGTTATTAGAAGAGTTCAAGCAATGTGTTCATTTAGACTTAAAACACATTTACATGACAAAACTGTTGAGACATTACAAGATGCAGCTGTTATTTCCGATAATTATACCCTTTCACATAAAAGAAGTTTCAAAGGTCAAAACTTTAATACTTCAGTGGAAATTACAAGAATCAAAGCACTGAGCGTACTGATAGTAAGCCTGTTGCACAGAATAAGAGTCAGTCTAGCTATAATATGTCTAGTCCGAAATTTGATACTTTTGAGAAGAAGTCACTGACTTGTGCTTATTGTAAGAAGAATGGTCACCTGATGGCTGATTGTTTCAGACTCCAGAAGAAGAATGAAAGAGATAATAAGCCCAAGACCAGTGCTTGTACGACACCCCGTGTTACCAATACGTTGGAATGTCCTGCGAGTCAGGCTTTTAAGTCCAGTTTTTTGTGATTACATGAAGGATTATAAACCCTTTATGTCTGATGGGTTTGTTTCTATTGTTGATAATACTACTCCTCAGCCTATTAAGATTTTACGGGACACTGGAGCTTCTCAGTCTTTATTGTTAGAAGATGTGTTGCCTTTGTCCGAGGAGACTTCTGTTGGTGCCTCCGTTTTGTTACAAGGTGTGGAGTTAGGTTGTATAGATGTTCCCCTCCATCGTATTTATCTAAAGTCAGATTTGATAACTGGACCAGTTGTTGTGGGTGTTCGTCCTAATCTCTCTGTTGAGGGTGTTTCATTATTGCTAGGAAATGATCTAGCTAGGAACAAAGTGGTTGCTGAACCAATTGTTACCAGTGAACCAGTGGTGGATGTTAAATCACCTGAAGATGATGCTGAACTGTATCCAGCTTGTGTCGTTACTAGGGCGATGGCTAGAAAACAACAAAATGAGGATTTGCAAGAAGACCAGTTTGATTACATGGACCTTTCTGACACTTTCCTAGCCGACATTGAAGGTCCCGGTAGCTCAGAGAAGGCCGTAATAAGACCACCTAGTATTAGCAAGAATGTAATTATGCCTTGGCCAGACGTAAACAGCCATTCATTAGACCGAAGGAAATTTGTCGAAGAGCATAATAAAGACCCTGAGGTTCTCCAGCTCAGCAAGAGGGCTCAACCACAGGAGGAAGCAGACAAAGTGGCCGAATGCTATTACCATCAAGATGGCATGTTAATGAGAAAGTGGAGGCCCCCTGATGCTACCCCAGAGGAGGAATGGAGAGTGGTATACTAAGTGGTGGTGCCTAAAGTCTATAGGCAAGACATTATTGGTCTTGCCCATGACACCCCCTTGGCTGGACACTTAGGTATGAGGAAGACTTGCCTGAAGATCTTGCAGCATTTCTACTGGCCCAGACTTAGAAATGATGTCGCAGAATACTGCAAATCATGCCATATATGCCAGGTTGTTGGTAAGCCTAACCAGAAAATACCACCAGCACCACTTCTGCCTATTCCAGCTTTTGAAGAACCTTTCAGCCGAGTACTCATTGATTGCGTTGGACCTTTATCGAAGACCAAGACCGGAAATGCGTATTTATTGACAATCATGTGTACCTCCACTCGCGTTCCAGAGGCTATTCCGTTAAGGAATATCAAGACACCTACTATTGTCAAAGCTCTGATCAAATTTTTCACGCTAGTAGGACTTCCAAAGTCTATACAGTCCGACCAGGGTTCAAATTTCATGTCAGGTTTATTTCAGCAAGTCGTGTACCAGTTAGGGATTGCTCAGTATAGGTCAAGTGCTTATCATCCAAAATCTCAAGGTGCCTTAGAACGTTTTCATCAAACATTGAAGAACATGATTAGAACTTTTGTCTTCAATTTGACAGGGACTGGGATGATGGTGTTCACTTTTACTTTTGCGGTTCGAGAGACTGTTCAAGAATCCCTTGGTTTTATTCCATTTGAGTTGGTATTTGGTCACACTGTAAGGGGACCTTTAAAATTAATTAAGGAAAAGTGGCTTACTGAACACACTGACTTGAATCTTCTAGACTATGTATCTAGATTTAAAGAAAAATTGTATACTGCTTGTCAAATTGCTCAGAACAATTTAAAAACTGTTCAGAATAAGATGAAAATATGGTATGATAAAGATGCCAGGGACAGATTTTTTGAGCCTGGTGATAAGGTACTTGTATTTTTGCCAGTCCCTGGACATCCATTACAAGCTAAATATTGTGGTCCTTATACCATAGAGAGTAAAATCAATGATTTGAATTATATTGTAAAAACACCAGGTCGGCGTAAACAAAATAGAGTGTGTCACATTAATATGTTAAAACCATATTTTGAGCGTACTAATGAAGGTGAGAGTAAACCAGTTGCCACTTTAGCCATGGTTAAATTGGAGAACAATCATGACAAACCAAATATAATTGAACCACCTTTTAGTTCTAAAACTATGGAAGAGACAGTTAGATTGAAAAATTCAGAAATTTTGTCAAATTAAGACTCAAAACTTGCACATCTGACTTTTGATCGAAGAGAAAAATTAAAAACTTTGGTATTTTCTTTCAAAAATCTTTTTCCAGATGTGCCAAACAAAACCACTGCTGTTTGTCATGATGTCGAGGTAGGTGATGCTTCTCCAATTAAGCAACATCCTTACCGGCTCAATCCACTCAAACTTGAATTTATGAGACAAGAAATTAAATATATGCTTGACAATGATATTATTGACCCGAGTAACAGTGAATGGAGCTCTTCTTGTCTGCTTGCGTCCAAACCAGATAAAACTTTTCGTTTCGTAACTGATTTCAGAAAAGTAAATTCTGTTTCAAAATCTGATTCCTATCCGATTCCAAGGATAGACGATTGCATTGATAACATTGGACAAGCAAAATTTGTGAGCAAATTTGATTTATTGAAAGGTTACTGGCAAGTCCCATTGACACAGAGAGCTCGAGAAATATCAGCTTTTGTCACAGCGGATGGCTTATTTCAATATACTGTAATGCCGTTTGGCATGAAAAGTGCTCCAGCTACATTTCAAAGAATGATCAATAATGTTATAAAAGATTTAGACTGTTGTTATGCTTATATTGATGATCTTATTGTATGTAGTGATAGCTGGGAAGAACATTTAACACATTTATATGATACTTTTGATAGATTGTCACAATCAAATTTGACTGTTAATCTTGGTAAAAGTGAATTTTGCCAGGCCACTGTTGATTATTTAGGGCATACAGTTGGCCAAGGTTAAGTGAAACCTACTATGGCTAAAGTTGATGCAATTACCAAATTTCCTCCTCCAACAAATAAAAAACAACTTATGAGATATTTAGGCATGATTGGATTTTACAGAAAATTTTGTTCAAATTTTGCTACTGTTGTTCAACCATTGACTCATCTTTTACGGAAAGATTCTAAATTCATCTGGAGTGAAAATTGTCAAAAGCTTTTGAAAATAGCAAATCACTTTTAATTAATAGTCCAGTTCTGATCACTCCAGACTTTGAAAACAATTTAAACTTGCCGTTGGTGCAAGCGATGTAGGAGTTGGAGCTGTTTTATATCAAGAGACAGGTGATAATGTTGAAAACCTATATCATATGTTTCTAAGAAATTAGATAAACATGAGAAAAATTATTCAACTATTAAAAAAGAGTGTTATGCACTGTTGTCTGCACTTCAACATTTTGAAGTATATTTAAATTCCACTGTCCATCCTATTCTTGTTTATACTGATCATAATCCTCTCACCTTCATACATAAAATGAGAAACAAGAACCAGAGATTGACTAGGTGGAGTTTATTGTTACAGGAATATGATGTTATTGTAAAACATATTAAAGGTAAAGATAATGTAATAGCAGATGCTTTATCTAGAACTTATTAAAACACTGTGTATATACTATGTATTTTTGTACATATTATTCATGAAAAGTTTTGTTACACTCAAACTTTTTAAGGGGTAGGTGTTATGATATTGTAACTATCATATCTATTTAGTTGGCCTAATTTGTTTTGTGTGGCCTAAGAATGTTTACATTATATTTTGTTATATTGTGTACAAAATAAAACACATTGTGTTACAACTATGCAGTTAAGAAATCACTGGAACAATCATTGATACTCATGGAATGATTAGAACTTTCTATTTCACTTACATAACGTTTCCAGAATGATCATAACAAAAGATGCGTAATTTAAATTTCTAGCGTTGTCTAGAAGTTTCCATTTGAGTATATATATAAGTATGCGCAGCAGACCCTAAAGAAATGGACATAGATAGACTTAGACATCGATAGACATCAACATTCTCAGCAGTTGGATTGACACTCAGCAGTTTTATTTACAAACTACATCATACTAGATTGTGACCTATTGGATATAATATTCTGTGGATTCCGAGAAGATTTCCGGATAAAGAAAAGATGAAAGATTGGACATATATTTTGACAGTTAAGTTGACATTTATATTTGTGTAATACTTCTTGTAAACTAGTGTATAATAAATCTTGTTAAATTTTATTATTGATTTGTGTCTTTTGTTGGCTACAATTAAAAGTCGATTTTTCTGTTCATAACACAAGGAACACTTCAAAATATATTAAACTCGGTGACATCAAAGGAGTAGAGCCAGGAACCCCAATAAACGGCCCTGTAAAGTTGCTTTTTTAAACTTTTATTATCAAAGTAAATCTAATGTTATGTATTGTTAAATGTATGATATTTGAAAGTTTATTAAGTAAAAGTTGTATATCTGCTTCATATTATATAGATAATATTAATGCCTGAAATAGGAAAAGATTTCATTTTCATCCGTTTTCTTGGACATTTTCAACTTTTGCAACCTCATTTCATGATTTATATGTGGCGCAACCTCTCGTCCATTGAAATTTTGTTGAAAAATAAAGAATATGGTATATAAAGAATAATTCAGCAAAAATATTTGTGGGTGAAGGGTGGCTCCACTGTTAATTTTGCAGAAAACTGTCATAAATTTTGCAGAATTCTGCAAAAAAAAAACAGATTTTACGAAATTCACCTACATTATGACGTCACAAATGACGCAATTGGTGCGTTTTGAAAGAAAATCTGATTTTTAGGGCCAAAATTATGAGTTAGTGGACCAACTCCTTTGAATGTTGAATGAGATTCTACACATAAAACACCAACACATGGAAGTTTTAAATGTCAGAAAGTGTTTGCAATACAATTGATAAATAAAACGAATAGACAAATAATTTCCTTATTGTATAACTTGTTTCTACGTTGTCGTAAAGAGCATAAAAACCCAAAACAACATACAAATAAACTCATCATAGATACCAGCATTGGAATTTTGTATTTGCGCCAGACGCAGGTTTCGTCTCTAAAAGACTCATCAGTGACGCTCGAATCAAAAAAAAGTTTAAAAAGGCCAAATAAAGTACGAAGTTGAAGAGCATTGGGGACCACAAATTCCTAAATGTTTTTGCCAAACACAGCTAAGGTAATCTATTCCTGAGGTAGAAAAGTCTTAGTATTTCAAAAATGTAAAAGTTTGGTAAACAGTTAATTTATAATTATGACCAAATCAATGATAATTCATGTCAACACAGAAGAGCTGACTACTGGGCTGGTGATACCCTCGGTGAATAAAAACTCCACCAGCAGTGACATCGACCCAGTGGTTGTAAATAAACTCATCATAGATACCAAGATTGAAATCAGCGTATATTTGAAAATACGCAAAACTTGTGTTTCATCTATATAAGACTCAGCTATGGTCCTAGAATCAAATCAGCCGGAAGGACAAAACAATTAGAAATTTGAAGAACCTTGAATACAAACAATATTTTACAAGGCTATTTACTTCTTACTATTTATTTATTTATTATGATTGAGTTCATGAGTTTATTATGGGTCAAACATATGAGTTCAACCATGTTTCATCAAAAATGTTCATCTAGGAATATTTTTCCTTTTTATTCTAGTATCCGTCACCGTAACCATTGCAACAAAGAAACGAAATAATATTATTGATGCTAATCATTTGTCATTACTTACCGGTTACCAGTTACCGTTTAAGGTGGCACGGTAGTATTTACATTCAAGAATTTATGTTGCTCATTTGCGTACCCTACTTAAGAAAATGTATCTGAACAGTGTGATTGGACAAAAAATACTGTATAAAATTGAGAATGGAAGTGTATCTACTTAACCTACGTTCCCAAACTAAGTGATGAATCAGGTGTGAAAAATATAAAATGGTTTTACACACAGGTGAAGATGAATGTTTGAGAATATTTTTTAATTAGTAATTCACTGCATGATAAAAGACCTTCAAGCACTAGTGACCCTAGGTTAATAAAGATAGAAAATAAAGCAAACGGTCATCATACATATTCAAATCAATTTCTGAATATTATAATGCAGTACTTCAGTTAACTGTATATGTAGAATGTTGGGCAGTGTTAGAATATAAAGTGGTGAAAATTCTAAAAAGGCTGTCATTATCCCTATGGGCCAGGAAATTATCCCTATGGGCCAGGAAATACTACCGTGCCATCTTAAAGATAAATCAAACTTATACAATATATGCATCATACAGCATAGATATGAATCTGATTCTTAGGTTTTGATTTAATCATGCGCGGTTTTGGGCGATTGTAAAATTAGGTAATATGCAGTATCCATTCAAATTCCAGACAGTCATACAATATCTGAATTTCATATTTAAGATCAAAATAACACACTAATATAATACGTTTTATCTAAAAGTAAAACAGGGAGATCAAAAGCTATTCATCTACACTAAGTAACAACTTATGGAGAACTGGGAACGTAAGACCAACTATAAAAATAAGGAGATGTAGGTTGGTTGCCACTTAAACAAATATTCAAACGATCCAAATGACAAGATTGAAAAAAAGGTAGCGTAAAGGGTAAAATAACAAAAATACCGAGCTCCGAGGAAAATTCAAAACGGAAAGTCCATAATCAAATGGCAAAATCAAAAGCTCAAACACATCAAACGAATGGATAACACTGTCATATTCCTGACTTTGTACATGTATTTTCTTATGCAGAAAATTGTGGATTAAACCTGATTTTATAGCTAGCTAAATCTATCACTTGTAAAAAAGGTAGCGTGCGACCTACTATAAAGAATTAAACTCATAAAATCAGCTGCGAACAGGATCTGGGATGACAAAATGTGACGAAACATAGAGGTCTGATTCCGTCTTCTTACTAAATTTTCGTTTGTCTGGCGGACTTTATCAGATTTAAAGTACTGTTGAAAAAGTTTGAATTTAAGAGCGTCAGCAGAAAAGCTCGCAGTCATCGGGTAGATATTTGTTATAACTTTGAGTGCACTTAGTGAAATATAGATTCCACCACTGCATCAAGTGTGTTACGATATATCTCCACTCGAGACAGTTAGATTTTAATATTAAAAGCGCGAGGCTTGCCGAGCTTTTTGAAAATGAAAATATAAATGTAGAGAATGTAGAAATATCGTAATACACGAGTCATAATGGTGGAATCTGTTTCTCTAATGATTTTTAGAACAAACTTTATCCTTTTCTTTCAAAGATCTGCAGAATGTTATGTTCTATAAATATGACGTCATGGTCGCCTTTTTCATGACGTCACAATAGGAAATTCAGAAGAAACCAAGAAAATATGACGTCATAATTAAATTTCGACCAATCATTTGCTGAGAACAAAGTTTTCTCTACAGAAGAGAAATAATTTTTTCACACCGATCGAGAAATGTGATAAAAGCATGAACATTAGAGAATGTTTATTTCTTGATTGCTATTAATGTAAAGCAATTGTCATATAATACTTGAAAACATAAGCGAGACATTTTTATTTACCTCCTATACTCTTAATATGCTTTAAACATTGTCCAATTCTATTTAAAACAAACACAAAGTTTAATCTATGGTGTAGAACACATTTGTCATTGTGTCATGTTATAATTATATTTGTCAACGTCATTTAGAATGTGTCACCCTTTAACTGTTTTAAATCTTATTCTTTTAACATTGCTGTGTTCATTGTACGCATTATAATATCACAACGTATTTATTCATGACAGATTTGGTGTATCTTGTATTAATTGTTTCCATTATACTTCAATACAAATGTTTATCTGTTGTCAAAGGTGAACAAAACAATTAAAGTCAGTTCTATTTAGAAAATGTTCTGAATAATGTCCTGATTTACCAATACGGAAAATAAATTGACACAATCTTAGTGAAATAACATACTACTGCAATCAGTCGGATCATTTGTCTATAAAATATGTTATTGCAGTTTTAGCAATAGGATAATTATTACCAATAATTTGAGAGAAAAAAATATTCCGTTATGGACTGTTTATGTGTTTTATTTATCCCAAAGACTGCACTTTTCCCGCAGTAGAAGACTGGGATTGGCAGTGGGGACTAAGGGTTAAAACACAGCTGTTGGTATATATATATATAAAATAAGGAGATGTTGTATGGTTGCGAATGAGACAACTATCCACCAAAGTTCAAATGAAGTGGATGTAAGCAATTATAGGCAACCACAAGGCCTTCAACAATGAGAAAAAACAATACCGTATAGTCGGCTATAAAAGGCAGTTAGGAAATTACAGGAAGTCAAATTCGAAGAATGCATATTTATATTTGTTTTCCATTTAGAGGAAGTGATTGAAGGACGTGTTTTTTATTAACAAACGGCATTCTTATGGAAACCAACTGTGATCCTCTTCTTGACGAGTTCTTCTTTTATTCATATAAGACTGACTTCGTGCAGAAGCTTCTCATGAAGAATAAAAAGATGCTAGCATATTCCTTTAATTTTACGTTCCGCTATATCGATAAAAGTTTATAGTGACTATGTTGCATTTATCCATTCAAATCGTATTTTTACTTACTACAATGTATGAGTAACACGACGGGTTATACTAACACAGCAGTTTCTGCTTTCCCATTTCGAGTATCTGAGATCCCCCATATTCTTTGTGTACATTTTGGTATCTTTTAGCCGAAAAGTATAATAATATGCACGAATCAATAAAGATATAAACAATTGGTACCAATTCCACCTAAATTCGCGGTGCTCTCATGTTAATTATGTAAGAACTTCCAAAAGGTTAACTTCCTTATTTACAGATTTCACGGGAAACCGAGATATTGAGCTTGCATTGAACTTTATATCAGATGATTTTCCTGAATATTTTGAATTTATTGATTTAAATAATAGAATTTACCTTATTCTTGTTTAATATCTTAAAACAAATGGAGTGAGTTTTATTGGGAAACTGACTTGTACAATAATGCAGCCAAATTAATACACCAAAGATTAAATTAATACCGTTTTGGAATATTTGTTGTTTCCATGTATATATACATACGTATACATCATGTATTTGTTTTATTTAACTAATACTTTAACACGATAAGATCGTTATCTGAAAATTGTTAAATCTTTTCTTTAATTACTTTAAAATTCCTTACGAACATTTAAGATTACGTTTTTCAAGTTATCTTTTCTTAACCGAAGTAATGCAACAATTGAGAAAAAATTTCGATATCGTAAAACGAGAATAATTCTTCATTAAGCATTTAAACTAATTCATACAACAGTAAATGATTATTTCCGTGTGCAAATAATTACTTAGCAGTAGTTAGAAAAGTGAAAATGCTATTTCGAATAGCTACTTATGTTGTTTGTCTGTTTGTCTGTTGGTCCTTTTTTTAGCCATGGCGTTGTCAGTTTATTTTTCGACTTATTAGTTTAAATATCCCTTTGGTAGATCAGGGTTTTTTTAATCATCAATAAACTATGCCAACTTTCATTTGATAATTCATATTTAACATTTTGGTTTTGAAATCGCACGAAGGATAATGTATTAACAAACGAATTGTTTTCATAAGTATTTTATCGTCGTAGACACATTATTGCCTTATGCGGTCAATTAATATCCTTAAATACATACGTATTAAAGATAACAATTATGAAAAATATATGAATAAATATAATTCAAATTAACAAATGGCCCAATATGATTAAAAGTTCAACACTTACTTTACTCTGTGAGATATTGATACGCAAATATTTTTTTTTATCGCTAGTTCAAAAGTTTAAAAGGTCAAATATTTTAATCCCGTGAATATTTGTTCTGTTTAAAAGGTTTGATCATTAGTTAATGTATGTACACCTAAACCGGATAAAAACTTCTTTGATATTTCATGTAAAAATTGTGTTACCATTATAAACGATGCCGAGTGTAAGCCCAATTGAGGGGGCACATAACACCTAATGGAGTTAACTCTTTAAAAATCTGCTGAACGATTTAATCGAATAACATAAGTTAAAGAGAAATCAAGCTTCTCAATGATCAAAACTAGTGCTTGGATCAAACTGCTATATATTCAATGAAATTATTCCTGTAAATTGTGTGTTTCAAATTTCTTGCATTTTTTTTAAATTTTTTTTCAACAGGTCAAAGTTAATATTTTGTCAAAATTTTATGAGAATTAAACGACCGCAAATATATTTTAGTCAAAGTTTTGGGTATCCCCTTAAAATACAAACAGTTGTTTTATTTCATTTATTTTATTTTTTAACACCTACCACACAGTTTGGATTCCGACAAAGATACATAGTGCATCTTCAATTATTCAATGAGGTCGTTCGTAAATGATTTATACTCGGTAAATGAGTAGATAAATAACAATTAAATTATTGTCGATTAAATTGAAGTAAAAAAAGGTTTTTGTTGGACAGAGAAATATAGAAAGGCTATATGTGAAAAGTTCAAGCCATCATCTACAAAGCTGCTATATATTAAATGAAATTATTCCTGTAAATTGTGTGTTTCAAATTTCTTGCATTTTTTTTAAAACTTTTTTTCAACAGGTCAAAGTTAATATTTTGTCAAAATTTTATGAGAATTAAACGACCGCAAATATATTTTAGTCAAAGTGTTGGGTATCCTCTTAAAATACAAACAGTTGTTTTATTTCATTTATTTTATTTTTTAACACCTACCACACAGTTTGGATTCCACCAAAGATACATAGTGTATTGTATATCGTACATCTTCAATTATTCAGTGAGGTCGTTCGTAAATGATTTATACATGGTAAAAAAGTAGATAAATAAAAATTAAATTATCGTCGATTAAATTGAAGTAAAAAAAGGTTTTTGTTGGACAGAGAAATAATATAGAAAGGCTATATGTGAACAGTTCAAGCCATCATCCACAAAGCTAACATCAATAGCATCATAAAGTCAACTTATTACGATTGACCCATGCGAAAAACATGGATAATTGACCGTCAGTAAACATATTTGGTCTAGTTTGTTTTTCGGATGCATCGTATTTCTATCTTGTTTCAAAATGAAGCTTTTAAACGAAAAGTTCCATATGGCAAAGTCGGAATCATCCCTCCGAAAATTTGACAAACTTCATCACGAGTTTGTTGACCGTTATGGAATATCTGTTTCATAGATGACGACGTATATGTTCCAATTTTCCATAATTCCATCCTACTTTCCTCGATTGTGACCTACCGAATGTGATATATCACCGGGTTTGTACTTACATGATCAACATGACTGGTGCCTTATGTGTAGCCGGATCGGAATACCCCCCTGAAGCACATGCATGCGATCACCCCCCGTTTTTGGTGGGGTTCGTGTTGTTCATTCTTTAAGTTTCTATGTTGTTTTTGTATACTGTTGTTTGTCTGTTGGTCGATTTTCGTTGTCAGTTTTTTTTCCACTGATGACTTGGAATGTCCCTTTGGCATCGTTCGCCTCTCTTTCACACCATTATAGCAATAAAGTTGTGTTTGTATCAATTAAATGTTTTTGTTTTGTCTTTATTAAATAATCGTCTTGTTAAAAAAATGCATTTTTAGTTAAATTTAGTTTTATCAAAAATGCATTTATTTCACAAGAGGATTATTTGTTTATCAAGTTTAGCGACCATTACAAAATGTACAATATTTATTCCACAATAACACATGTAAAGGGGTCAATAAGCTTATGATCATTATATCCTATCAATGAAATCTGAAAGGACGTATAACAAAAAGAACGAAAACAACACTCTATCATTGCTATGTGTATGAAGCGCTTCTTTCAATAACACTAGAAGATGCCCGCGAAATCGGCGTACAATTGGGCAAGTGTTGAAATAAAGAGTGTGGACACAGTTATAAGGTTGACATAGTAAGGATTTGGGCACGGTTTATGCATTTAATTCTATTTCTTTAAAGAGATGAAAATGAGGAACATAATGCAAAAGACCCCATTCATCTCGGTTGGAAAATAAAAATATTAAATTATACCCTAAGAAAGTGTGACAAAGTGTGATTTTCAGTAGTTTTTTACCCTTTTAACTCAATAACCGTATGAGCTACGTAAAATCCGTTGACATTACCGAAAGGGATCAAAATGAGTAACACAATGGAAAAAATCCTATCTAAATCGGATGAAAAATAAAACACTTCATCAGGAATCAACCCCTCTTGTATCTCAGAAACCGTTGACGCTACTGTAAACCTGTTGACATACTCGTTGCAGAATCTTATTAGCAATAAAAAAAAAAATTCTGTGTTTCCGGTAACATCATTTTGAAAAATATGGTAGGTAGGTCGGAAAATTGTTTTTTATTTTTTTTTTTTTTTTGTGACATCGTAAACGAAATCCAGAAAATTATCATGGTTTTTCCAAGTCTGAGTCCGTAATTAGTTTCAAATACAAATTTTTCCAAGTCTGAGTCCGTAATTAGTTTCAAATACAAATAGCGTATAAGACACGGATCGATAACGGTCTCCGAATTTGGATATGTTCTAAAAAAATGGCGTTTTCTGTGGAAAAAAGATTGTTTCAAAGAGAAATTTAGGAAGTACAAAACACTACATTTATACGTCATATCACAAATATTTCCGAATTTGTATGCTTTCAGAGGAGTTGCGGCTCAAAGAAATCGGTCTCTTCCTTTAGTAGTATAGATTTATCAGGAACCCTCACAGCCAAACAGTTTAAAGCCAATGATATATAAGTACTGCAACACGAAAACAGCTTTATTTCGTTACTTTAATTTTCGTATAGAATTTACGTGCAGATAAACATCATATATGACCATTTAATACATAAAAAGTGCAGTGGTTCTCATAGGTTTTGTGTTTGTGTTTTCTAACACATTTTAATAACTAACTCGTTTAAATGTGTTTGTTGGTTTTTTTTTTTTTTTTTTTTTCTTCAGTTGCTTCTTTAATGTCTTTCTGGTAATTTCCAGAACGGAAATAATGTTGTTTCGGTTATCATAGGTTTTTCGTAATTTCGTCATGTCATTCTGCGTCATTTTGGGGGGAAAACAAGCGTTCCTGTACATCGTTGCTGAACCGAAATCTCGAGAATTTACAAATGAATACAAGAGCAAAATATGCAAGAGGTGCAATTTGTAATAATGATTTTAAATTCATTTAAGGAATGACTTTAATATTTTTCTGTCTATGAAGAAATAACATAAAAAATATGGTGCACACTGAATAACCCGCGTAGCGGGTTATTTAAAAGTGTGCACCACATTTTTTATGTTATTTCGAATAGACAGAAAAAATATTAAAGTCATTTCTTATAATTTAATTCTAAAAGGAGTAAATCATGATAAAAACGTTGATGACGTCGCGGTCACATGACAAAATTATGTCTATGAGCTGATAGACAAAACACTTTCAGCCAATCAGAAGACGTGTTACATCCAAAATTAAATTATTTTCTGTTATTGTCATAATAATTTACCGTTGAAAATTTAGAAGGAAAACACAAGATATCATTGTTCACAGACATAAAATATCATTCTATTGTAATTATGTTGTTGTAAATTAAACACATTTCGATTTATTAAGGAAGATCATCTATAAACTGTTCGCTACTCTGATTAAAAAAATAAACTTTTAGAAGACTGTAATAAATTGATAGTTTATAAATAACAGAACTAAAAAGCAGAAAAAAATAAAGGGTCCGTATCATTTTTTCGAGATATAATTAAGCCATTTAAAATTTGCAGGAAATAATTCTCTCTAGAACTTTCATCCATTTATCATTGGTACCTTTTTTCTTTTAAATACTATGAAAAATAAACAAGGATTTTAAATGGTTTTCATATATGGCTTTTTAAACTATATGTAATAAAATTATGAAAAGGAAAGTAGGGGTTAGCAGGCAAAATTTTTGTAAGCAATGCATAGGTAAAGCAGGAGAATTTCGAATATCTGAAAAAAATTCAAAAACAAGAGTAGCGAACATCCTAAACAAAAGTAGCGAACATCCTTAAGTGTAGTTTGAAGCGTATTCATAATAATATAGAAGAGATGTATATGAAATTCAATAAAGGATAACATTGATTATTTGTTGCTTAACCTCCAGTGGTAGATATTTCAAACATGTTCAGGGCGAGAACAAATTATCAAAACATACAATAGGTAAGTCCTGTAAAACGGTCCGTCCGAAATGAAGGTCGGGAAATATAAACTGCCATTTGAAAAAGAGTTGATATCGTCTAGGAACAGACATTTAGCCTTGCAACAGGTAACCTATAGACCCATCAAAAAGTTATTTCAAGGGTTCTTAACTTGCACTGAGCGTGGCATTCTCTCTACACGAGGCCTCGGATTAAACTTCCCCATTCTGTCACTAATCACCCTTGGTGGTAACAGTAAAGGATTACAAAATGTAGATATTAAGTAACTGATGACAGAAATGACTTTTTATATAGTAGATTTGGTAATGTATGATCAGTTAAACACTATAATCGTGATATTTTTTTGATGAACAATATAACAAATTGCTTACATTTTTAAGAACTGCATCTGTGTTAAATCGGTAAGTCACAAAACGAATTTAAAAGTTAACTATGATGCTCGCTTCTAATTAAAGCACAACATTTTCTTCGCTGCTATATACAAGGGATGGCCAATCAAAGCACAACATTTTCTTCGCTGCTATATACAAGGGATGGCCAATCTTATTCGGTCATCATATAATGCAACTCAGGATGTCATCATTGTAAAGAAATGCAAGTTATTGTTTTCTGCCATTTAAGTTTACTTTGTATAAGGTTTGAAATATCTAGTTGCGAAAAGTTCTATTCTCCCAGTTGCTTGCATTTATATCCACTATTCCACATTATATATGGATCACTAATATAGTCTGGTAAAAAATTGTAGCATGCAGCTAATCTCTAAAACAAATTGAAAAAAAAATGAATTACAAAAACGAATGTAAAACATAATCATAATAATTCTGTTAATAAAAAAAATAAGTGTTATAATTTCACAGAAGACAACTCTCCACCAGAGACAATATAACGTAGAAGGCTAACGAACGACCTTCAACAATGAAAAAAAAAACATTTCGAATAGCAAGCTATTAAAAGATTCCGAAATGAAAAAATTCAAACAATTCTAACTAAAAAATTAACAACCTGATTTTAGTAAAAACAATAAACGAAAAATAAATATGTTAAACAGCAACAAACGACTACCACTGAGTTGCTGGTACCTGACTTGGGACAGGCACATACAGAATGTCGGACAATGGTGTTACAGCACAGCTTAAGAATAAAGTTAACTATAAAAATCAATTGAAAAGGCCTCAACTCATCAGATTGATACAAAAGTATTACAAAAAAGCAAATAACAGTAACAAAAAAGACACAAAGTCAAAATTTGAGAGTACTCGCAGTTACTGAAAGCTAGTTCAAAGCCAATGAAAACTAATTAAAAATATCATGTATCCAACATGTCTAAGGCGAAAATATCAATCAGCACACACACATTTTTTTTTAATATTTATCAACTTTTTTTTTGTGAACGTTTTAATTTTTTGACGTTTTTTATGAATGTTAATTTTGTATGTGTTTGAAATTTCCTTTAAGCACATGAAGTGATTGGGCATATACAAATTATCTTTTATTCTGAATCTAAGAAATACTAGTAAGCATTCTTTGGAAAATACCTGTATCAAGTCAGAAATATGACGATTGTTTTTCACTCGTTCCGTTGGTTGAAATCTTTAAATTGCCTGATAGACCTTTTTATTTTAATGTGAATCAATCATTCAACTCTTCATCAGGTCATGTCCCTTTCAGACTTGAATATTTCGTATAATTGTTCGTTATTCTCGTTGTAAATATGCTGGCATTATTTCCAAGTGACCAAAAGTAACCAATCAACAATCGATCAATTAGTTAAATCTCAATTTAGGTGTGTACGAAGTACGAAATATAAAATAAACAGATACCAGGATTTAAATTGTGCACGCCAGACTCATCATTGACGCTGGAATAAATAACGGTAAAAAAGCTAAATACAGTAAAAAGTGAAAGAGTATGGATGACCCAAAATTCCGAAAGGTTTTGTCAAATACAGCTAAAGTTATCTATTCCTGGGGCAAAAAAAAATCTTTAGTAATTCTTAAAATTCAAAGTTTTGTAAACAGTTAATTTTAAACTATGACCATATCCATAAGTGTGCATGTCAACACTGCAGTGCCGAATTCTTATTTAAAAGACCTACAGCACGAGTATCGATGTTGAATCCCTGTCCACCATCAACCAGATATCTATATTTAGGATGAACGTTTCGTAGAGCGTCTACCATAGCGTCAATTACAGGTTCCGATGATGAGGCCGCACGTGTGTCTTTTCGATTTACCAACATTTCGTCATACCATGCATTGAAGTATTTCCTTCCGTACAATCGTTTAATTTCTTCGCTTGTTTCTTTCCATTGTTCTTCGCAGTCCTTCTTCACTCTTTCACACTATATATAAACGTGTAAAAAAAAAATACGCTTAAAAATATATGCACAATTTCAGCCAATAAAATGCAAAAATTATCGGAGCTGATATAATATCAAAGAAAAGTTTTAACTATATAATCATAGGTGACAAGATCGTCTCGATATTTTTTAAATAATGTGTACTTCAATTGCAAAAAGGTGAACTCATTTTCTATTCGTTACTTCGAAATTAACATTTATTAAGATCGATGACCGTTACACTATCATTATCACAGAATTGATATATTTGAAGGCTAATATAAAAATAAGGAAGATGTGGTATGATTGCCAATGAGAAAACTCTCCACAAGATACCAAATGACACAGAAATTAACAGCTACATATAGACCACTGAACGGCCTTCAACAATAAGTAAAACCCATGGAATAGTCCATATCATAGCTCTATGAAAGCTTTAAACACTTTTCGTTTATCTGATTCTAGAACGACTTTTCGTGAAATGTTCAATATTTGATATAAAAAAAGATACAAACAATAAGATGGAAAGCTAATAAAAGGTCACTTGAAGATCGTTGTATAAATAGCTCATACCGTTTCAATCGATATCGCTGCGGTTGCTAATGGAAACCAACCGGGTTCAACAACTGCAACCTTAATACCAAATTTCACCATTTCCAATCGTAAAGAATCTGACATTGTTTCCATTCTTGCTTTAGACACATGATAGGTTGAATATCCGGGCCATGGAAATCGACCTCTAACAGAGGAAACATTGACAATTCTTCCTAAAAATATTGTTTACTTATAGTTAGTTAATATGATATAATAAAGAAATTTTAAGTATGAATATATACTTTCAGGACCTACAAAATGAGTGAACAGCTGATTGGAATTTACAAAACAAAAGGCACCTTGCACATAGAAGATGAATTTATAAAGTAAATCATATTTAATGATCGTATTTTTACTTCTATTTATCAGCTTTTCAATATAAAAATTGTTTACAGAACTACAGAATTACGTCGTGAATGCATGGAAATAAATTGCTGTTTGTTTTTATTGGTTTTGGGTAGTCTTTAATTAAATAACAGACACTTTAATCCATATCGTATATCTTTTTTAGGTATTTTTTTCTGTTTTTAAACTAAACTGATTATATGTTTAACCTTTATCAATTTTAAACGAATACAAATTGTTTGTTAAACAAATAAATATGAGATCTGTATTTTTTGACATGTTCAATCGAATTTTTTAAGTCTCGCTCGCTAGTCCTCTCAATAAAAACGAAATCTTCTGCTATACAATACGATGAGTGTACGTCTTATATTTGCAAACGGTATCATAACAGTATGGGAAATCAACTTCATCTTCCAAATGTAATTGTAAAAATGGTGTTTTCCATTTTAACCGTGTTAAATTTCTCCGTTTGCTTTAAATAATGTAACAATGAATAAAAGAGAAGAAAATAAAAGTTTTTTTTCTTGTAATTGACGTATTCGAAAACATTTAATGTTTTTACAAGAACTCTAGGTTTTCAATGTTATTTATGTAAAAATAAGAAGATGTGGTATGATTGCTAATGAAACAACTATCCACCAGAGACTAAATGACATTGAAGTTAACAATTATAGGCCACCATACGGCCTTCAACAATGAGCAAAACAATTCATGTACAATAATGTAGAAAACAATGAACGAAAAACAAATATGATATACAGCAACAAACGACAAACACTAAATTACAGGCTACTGACTTAGGACATGCACATACAGAATGCAGTGGGGTTAAACATGTGTGTGGTCGCCCGACCCTCCCTTACCTGGGACAGTGGTGTAACAGAACAAAAATGTTGTATGATTGCTAATGAAACAACTATCCACCACCAGACTAAATGACATTGAAGTTAACAATTATAGGCCACCATAAACACAATGAGCAAAACAATTCATACAATAATGTAGAAAACAATGAACGAAAACAAATATGATATACAGCAACAAACGACAAACACTAAATTACAGGCTACTGACTTAGGACATGCACATACAGAATGCAGTGGGGTTAAACATGTGTGTGGTCGCCCGACCCTCCCCTAACCTGGGACAGTGGTGTAACAGAACAAAAAATGAACAAACTTTAAAAATCAGTTAAAAAGGCTTAACTCATCAGATTGATACAAAGCAGAAAAACAATTAACAAAAACACAGACCGGACGTGGCAGGGTATTTAAACATCCCCACAACAAAAAAGAAACTAATTACAGATTTGAGAGTGACAGCTAGTTCAAAGTCAATAACAACTAATCTTCTCATTTTGATTTTGACGCACTGGAATACATTACCATTAAATACAAGACATCGGTTCTCTCTAAATAAAGAAAGCTCAATAATTCTAACTTTTGCTTTTATAGACATGGTTGTTTGTGGCATTAACTGTGCGTTGCCACTAGTTAACAAGCTGACAGCAATTTGTTCATGCATGTTGATCTCACACACAAATCCTTGTTCAGCGGAATTCTATTATGAGGGTCTGGATGGCGTTTACAGAATATAGAATAATGGGCAAAATATACAAAAAGGGACCACAAAAATAAAATAGAGACAAATAGAGCAAATAATAAAGATTAGAGAATAATGGGCTACTCAAATATAAATAATAGAGAATAATGGGCCTACAATATAAAGACTAAAGAAAATTGACAAACAAATAAAAAATGCAAAAATGAAGAACATCCCATCCAGACCTTCATATATATTTACTTTTACATCGTCGTAATAGTGGTAAACATGCTTTGATAATAGTCATATGTCCCAACAAATTGATGTCCATAATATGTCTATATTGTTGTAAATTGCACAGCTCTATATCTCCTCCAATCCCTATTCCTGCATTATTAACTACTGCCCACAAACCTACAGTTAAAAGTCATTATTTAATAACATTCCTTGTCCAATAAAAATACGGTTTTAAATAGAAATCATTCAAGCCAAGTTCTATTAGAAAAACAAAGGATATGGTGTATTCTTCCATGTCACAAAATCATTACATGCACAGCAATAAACACACAAAAAGCATACGAACAGCACTTAAGTCTTTTATTGCTGTTTTCTATCTGAAAGTGACAGTGAGGCCTTCAACGGATCAAAAAAAAAACTTAAGAATAATACAAAATCCGGTCAAAAGAACATGTACAAATGAATTCTTAAATTTGAAGGCATAAATTGCCTGTTTTCTCAGATATGAAACACCTGGTTTGGTGTAACCAAAGTTCCGGTAACCAGTATGGTAAAAATAACGGTATATTGAATCTATTTTCAATTTACTATCAGCATTGACCATTGCGTATTTTTCGGACACCAAATGGGAAGCATTATATGCGAATTTTCTTTGACAATCAAGACAAATTAATAAAATACTGTATACTATACTAATTCCTTCACATCATGTTTTATGCTCAGTTTAATATGGGTAGGCATTAATCTGTCTATATTTTAAATTGAGCGTTAACTTAGCAAAAATCATCTGAATGGGAGATTTTATTTTTAAAATTACACTGCGACTGTTTAAATCGAGAAGAATCTCCTATGAACTATAATAATAAAAAAAAAACTTTCAAGATGCCTTTTTAGAAAGAAAAATTATTATTGGTTTGCAGGAGAATTTGTTAAGGTCATATAAAAAGATAATTATTAGTGAAGACTTTAAAATGATTACATCGTAGGAGTCTTCCCAATTAGATGTGGACACTGTTCCCGGTCAAAATTAAAAGAATTAAACCTTTATGTTTTTAATATTTCTCATTATTTGAATTTTTCATACAACGAGTCTGTTGTTAGTTTACTGTCTTATCAAAATATATCTCACATTTCCTTTTATTCAAACCCCAAGAGTGGACTAGGGTATTGAAATATTGCCATCCCAGGACTAAGTCTTCTCCCGAAGATCAGTAAACCCTTGCTAAAGTATCATTTGACTGTGCGGGATGTATAAATACATAGCAACGTTCAGTCGAAATGGGGACCTCCACTCAATGCTTCGTGTAGTGAAAGTGTCATGTTCTCTCTTCTCTTAGAACAACTCTTTGAAGGGATCAGTTCCTAGCCTGTTGCAAGGTGAATGCATATCCGAACGTATTACTTTTTTCCAATTTTCAGCGATGCAAATTTACCGCCCTCCATTCAATCTCGCAGAATGTACAATTTTTTTCTATTTACAGTCATGAAAATTTACTGCCCTTCATTCCTTCTTGTAGAACTATCATTTGTATTTATTGATAATAGCTTCTTGTCCCGAATATGTATGAAATATTTGCCATCGGACGTTAAACTTGAACATAAGTCAATTCTTGTCGACCTACCAATTGTATTACTTGTTACATTGTATTGGTCCTTAACAAGCATATAACATTTGCCACTGGACTTTTATCAATCAACCAATCCCTTCAATTATATATCAGATTGTATTTAATACAAACAGTTCTAGTACTGCAATATTGAGGTTAGAATGCATGTGCAATTGCCTCGTTTGACTGAGATTTATTTGTCAAGTTGTGTGCTATTTCTTTTCGTTGCAATTGCGGTTTGCTATTTCGTATGTACACATGTTCAACATTGTTTTCTTTTCATGAAACGTTGGTATCATCAATACTTTTGGATGAGCTCGACTATGAAAAATAATGCAATTGCGGACCATTTTTTTGGAGATGGGTCTGTTTAAATGTGGATGGGTAGCTGACTTTTTTTGGTAGTTTTTGTTGTTTAATGCCGATTTTAACCCATTTGGCGTTTGCTGGAAAAAACTATATTAGATAGAGAAAAAAAGTCAACAACAAAACAAGATCTACGCACTCATGCAAATTTCATGCGCATCAATTTCACGCATATTTCACCTTAAAACGAGCTTATACGTGAAACTCACGTGAAATCAATTCATGTGAATCTCATGTGAAAAGTAAAATAACAAAAATACTAAATTTCGACGAATATTCAAAACGGGAAGTCACTAATCAAAATTAATGGCAAATCAAAAGCTCAAACATATCAAACGGATGAATAACAACTGTCATATTCCTGACTTGGTACTGGCATTTTCTTATGCTATGTAGAAAATGGTGGATTGAACCTGGTTTTATAGCTAGCTAAACCTCTGACTTGTATGAGGGTCGCATAAAGTTCAATTATATTGACAACAATGTGTGAACAAAACAAACAGACATACTAGTAATAGGTAAAAGTGTCAAAAAGAAGGATACAGTAGTCAACACTGTGTTATATTCTTAGTAACAATAAAAACAAACAAATATGTAAAAAAAGAACAACAAAAAGGCAAATAGACAAAGCACATTAGCAAAAACGAAAGACAAGAATAAAAATATTACTATATCACAATAACACAATGACGGGATGTATAAGTACCGAGCCACGTCAAATGGATATTACCAGAAAAGTAAACATTTACAAAGACAAATAAAGTTCACGTGATATTCATGTGAAAAATTTCACCTTAATCAATGTGAAATTCACATGAAATTTTCACATGAGTTTCATGTATGAGCTCGTTTGAGGTGAATATCACGTGAAATTTTTCACGTGAATTTCATGTGAGATTCATGTGAAATCAACGTGAGCAAATTGTGCCTATGAAAATCGTCAGTTTGATCCTGATATATGTAAGAGGGTCTGAAAGGGGAATCCTTTATTTCTGTATTCTATAATGTTTTAGGTAATTTTTCTTCATTCTTTAGATTTTTGTCCATCATTCTCTATTCTTTACATTTGAACACCCATTATTCTCACTTTATCGTTTGCCCTTTTTTATACCCCCGCTTTAAACAAAAGTGTGCGTGATACAATACTGTTTAACCTCTGTCTGTCCGTCCGTCCCATGAATATTTTTCGCCGCATCTTTCTCAGGAACTTCATTACAAGGATTTCTGAAATTTGGTTTCACGGTTTATATGAGTCAGCTGTACCGTGTGATGCGTTTTCAGATTCATCACTAAACAACTTTCTGTTTACCTTATACTTTTAGCGGGCGGGGTATCATTAGTGAGCAGTAGCTCACGGATTCACTTGTTTCTATTAATTATTTTTTTGTCAATAGCCATAACGCAAAATGGGTAAAATCGTCATTGAAGGATAACAACCCATTTTGCGTTACGGCTATTGTCATATAAGCTGTAATAAATAGAATTAAATTTGAAATAGCAAATATTGTCAGTCAGATCTACAAATAAGTCATATGGATGAAATTAACAGTCGCATTAAATGGCGATTTTTTTCAACTTTTGCGTTTTCGTCAAAGCCAAATGTAGATCGATAGATAAGTCAATATCGACACTGACAGTTTTCTCAATCTGTGCCACGTACACGTTGCACTCTGTGTTGCTGAGTATAGCAGAGTTACGAGAGGGATGATACGGTAGAGTGCCAAGTACATGAACTATCGTTTGTGAGAACAATTTTTTTTTTCAAATGTTCTTTTGGTAATATACTATAGTTATTGTACATATTGTAATATTGTATTGTGTTGTCTGTTTTGTAAACTTTTGTAATTTAATCTGTTAACATATGTTGTTCATTGAATCTCTTGATAGAGGAAATAAAGAAATGAATGAAAGATTTTAATTTACAAACAACATTTTAATAGATGTTTTATAACCTTTCCATATAAAGCAATTTCAAACTTGTCAGATCTACTTAAACTCGAATATCTAATAGCAGGAAATCTTGTTGATTAAAAGTAAAAACTATATAAGTCACTAAATAAAGATGAATTATTGTTTTGCTCCTTAAACGTCCACCCGCAAATATGACCTGTATCCTGGCATTGCATAAGGTCATGTTTTTCTCTGACTGTTTATGACGTTTTTGCACTAAATCCATTGGATGTCGGATGTGTAATTTTAATCCTGGTATCTGTGATTTGTTTATATTCAAAGTCAATAACAACTCATAAACAAATCATGAATCTAAGACTAAAATATCAATCATGCATATGTAGGACGAGATTCAAATTGGGTCGACAAAACAAACCTTAAAAAATAAGATGGACACTTGAACGAGATGGTATGTTGGAAAGATGCATAAAAATATCTTACAAGCAAAAGGTTGAACCTTAACATATATCGTATTTTAGCCTATTTATCCCTATTTCTCTGAACGGTAGAAGTTGGCTAATGCCGAAGATACAGTAAAAAATAATTAAAAGATCTATGTAAGTAAAATTAATACTTATATGTGTATATCAATTTCCATTGCAACATTTTATAGGTTTCGGACAGGTTTGAATTTCCACTGTAATACCGTCAAATTTTTAAAGTACGGAGATTATCAACACAATGCACTTTTAATCTTTGAAACTGTAAATAACGGTATTTTTGCTTCTTATTTTTTTTAATTTTAATTCTATCCTGTTGTGAACCCCCATATTTAAGGTGGCATGTCTAATCAGTCATGCCCAATAAACCTTTTGTAAATAGAACATCAACTTAAAGACCTGAACTGGGTTAACTAGTTCAAGGTGCAATAAGTAAACAAAAGATATCATGCATTTATGAAATGAGATCGTCCCAGGTATTTTTGATAATTATGTTGCGTTGATTAACAATGAAAAATGTACGAAAAGGTTTATAAAATTTATTATACTTTCCGGAATTAACTTATCTAAAGGCGATTAACATGACATTAATCGTGTAATAATTAATTTAGTTTGTAAAGCCAAAACCAATGTATTTTTATATACTGCGAAACGCTGAAAAATATATTTATTTTTTACTATGTCGATATTACTTGTATGTTTCTATCAACGATTCTGACTAACAAGTAATAGCTTTTCGAAAGAAGCTAGCCGTCTCTTAGCTGATAAAAGTGGAAAGTGTTCTCGCTTTGTAGATTAATTCATCCAGAATAGCCTTGCATATTAATCAACACATTTTACCACACACGTTATGAAGCCGTAGTATATCGTTTAATGTTGTGTGTCAAATAAGGTCCTTATCGTACTAATCCTTCAAATCATGTTTTTAAATGCTTTACATGTTTGTCAAACAATTCATTCTCTCATCATGAAATATCATAACCATGTTCAAGTTTTCTTATGTTTTTCATGTATAAAATGTACGTAACAGTGAACGACTGGATTCATGGATTGAATGTGAAACAATCATGTGCGTGTTAACAAAACATCAGGAGATTCGGCTATTTATAGATAAAGGTTTCCTGTGTATCGACATGCATGATTTGTGACTAGGCAAAATCTAATTGCTAAAATAGAGAGTCCAAATCAGATACTCTACGGGATTGAAAGACATTTACTAGGTTTGGATTGTCCCAACCAATCAACGAACTTTAATTATTCACGTCTCAGTAATATCTTCCAATCAGGTAGTAAGAAGCATTCAGCCCGCAGATTGTCCATCGTTCAATTCTTAATAACGTCTCCGAGGAGACGTTAATGAATAGAGGGTTGTAATTTCAAACTCACCTTTTGCAGAGCATTGTTCTGAAACTATAGCAACTGCTTTGTCTATTTCATCCGCCTTTGTTAGATTTAATTGTACAACATTTAAGTTTCTAAGATTCCTATTTCTTAGTTCGCATGCTCCTTTTCCATTGAAGTTTAATACACCAGCAAACACAATAAACCTATCATCGACCAGTCTGTTAGCTAAGTCGTGTCCGAATCCTATAGAAAAGTAACCGATATGAAAGTAACATTGATGGGAATAAGGACAAAGCACACCAAGGACAACTCAGACCTAGACAACTCAGACCACTTTAAAATATGTCGTTTCTTCATGGAAGGTAAACTCTTTTCCTTTTCACTAAACTAGGTCACTTTTCACGATTATCAATATTTTAATAGGTACATCCATTGTAAGTACTTATGTACATAGCTTTCGGTGTTTTGTACTGTATTTTATATGGGAAATCTGCCACAAACAACCACGGTAATTTTTACTTATTTGTTGCCCTAAATCGTATGACAGAATAGTGATTGCAGATATTTTATATCCTTTCCTTTTTGTAGACTCTGGATGGTTTGGCGCTTTGAATATTTCAATATTACCCCTGGTTTGTGGTGGGAGTTCGTGTAACCGAGTCTTTAGTTTTCGATGTTGGGTTTTGTGTACGGTTGGTTTTTTTTTCTCTTTTTTTTTTGGTTTTGCCATAGCATTTTCAGTTTGTTTTCGATTTATGAGTTTGAATATCACTTTGTTATCTTTTGCCTCTGTTTTATAGACACTGTTTGGTATGTCAATACAGTATGCTAACCAACATATCATTTAGGGTTTTGTTCGTGACGTTTGGTTGTTGTCTCATTGACGGATTCTACACATCTTCTCTAGTTAATTAGCATAAAGCATAAAGCATCGGAAATATTCAATCCAAGATGTGACGTACAATGTAGTTAAATACAGACCCATATATGGTAACAGCTTACCTGTATCACATCCCGTTATCAGAACAGCCTTTTTATTTACAGGCAAAAATTCCTTGAATTTTCGTTCCGTGACTTTGAATGTCAAATAAAATAACCCAAAGCAGATCAAACTTATGTAATTCTCATAGCAAACAATAATTATACACAACAGTACACTTGTTGTAAATAATACGCGATAAATCAAAGTTATGTCCATTCTTGTACAAGTAAATCAAGCTATCTTCAAGTAACGCACATACTAGATAAGACACGATCTGAAATAATTGTATTGAACTGAAACCGTATTATCAACAGTACAATTACATACATGTACTAGTCAGTGGCGGATCCAGAGGGGGGGTTCCGGGGGTTGGAACCCCCCCTTTTTTCTTGACGATCAATGCATTTGAATGGGGACATATAGTTGGAACCCCCTTTATCCTGGGTTGGGAACCCCCCTTTTAAAAATGGCTGGATCCGCCCCAGCTAGTTGTTCCAAAAGAGGTATAAGCATTATAGAAGATTTATAATAAACTAGGCAAGTCCTTTGCCAATTTACATACTGCCTCTTTGATTATAATTAAAACGGTTTTGGAACAACTGGTACATGTGTATAATTCAAATGATGTACAACTGAAGAAGGGTATACATGGTTATGATAGACTTATAGACGAATTGAAATACTAAAAGACGAATTGAAAGACTTATAGAAGAATTGATAGCCATATTTTTACTTCTTTCGAAAACCCTGCGCTTAACATGTTAAGACAATTTCTATCCTGATAAACTCGCTTTGACGGTATCGTACGTTTTCACATCTATGCCACGGTGGGTAAGGTTGTCCTGCGAGAGAACGTTCTGTGCTGGTGATTCGGTCCTGACTGGTGCTGGTGGGTCCTGATTCTGTGCTGGTGGGTTTGTTTACATTGTATCAGAACGGCAATAAAACCACCGTTCTCTTGCTTATATTTTCTCTGATACGTCCTAAGTACCATGCGAGGAATACTACAACAATTATTTATTGCAAAAGTCGTTCAAATTCGCCAAACGAAATTGTCCTGACGACGTGCTGGTGATTAGGTAAAACGGTCCTGTGCACCTATGTCCTGGTTCTGTGCACCTATGTCCTGGTTATGTGCCTTTATATTTTAGTTGAAAGTGGCAAATATACTAGATCATTGATGCAGAAAATTTGTGTAATTGATAGTAAATATAACTAGCATGTATTTGGTGGATATTTCATGTGAGCAAAGTTAAGAGTCTATTTTGTTTTAATTTGATTTTTGAGAGGGAGTGCAAGATCTTTTTTTGTTGAGGTGTTTTAGGCATTTTTAGGTGATTAGCTGTCAATTTATTTTTAGAAGTTACTATTAAAAATGCTGATTAAGGGATATATATTTTAGCCATGATTATGTATGTCATTTTCAATTTTAAGACTTTTATGATGTATTTAAATGGGTAATTATGGTTGTAAACTCCATTGGAAATTTGAATTGAGAGTATGACCATATTTTGAGGAAAGAATTTTTTTTGGAAAAAGGGGTGAAAAAATGGGGGTAAAAAGAAATTGGGGGCAACTTTTTCTCCTCAAGATTTCAGAAATTAAAAGAAAATTTCTTCAAATGTTGGGGGTCAATTCGCAACAGCATAGTGTATTGCACAAGAGCAAAAAAAAGGGGGTAATTTTTTTTTTTGGAATCAATCCGCAACAGCATAGTGTATTGCTCAAAAGCAAAAAATTGAATATTATTAAATTCAAATCATATAACCAATTCTAAGTTCTTTGTCTACAGTTATTCTGTGTCAGAAACCTATTATGTGTCAAATATTTAATTACAATCCAAATTCAGACCTGTATCAAGCGCGAATATTGTGTCCATTTTTGCCCCAACTGTTCAGGGTTTGACCTCTGCGGTCGTATCAAGCTGCGTTCGGCGAAGCAATATATTAAACTGTTGTTAACTGTTATTTTGAAGATATATGTGCTTTTAACTGTTATTGATTAATTAGCTGTTATCTGTTTTCTTAAAATTGACATTGTTGTGAACTGTTATTATGAAGAAAAAATTACCCCTGTTTACTGTTTTCTTTTATTTTTGAATTCACTGTTTTCTGTTTTCTCATTTAAGATAATATAAAATGCTGTTATCGGTTATCAATATTTTAAATTTACTGTAATCTGATTTGAGCAAAATAAAAAATTATTGACCTGTTAATGGAACCCCTTTTGCCCTTTTTGAGATAAGACAAAATGCATATGATTTGCGGGTTTACGATCCTTTTGCATGACCATCAAACTACGGTGTAATATTATCCAATACCTATATAAAAAAGATAATGTAGTATCTTTGCCAATGGACAAATTTTTCTATCAGAAACCAAATGAAGTAGGTGTTAACAACTAAACGTCACCGTACGACCTTCAACAATGACCCGAAAAGTCAGAATGTAAAAGGTTTTTCATAAAAATGGAGAGTATAAATATAGAGTAAAGGACATTTTTTCTAATTAAATTGAGAATGGAAATGGGGAATGTGTCAAAGAGACAACAACTCGAACCCAAAGAGCAGAAAACAGCCGACGGCCACCAATGGGTATTCAACACAGCGAGAAAATCCCGCACCCGGAGGTGGGCTTCAGCTGGCCCCTAAACAAAATGTATACTAGTTCAATGGACGTCACACTAAACTCCATAACATATAAACTAAAATTTAAAAAACATACAGTCAAGACTAACAAAGGCCAGAGGCTCCTAACTTTGGACAGGCGCAAAAATGCGTCGGGTTTAAACATGTTTTGTGAGATCTCAATAAAAATTTAAATATTTCATGGAAGGGCAGAGAATGAAGACGAGATAACCTAGATAACACACACACAAAAATAGAATTTTATTTTGTGTGCTAAGTTGTCTGCTCTTTGGTCCGGTTGTTGTCTCTTTGATATATTCCCCATTTCCATTCTCAATTTTAAGTGTTGTGTTGTTACACAGCTGTACCAATAAAGGAGGAACGGAGGAGGGGTTGGTTGGGTTAAGGTGGGGAGGGTGTGTGGAGCGCAAACAAACAATGTTAAGCCCTGTCACGAGTGCCCAAAACCAGTGGTTGTCGATGGTTGCAATCTGTCATATTTGTATGTTTTTTTTCAAATTGTATTTTTAATCAGGTCAAACGTCTTCATTTTTTAGTCGTTTACAATTTTATAGCTAGCATTCGTTATGGTTTTTGCTCGTTGTTGAAGGTCTTACTTTGACTTGCAATTGTTCACATCTTGTTCCATTCTAGTGAAGTTTTTATCAGTCATGTATGATAAGCAAGTCTGGGTCGGGTTTTTTTATCCAGCTTTACCTCAAGCACCTTTTAATTGTTAGTTAGCATATTATGTAGAGAATCATCAATTTAAGGGCCTTTAATATCTTAAATAAAACTATTCTAATTAGATATATTTTCATCTGATATTGGATGGAAGATGTTGCCCTTTTATGTAATATAAGTTACGATTATTTGAAAACGCTTATTAAACAGCCTAATGATGCCCAAAAGTAAAAATAGGAGTCACAAATCCGATTGAATACAATTATCTGCCCAATCTTATTGATTCTGTTACGTTTGTTTTTAATAGGACCAAATTTTACCAAAAATCACCAGCACCGTATCAGGACCCACCAGCACAGAATCAGGACATGTCTAAACTGAAAAAAATGCAAAATTTTAATAAATTGCGCAGGTTTTTCACAAAATTATTTTGTCGTGTGGATTTGGGTATAGAAAGCGGACTCCAGGGGCATATTTGTTTTATTTTTTCAGTTCTAGATTTTCTATAAATAAGCACTTTTGTGTTACGCTTACTGAAACAGTTTAGAAGGTCACATTTTACATTGTTTGCCTATGAACCCATAAGAAACAAAATTAAAACATCTCAACTGTTTCCTTCCATTTTTTATGGGAGAAAACGTCAAAAATCATCATTTTCGTCTTTACGTGTTTAAATATTTTCAATGATCACCAGCACCAGTCAGGACCAAATCACCAGCACAGAACGTTTTCTCGCAGTACAACCTTACCCACCGTGTATGCAAGGAAGACAAGAATAAACAAGAATAAACATTGATAATACATGTTCAACCCATTGTTAAAAGATCGTGACAGCTTGACAGAACAATGCATACTACAATTAAAATAAACTCTTCAAGTTGCTAAAAAAATTAAAAACTTAACCTTTATGATGAAAGCTCAACGCTTTATAAATTTCGATAGCACTCTATTTCTTATTCTTGCTTAAAATTATGGTCTACAAACTTAAGACGACCAAACTTTAATTAGCAATTGCTTAATATACTAGTACGCTAAATAAGTATGCTATATTTGCAACTTAAAAACAACCAAAAAGCAATCATTCAACTATCATATATATTGTAAATATTATATAACATGAATAATTATATAGATATAGTTATAAAATAGGCACAAATAAGAATCACAGTGGCAGAATACGCTATAATCATCATGATATTATCAAGTCCGTCACACACATCCTTCCACGATATAAATATCTCAGTTTTACATTTCATATTGTCCTTCTCACCATCGTTGCACAGCGGCATGACTTGAGTAATTTTGTTACCCCTTTGCCACTTTTGCCCAATAAATTTCAATAGAAAGTTCATTTTTGTCGATTCCTCTCTGTAATACAGTGATGTTATGTAAATGGTAACAATAGCAATAATTCCACTCAGCAAAATAGTCGCTATCATTATGATTAGTAAAAGACTCATCGGATTTGACGCTGCGGGTATAGACGTTTGCACCATGGACAGAAAAATAGTATAAGATAGTAATACTGTCAATGCAAGTCCTATACGTTCTCCAGCCTCAACCGGAAGTAAAAATACCAATGGATTTAAAATACTAAATAAAATGAAAGGACAAATCACTATCACTGTGTAATATAACGATGAACGTTTCAGTGTTAGTTCAATTTTAAAAATAGAATATCCAGTTGACGGATGTGTCACATTATTCGATACCAAATCCCAATCAGAGTTTGGTGTGAAGAAGGATAAGTCAATGGGGTTTGAAACTGCTAACAAACGTATGTCCCTCGCATAAACACCCCAGGCAGCAAACTCTAGTTCACATGTTTGTGAATCGAAAGGAAATTTGTATATATCTGTACTACACTTTGAAGATAATACCTCACCAAACGATACAGTCGTAGAGCCATTGTAATCGATTGTCACAGACAGTTCATTACCTAATCCCAGAGGTTGTAATGTACCAACAGAATTTAAAAGTACTAATCTTGGTGTCCAAACGATTGTGTGTGGCACTATTATATATTCAGCATTACCATATGAAGAAGGTGTCCATGCAAATTCACCATCCGTCCAGAAGGCTGATATTCCTCCCGCTATCTGTAAAGTCTCTTCCACTTCGCGAAATTGGGTAATTGTCATCAAATGAAATTGCAATTTTACTTCTAACGGAGAAGAGAAATCAGAATTTGGAATTAACGATTTTTGGTGATTCGCAAAAATATCACTGTAAAGTTGTTTCATATCTGATAAAGTTTGACTATTCCCAGATGATAATATACCAAGCAAAAATATAAAACTAACTGGTGTATCCATGTACATTCTTATTTATCAATGAACAACACATCTAATGAGAAATAAAAAAGCGGTCTGCAAAACAAACACTTTTAAATACTTTGAATTAGTATGTCATGTACATAACCTTTTAAATCATTCTAATATTATTCTATTTAGAAAAATAGAACAGTAGTGTGATTTAATAAGTGATTAAATATCTTTCAAGCAAGACATTCAAACCAAATCACAACTGGATTAATAATAAAAGTTCTGTCACGTTACTTCAAAGCGGTTTAAATATTATTCAATCAATTTACTAATTGGAAACTTAATATCAAATTGATCAATAGTTAATTTAACATTTTTGTTTTGGCGTATTATTATGTCAATATTTTTAAAGATTAAGTGAAATACCTGAACAACTGAAACGTCAGGGTGGGAGAGGTTCAAAGTTTAAATTGTGTAAACAAACGTGCGACTGTGGATTAGCAAAATAACCTCTACTCATATATTGAAGTTTTGTAAAAAAAAAAATCCCTACATTTATATATACATGTATATCTATTTCACCACAAAAACAATACTCATTCATAAAACTCAGTCATCACGTGTACAATTTCAAATATTTTTGATTAGATTTAAATGTTTCCATAACATTTTCAGTGGATAACTATATCAAACCACATGGATCATCTTAAGAAGTAACTAGATATAAGGAGCCGCACAATATTTACACACATTTATACAGATATAAAAATGTATGAACCATTGGCATATCATTTACTACATGTAGGAATTCAAATTTTACTTCGGTGAAATTGCCACACAATCATATATTTGATATATTAAAAGAAAGGTTTTATCACCTGCGTTTATATGAAAAAGTACTGTACACGCTTTAAGCCTTTTAACATTAACTAACTAATAAGATTAATAACACAGGTTCTTTAATGAAATGGCAATTAACATATAAAAAAAGACATAGATGAACGGTTCAAGCTGTTCCTGATTTAAGGGGAGCAATCGTTTATAAACAAAATTTTGGATCTAGAAAAGCTCAACACGACCGAACACGATCTGATACTGTCAAACAATGGGAAGTTTAACTGGCATAACACCTGGTTTAATCCACCAAGTCAGGAATATGACAGGTGTATCCGTTCCT